>CM042238.1:9156971-9335318 GCA_023566465.1 Cottus gobio | reverse complement strand
GTAACTAAATGTAGTTGTTTCAAAGGCGAGCCTTCAGCGGAGCAGCAATCCGCCTATTGAGAGCCACACTGCCACAGTGCCAAGACTCCATTAGCAAATGCAATCTCAGAGATCATAGCTAATCTTTGGAATTAATTAAAAATAATATTCTGCTGTACATTTGTTTAATTGAGCTAGTGTGGGCCTTGGTTTTCGACTGACAAAGCTAATCCTCTTTTTCAAATGAGATTGGAATTCTGCAAATCAACAATATACTCTCCTCTTCTATTTATAATTATTTCATTATGCACCGCCACGGGTGTTAACTAGGAAGAATTGATTGTAGCAGCTGGCGATACGGTCGAACTGATGAGGCTACTGTTGACTTCACTATGGCGGGAAATTGTCAGGCTCCTGTTACCGACTGTTTTCCAGCGACTTCAAACTACCCAGGCGATAGTTTAATTACCTACCCAATTGCATTTTCAGGCAAATATCCACATGTCGTAAGTGTCTTAAAATAATCATCCCCGACATGATCACCGTCACCGTCCCTGCAGCTGAGTTCCCCCTGCTTCACTTTCATCCTCAGTGTTCCTCCGAAAGAGATAATGGCAGCAACGTGACATTTATACCACCATCAATAAGGACCACAATAAAAACATAACCATCTTGAAACTGGAAGGTTGCCGCCCACTGGGGTCGTTTCTTGTTCTTTCCCCCCTCACATTTTTCCGCAACCTTGGTTCCGGTTCGCTCGCATTATCCCGCGACGGCGCTTGATCCTCTCGCCTCGCCTATTTCTCTTTTCGCCCAGCCGAGCTGACACTAACAAGCAGCGTTCCTTCGGATCTCCTCAACCCTGCCGTCTACTGTGCCAAAGATGCACCTGGCTTTGATGCGCGGAGCAGCAACAACAAACAAACAAGTCATTTAGTCTTTTTGGTTCATTGAGCAGGCCGTTAGTTCGCCCCCGGGGTAAAGCTGTCTGTTGGAGAGACGAGGGAGACGAAGTGGGCGGAGGTGGAGATTCGGGCTGTTACATAATGCCTACAAAAGAAGTAATAACCTTTTTATATTGCGTCAGAAGAGCTAAATAAAGACAAACCCTAGTTTTAATGAGGAAAACGGTCGACTAATTGCTGATTTCCTCGATTTTGATTTTCACGTTGTTGTTCTCTGGTGCATTATTATTGCTTCTGGTTTTTATTCACCTTTGTTTTTTACTCATTCAAGGCATTATGCTCGGACACATGGTTAAAGTGTTTAAGAGAAACCCGTAATCACAAAAATCAACACCGCACAATGGAACTAGATAAATAGAGGCATCGGGTGTTTTTCTTTGCTGTGAAAGACCGCCCTTTCGATGAAAGATGAAACCAGATTACGGTTGGATAGATATGTCAATTCTGTTGAGTGATGTTTCCACTGTCTGTGTTGCAGGATGTTTAACCTTATTCTACTCACCTGAAAGGACATGCAATGTAGCAGGGATTGTAATTTATTTAAATCTGATCCACCACAGGCCTCGCTCTTTCAGATGGATGAAACGGCTCAGGAGTTTCGACGTCAAGGCCTCTGTGACCTCCAGACTTTGAACCGTATATTTCATCCATCTGTGTGTGTGTGCGTGGGTGTTTAAGACTGCACTCTATACAATAATTTAATTTTTTCTAAGGCCTGAGTATAACTTAACGAGACAGGCACCGGTGTTACTGATGGTTATTAGTTTAGTGAGCAGTAAGGAGCTGTAAGGAGCTTTATTGCAAAGCACGATGGAGGAGCTTTGTCAAGTCTCATAAAATAACCCTGGTGATGTCATCAGGGTTGACCCAACTTAACTAGCTTAATTTTGTTCCTCCTTTTACTGAACTTGCATTATGGGCATGGCTTTTTGAATACATTTGGCTATACCTATTGAGTTGCATTATGGGAATTTTAGTGATTGACCCAGTGTGGTTTGGAGCTTGACCTAATATATGCAGTTAAAATGAATTGCGGTCTGGTTTGGCACTGGAGTAAGAGCCTGAAATAGAGCCCTTTCTTTTTCTCTTGATTTCAAATTTGCTTGTGAATACAATCAATTCTGAATTAAGTTGTGCCATCAATGCATCCCATTTTATCCCAGTTTATTTACAGAAACTTAACTTTCTAGTATCTATCTAATTAATTTCTTTCATACTCAGATTCCTTAAGATCAAAGGACAATGTTTCCACGTCTCACATGTAAATATGTTGCCAATCTTTCTCCAATTAAATGCAAGACGGAGTGTTTTATAATTTAGTGATATGTAACCGAGCAATGGAGACGCAGCTATAGCTCATACAGGATTATGCATTACATAAACGCACACACTTTGGCAGTGTGATACGGGTTACATTATGTGTGGTTACTACGTACCTAAAGCTGAATAATGTGTGAAGTAAAACAATGTTTACCTTGTTTTTAAAGAGCGTAACAACGTCACCGCACACATCCCCAGACACATAGTGGATAAATATAAAAACCACAGACTTGCAGCAAGACATCGTGACTTCTGGAATCGCAGAACATTGGCTGTGTTTGCTGCTGCTGTTGCAGAAAAGAGACACTGTAATTTCTCTTCGTCTTTCTTGATCTGAAAGTTGTTACAGCCATCAGAGTTAGCATGGTTCTTGACCCGCATCGCTAAGAAATGTCAAATACCCACGGTGTGTGGAAAAAAAGAAAGAGGGATGTCTGTCTTCATGCATTGTTTCCATCTAACAACATCAGGCCTCCACCAATGTGTCTTTTCACTCGACACAAAGACGGCCAACGTGTGTAGAAAAGTGTTTCCCACTGCACTAAACAAGCTTAATTTTCTCATCATATTAGCCCTTTCATTAATCACCCCGCGTCATGTGAGCGTGTTTGCGCACGTGCGAGACTGTGTCGTCCCTGAACACGCCGGCTCGCTGGATCATTAATCGACTCTCGGCGAGTCAGCCAGGGGCTTCCAAAGTGTCGGGGGGGCGAGAGTTTGCTGCGCTCTGCGCTCCTGCAGTGCTCCTACACCGGGGAGCTGATGGCAGCACATGACTCCCATCGGTCCCAGATGGTGGGGAAGAGCGGCAGGGGGAGTGTGTGTGGGTGTGGGTGTGGGTGTGTGTGTGTGTGTTGGAGAAAACCCAGTAACTCTGCAGGAGTTGGCCAAGTAATTCACAAAAACCAAGTACATTCTCATAATATTATGCCAGGCTAAAATTAAACTTCCGCAACTTTTGTAAACCGCTTTGAACCGATATCAGAAAGATGATGAGCTCCGGTTCCACACTGAGGCACACAGTTGCTCTCAGCTTTCATTTTGGTGCCACGCAGGTTCTGAGAATATATTGAACATGGCAATGTTTGTGGTGAGAAAGGGGTCGGTAGGAATGGAGTGGAGCGACCATCAACCCGTCACTTCACGGTAAACACGGCTTTGAATCGTATGTATTCATGAGGATTATTGTGAGTGTGTCATTCCTTAAAGGGAAATTCTAACTTGGGTTTTATTTCTGTGCTTCTGACTGTCATTCCTGGTGCTTGATAACTCAAGGAAATGACGAGGTTTTGAAAACATTTTTTTCAAAACTAGTCAAAGCATATCCTGAAGTCAACAGCAGAAACAAAATGGGGACTGAATTATCTATCAAGCAGCCAATGATCACGGTTGTCACAGATGATGAGGAGCTCCAAAATATATTCTGAGAAATGTCAGAGATAATAATTCTGACATTTTGTGCTTCATGTTCAGGTTGATCATTGCCCAAAACTGCCAAAAAGATGTAAGTTGTTATTAGTACTTAATTACTGAAATTATTTTTAAATAATTCCACGTCTGTCCAAGATGTTAGTTGTCTAATAATTCTGCCTTTTTATAAGTTCTATTTGTTCTATTTTGACCCATATAGTCTATCATTAAATTTGGGAGGAATTTGGTGGCAAATTATTTCAAATGCCAGTTTTTCCCCTTAACTTAGAAGTTTAACAAATATCCAGGGATGGAGACAGAGAAAAGGGATCAGGGGAGTGTTTATATAAGAGACGGAAAGCAGAGGAGGATTTGGGTAGAATAGAGCCCTTTTAGTTACAGCGTGTCACTGTTGGGAGTACCAGAGTGGATGCATAGGGGGAGGCTGTGCTGTCTGACAGCTAGCCTGAGGTCTAGCATAAATAAGGGATGGTTAAGCCAAGCAATGTACAGTTTGGCTTGTGTGAAATAACCTGTGTGTGTGTGTGTGTGTGTGTGTGTGTGTGTGTGTGTGTGTGTGTGTGTGTGTGTGTGTGTGTGTGTGTGTGTGTGTGTGTGTGTGTGTGTGTGTGTGTGTGTGTGTGTGTGTGTGTGTGTGTGTGTGTGTGTGTGTGTGTGTGTGTGTGTTACACAAAGCATAAACAAATGAAGAAAGAGCTCTGGAGCCTAGATGTTGGGTCCCTCCCTCCAAGAGATTGTTTGCTCCTCGTGCACACTGCTCAGAAACCACACACTCAAATCAAGCTGCACATGAGCACACACACACACACTATACACGATAGGGATAATGTCATCCCATAAGAGAAGATGAGCAAACTCGGCACTGATTTTAGTTTTGCCTCATTCATCATCCATGAACATTCGGGTGCAGGCATGCACATAAACACACACAAATGCATACACACACACACACGCTCATCTTTGTCCCCGTCCTTTGCACCAGAGTCGGCCATTATCTCGGTGTGCCCTTGTTTGAGTGTGAAACATTTTCATCTGCTATGACTCATTGCTCTTAGAGTATACCAGCTGCCCAATGCCCATGTGTATGATCATGGCATAAAGCGTGTGGAGGCAAGCGGTGGCTGGCTGGGAAGCCTCAGCAACGGGCTAATTAAGCTTCTAACAGAGAGCAAGGCAACAGGCTTCAACTGCAGATGGCGTGCAAGGGGGATTTTGTCATAATATAGAGATATTTTTGTCAATAATGGATGCAGCCTACTATGTTTCAAGTGGTTTTGACTTTTGTGAACGACTCAGAGATGATTGAATGATGCCTATCAATGCAATTAATATTGCGATGCTCTCGAGTGAGGCCCCCCCACTGCTTTTACCACAGTTGCTGAGCTGGCCAACTGCGGATCCCCCTTGCTCTCTTCAGCCCCAAGGTTCGAATGAGCAACTGGGAGAATCCGAGGCATCGGCACGAGCTCAACCCTGTCTCCTGGGGTAATGGAGATCTGAATGATCTTGTTTATGCTCATATGGTTCAAAAAACCCTGATGATAAGCAGCCCTAGGACTGAAGTTACCTCGCCCGGACCAGGGAAACCGGGGAACCCTCCCGGAGCCAGACCCGGGAGGCGAGCTCGTCGGCGAGCGTCTGGTGGCCGGGCTTTCGCCCATGGGGCCCGGTCGGGCTCAGCCCGAAGAAACACCATGGTGCAGCCACCCTGTGGACCCACCACCCGCAGGGACAGACATCGGGGTCGGGTGCTATGTAGACCGGGCGGCGGGCCGGGCAGGGGGCCTGGGCGAGCCGATCGCCGGCGACATAGACTAGCTCTAGGGACGTGGAACGTCACCTCGCTAGCGGGGAAGGAGCCGGAGCTGGTGAGGGAGGTGGAGCGTTACCAGCTAGATATAGTTGGGCTCACCTCCACGCACAGCGCTGGCTCTGGAACCAAACTCCTGGAGAAGGGTTGGACTTTGTTCTTTTCTGGAGTCGCCCAGGGTGAGAGGCGCCGTGCGGGAGTGGGGATACTCACGAGTCCCCGGCTGAGCGCCGCCGTGTTGGAGTTTTCCCCGGAGAACGAGAGGGTCGCCTCCCTGCGCCTACAAGTTGCGGGGGGGTAAGGCTCTGACTGTTGTTTGTGCTTATGCACCAAACAGCATTTCGGAGTATCCGGCCTTCTTGGAGTTGGTGGGAGGGGTCCTGGAAAGGGCGCCGCCTGCCGACTCCATAGTTCTCCTGGGAGACTTCAACGCTCACGTGGGCGACGACCGAGAAACCTGGCGGGGAGTGATTGGGAGGAACGGCTTGCCTGATCTGAACCCGAGCGGTGTTTCGTTGTTGGACTTCTGTGCTAGCCACAGTTTGTCCATAACAAACACCATGTTTGAACATAAGGTAGCTCATAAGTGTACCTGGTACCAGAACACCTTAGGCCGGAGATCAATGATCGACTTCGTAATCGTATCATCTGATCTGCGGCCGTATGTTTTGGACACTCGGGTGAAGAGAGGAGCAGAGCTGTCAACTGATCACCACCTGATGGTGAGTTGGATCAGATGGCGGGGGAGTCGGCCTGAGAGACCTGGCAAGCCCAAACGTGTAGTGAGGGTGAACTGGGAACGTCTGGCGGAGGATCCTGTCCGGGAGGTCTTCAACTCCCACCTCCGGAAGGACTTCTCACACATCCCGAGGGAGGTTGGGGACATGGAATCCGAGTGGATCATGTTCAAAGCCTCTATTGTGGACGCGGCCGCTAGGAGCTGTGGTCGGAAGGTCATCGGTGCCTGTCGTGGCGGCAACCCGAGAACCCGGTGGTGGACACCGGGGGTGAGGGAAGCCGTCAAGCTGAAGAAGGAGGCCTTTCGGGCTTGGTTGGCCCAGGGGTCTCCTGAAGCAGCTGACAGGTACAGGCAGGCCAGAAGGACTGCAGCTGCGGTGGTCACGGATGCTAAAACTCGGGCATGGGAGGAGTTCGGGGAGGCCATGGAGAAGGACTTTCGGTTGGCCTCAAGGAGGTTCTGGCAAACCATCCGACGACTCAGGAAGGGAAAGCAGGGCCTTCTCCAGGCTGTTATCAGCGGGGAGGGGGGCTGCTGACCCAGACAGAGGATATCGTCGGGCGGTGGAAGGAGCACTTTGAGGAACTCCTAAACCCGGTCAACATGTCCCCTGAACAGGGGGCAGCGCCTGAAGACTTGGGGTTGGATGAACCCATATTCCTGGCAGATGCCACTAAGGTAGTCAAAAAGCTCCTTGGTGGCAAGGCGCCGGGGGTGGATGAAATCCGCCCTGAGATGCTGAAGGCGCTGGACTTTGTTGGGCTGTCTTGGCTGACACGCCTCTTCAATGTCGCATGGGGGTCGGGCACAGTGCCCATGGACTGGCAGACCGGGGTGGTGGTTCCCATCTTCAAGAAGGGGGACCGGAGAGTGTGCTCGAATTATCGGGGTATCACACTACTCAGCCTCCCGGGAAAAGCTTATGCCAGGGTGCTGGAACGGAGGCTCCGACCGTTTGTCGAACCTCGGATTCAAGAAGAACAGTGCGGGTTTCGTCCTGGTCGTGGAACAGTGGACCAGCTCTTTACCCTTGCAAGGATACTGGAGGGGTCCTGGGAGTTTGCCCAACCAGTCTACATGTGCTTTGTGGACTTGGAGAAGGCTTTCGACCGGGTCCCTCGGGGCTTTTTGTGGGGGGTGCTGCGGGAGTATGGTGTGCCGGACCCGTTGCAACGGGCCATCCGGTCTCTGTACGCCTGCAGTAGGAGCTGTGTTCGTATCCTCGGCAGTAAGTCAGATACGTTCCCGGTGGGTGTTGGCCTCCGCCAGGGCTGCCCTTTATCACCGGTCCTGTTCGTGACTTTCATGGACAGGATATCTAGGCGCAGCCGTGGGGCGGAGAATGTCAGGTTCGGGGATCTCAGGATAGCCTCTCTGCTGTTTGCAGATGATGTGGTCCTGTTTGCCTCCTCGGACCATGACCTCCAGCATTCACTGGGGCGTTTTGCAGCCGAGTGTGAAGCGGCGGGGATGAGAGTCAGCACCACAAAATCTGAGGCCATGGTGCTCTGCCGGAAACCGGTGGATTGCTCCCTCCGGGTGGGGACAGAGTGCCTACCACAAGCGAAGGAGTTCAAGTATCTCGGGGTCTTGTTCACGAGTGAGGGTAAAATGGAGCGGGAGATCGACAGGCGTATCGGTGCGGCTGCAGCAGTAAAACAGGCGTTGCACCGGGCCGTCTTGGTGAAGAAGGAGCTGAGCCGAAAGGCAAAGCTCTCAATTTACTGGTCGGTCTACGTCCCAACCCTCACCTATGGTCACGAGCTTTGGATCGTGTCCGAAAGAACGAGGTCGCGGATACAAGCGGCCGAAATGAGTTTCCTCCGTAGAGTGGCCGGGCTCAGCCTTAGAGATAGGGTAAGGAGCTCGGACATCAGGAGGGAGCTTGAAGTTGAGCCGCTACTCCGTGTCGAAAGGAGTCAGCTGAGGTGGTTCGGGCATCTAATTAGGATGCCTCCAGGACGCCTCCCTTTAGAGGTTTTCCAGGCACGTCCAACTGGTAGGAGGCCCCGGGGAAGACCCAGGACACGTTGGAGGGATTATATCTCCCAGCTGGCCTGGGAACGCCTCGGGATCCCCCAGAATGAGCTGGTAGATGTTGCGGGTGAGAGAGAAGTCTGGGTCAGCCTGCTTGACCTGCTGCCTCCGCGACCCGACCCCGGATAAGCGGTGGAAAATGGATGAATGGATGGATGGATGCTCATATGGGAAGCCACTATCTGATGAAGCTCAAATGCCAACTGATTAAGCGCTGCCGCGGAGTGCCTCTTCCTGCTGGAAACGCCGAACATCTGTTTGGTAATTAATTTCACAGTACTGTTGTTTGAATCACATTTTTTTTTCATGGCTTCACTGGCCTTAGTTAGTCACCATTAATTCCCTTAATGATGGCAAAGCAAACCAATGTTATTTCCATTGTAGAGACAAAGGTTGCTTCATTGGTGGCATTATTCACATTTTCTTAAATGGTTTTAATTGGTATGATTTTTCAACATTGCCCACACCTTCTGCATCAAAGATGTTTTGCAGGAAAGAACTCGAGCGCCATGAAGACTGAATACACAGGGTTTTCTTTTGGGTGAGATGTGAGTCCATTTGTCAGTTAAGTACCTCACCTAGAAAGCCATGCTGACAACAAGATTCATATTGAGCAGCTAAACAGCTAAAATATATTGCTTACATAGAAAAAATAAGAAGAGACAAATGGCTATTCTGACTGTTAGGAGAACTTGATTTGATAGAGTTGATTTTCAATATTTGTTCACGCTGAGATGTTTTTTTCTGTTTTTTATAATCTCATATCAAACATTTTCCTCCCTCTACAATAACTCCTGCCTTATCAGAAAGCTGAAAATAACGTCAAAATCAGATGGAGAGTACATGCAAGTGTAGATAAGATTAACACAACGACTTTGAGGTTTTTGCTCTGAGGGTGCATCTTTGTTCTCTGTGGTCAGCGGCAACCACCTTTTCATACTGTGCTGTAGACGCACGGCATTTCAAACATGAAGAACTTTATCTTTGCTGCCAAACATATGCCAGATTACCTAATCAGTTTCCCTTCACCTTGTCACTTTAGGCTAAGAGCACTGCTACTAATAAGGATAAAAAGAGCACAGAAAAGGTTTGTTTATATGAAGCTAAAAGCCTCGCGCCTTCTTCAGTCCATCTAAAGGTGTGAAAGTCATGAGCCTCTGAGCTGATACCTTATGACGCTGTAAAACTCCAGCATTTGACACACACCTTTTCAGGCTTAACACGTCCTAAATGCCCATCAAATCCCCTGTGACAATGTGGCAGGTATTCAAAAGCAATTCAGCTGGAGCAAAAGGGCAAAAAATAAAAAAAATCATCCTCCATTTGTACGGTGAATTTAAAAAAAAAGGTCTTGCGAGGGAAACTGAGAGGGAAGGGAAATGTCTACGATTGCAAATGGCACGCTGCAACTTATCCACACATGTAGATTATATGTATATATTTCACGCTTTCATGCTGGCTTTTTAAACGCTTTGTCCTCTGTTCCACATATTTGAGGCAATGCCCAAACACGGCCTTACTGTAATATGACTTGCTATCCTGCACGGTGCCAGGTGTATGTGGGGCCCTTCGTTTCATTTTAAATGGCAACACGATCAGTTTTTTAGATGCTTCATCCAACAGACTTTAGTCATGCTCGAGTGCATTATCGCTCGTTAAGAGTCCAGACCTTGAACGCATTAACAGGAGTAACAAATCACATGGCAGGCAGGCAGACTTGGAGACATTTCACACCAATAAACATGAAATTAGAGTTGCTGTCTCTTATCATATATCCCATTTTGTGTAGATGAGTAAAGGATCCTGACCTTATTCATATATTAAATAAGGAGTGTACAATAATTTGCATTTTCAATGAAAGCCCGACACTTTATGCTTGAGTCAGTTTCAAAGCGATATTCCAATGACATTAAATGGTAGACAATTCATCCACAGAAAACTTTTCATTTCATCCATTTTGCTTAATTTTAAAATTAAGATGAGAACTCTCCAGAGGAGCCCATTTGAATAGATAGAAGAAGGGAAAAAAAGCCTGACAGTGACTCATAAGCTAAAGTGTGTCTTGTGAATCTCTCTGTTGGAGGCTGCTCAGCACTAATGATTTATGGGCGACACGTCCAGGCCTAATTGGATCTTTGAAATACCTATCCCTTTTGTGTGAAGGGCTTTAACGGCCGGGCACCGCTACGCCACTTTGATGTGGTGCTCCAGCTCGCCTCTCGCTCTCTCTCCGTTAACACTGGAAACGACCGCAATGTTCACAAATAAACAAAGAAACGCACCCCACTTGCTCTTACATTAGCCTATAGAGATGCTGTCGCACACACTGACATCCACACACATCTCCCTGGAGAGACGTTGCCAGGCAACAGGAAGCAGCCCCCCCATCCCATTTAATTTATTTTCATTATCTTTTCTGAAGCTTCTATCTTTGGTGAAAGGAGAAACGTAACAAGAGAGATCAAGTAAAAGCAATATTTCCCTCTTGTGCTGAATTTCTGCTGCCATACTGTATGTCCATGTGAGCTCACGTGGTATATATCATATATATGGAATTGATCCTATTATATTGCCAGGATACAAACTGTCAAGCTGCTGACAAGTGCATATATCCAAACTTGTCATACAGAGATAGCATGTCTTTTTAGATGTGACAAAAGTGGATACACACAGTGTACATTGTAGTGTGAAATGACAGCATTGAGGATTGACGTCATGGGCTCGCAACTTGAGCCCAAAATGTCATATTTGTCAGTGGTCTGGCACGGTTCAGCGGACACTTCACTCCCAGACATGAACATCAACTCGTCTAATGGTGTGTTCACACCGAACGCGACGCGAAATTTCGCGTCGCGTTACTCGCGTGAGTTTACTCGCTCGACTTTATTGGTGTGTTCACACCGAACGCGACGCAAAAGTTACTCGAGTGAGTTTACTCGCTCGACTTTATGTGGTTAATTTCCGTCAACGCAAATTCGCTTTAACGCGGGCGGGGCTTATCTCCGTGGCTTATCTCCGTAAAAACAGTACCGTTTCCGCCATCCACCATTAAACTAACCACTAGTTCTGCTTTAACCTTCTTGTGGAAGTCCCTCTAATGTCGGACCATCAAACGCCCCCGTGTCCGGGTTCATAATATCATCCGTAGCCGCACAACAGCGTCTGAATGACGGCCGCTGCCAGCGATACTTCAGGTGGATCAGCAACTGTTTGATTCAAACCGGCAGGACGGCGGTGATGACGCGCAGAGCTTCTCAACGTTGATTGGCTTTCGCGACGCGAATTTTCGCCCGAGTTGGAAAATTTCAACTCACGCGAATTTCGCGCCAAACGCGTCGCGCCAAACGCGTCTAACGCGCCGCCCGGCGAAATTTCGCGTCTGTCGCAACCAAACGCGTCTGTGCATTGACTTTACATGTAATCTGGTCGCGCGAAGAATTCGCGTCGCGTTCGGTGTGAACACACCATAAGACATGAATGGATGAACCCACCACTCACCGTGCTGTCATTGTCTTCAATTATGATTTTCAATCTGGCAAAACATGGCAGCAGTTTGGGGTAAAAGTCCAATTTCCTCCTCAACTTCCCCTCAAAATTGGTTTCTGAATACATATATAAGGCGGACATTGGAAAACCGTCTTCAAGACGTAAATGGTAAATGTGTAAGACCTGGCCAGCATCTTTGTTTAAAATATTTAAAAAAAATCAAACTAATCAGCTAGCTCTGGCCGGTTGATAACTTTGTCTACAAAGATAGTGTAACATTTTCTTTTTTAGATCATTCTCTCTGCTATGCCTGGAAACACACGTCATGTGATCCTTTTTTTAAATATATGTATATATTACTTTTTATGTATTTATTAGTGCTGCTTTAAGTCTTAAAAGGACTTAAAATCTTTGAGACATGTCTTCTGGTTTTTGTGACGCTTTCCAACCTTGAGAGGCCCAACGATCCGCCTCACTTTTATAATTAAGGCTCATGAGAAATGTGTATCTTTGCATAAAACCTTCACCTTGCGCAGCAAATGGCCGATGAGCAGTTTGATTTAACGATGAGGTTGCATCAATGTTTTCCGCATATTTAACTTGTAACCCATATTCATGGGGCCATATTTAAATGTAGGTTGCTGATGGCGTTGCCTTTTTAACGTCACCTTCAAATCTCCATCCCTCAATGAATCCTGCGATTTAAAAAAATAAAAATATTTTTTCAATTTTCCATCTTAAAGCAGTTCTCCTGTGTCCTTGAGTCCTTGCCAAGACTAATGACAAGCTTTGTTGTCTCTCCATTTGTTTTCCTCATGTCCTCTGCCGCGTCGAGACACAGTTGGAGAGAGATTACAGTTGTATTGGGTGCCGCCTGTCACTGTACAAATGTCTGTCATTAATTTCACAAGCAGAAGGCAATTTCAGAGGAGTGGATAAGTTCTGATAATGATGTGAGCTCTGTGCTGTCAAGCTGGGCAGAGAAACATCAGGTCAAAGATGTTTCTTCTCCTCATTCTAACTTTTTGTATCTCCATGTATCCATTTACAAAAAGACTATGTTTGACCTGAAAGTTTGGATTTGCCTTTTGTGAGACCTGAAATAAAAATCAGTTTTTTTGCTGGTGTAAATCAGTTTTTTTGCTTGGATGTTATGAATTGCCATATAATAATGTTAACATTGCCAGTGCCCTCTTACGGGCAGTCCATATAAATCACTTCATGTCGCCTGGTGTTCACAAGGAACCGTCAGCTGAAATCCATTGTCACTTGCAGATTTGTTTTTCCCACTCGAGAGGCACTCACATACATCCCCAGCCATGTATTCATCCAATGGGCTGTCTCCTCCTCCCCCCTAATAAGTCAGTGTGTGTGATTGCATTAGGGCAATGATAAATGTTAAAATAGGAGCTCACTGCTGACTGCATCATCCCACTTGACTCTGCAGATGACAACTAGCTACAAATGGGTCCAGCAGGAGTGTTTGTTTGATTTATTTATTTATTTTCAACTGTCTTCGTCACAGCGCTGTTGTTTTCACACTGGAATCGAGGAGATGCAGCCTCTAAATCCACCAAGTCCTCCTCTTGTTGTTACCGGCTGATGAGATTTGTGCCTACTCTGCCTGGTAGAAAATTTGGTACGATTTCACAGTAATATCCCCAATCTGCTTTTAGGTTTTTTCGAACAATCTCTTCTCTCCTTTTAGCCCCCAAAAAACATTGTTGTACATGGCATAAAAACACCAGAATGCACTGCCGCTTTTGCGGTCATTACTATACTTACAAGCTAAGGGGTTTCACCATCTCCCCATCCATACACCATGACAGCCTTTTCCACTGTTGCATGGCCTTTGATGTGCCCATGTAAGTCTGTGTGCTAAATTGTTAAGTATAGTGAAGTATGTTATTACTTTCCGTTGCATTATCTTCCCATTTCATATGTAAATATTGTACTTGTTTCAGCTGATTATACCCTTTTAATATGTTTTTTAACTTTAGTTCAAAACTATAATAGGGGTGTGACAAGGTTCGTCTTTACCGTGCGAGTCACGGAGCTCCATACACAGACACGACACCAGGATAGCACGTTTACGGCCTTTATTGGGCATTTTATACACACCGGCATTCAACACGCTCATGCCCTGTCTAGCCCTTTTTCCGTCTGCGTGGCTCTGGGAGCTTTTATAGCTCCCCTCCTGCCCACGCAATCCCACGATCATGTGGATCAGCTGTGCCTCCTTACGAGACACAGCTGATCCCCATGATCGTCCCCCTCTCTCTCTCTCCCTCTCTCTGTGCCGCAGGCGCGCTAGCCACGCCCCCCCCCCACATACCCCCACCGCCCGACTTAGGCCGGGGAGCCACCGGTCTAACCAACTCCCCCCCCCCCTCCCTCCCACTGGGAGCGGGAGTCAGCCCCGACCATCTGCACCCCCGACCTATGGACCACCATGGAATCAACTTTGCGTTTCCGCCAGATGCCAACGGGTGGTCCGGGCGTTGGCATCCTCCATCCGTGGGGGTCCGGGCGCGGGACGTGGCCCGAACAGAGGGCGATCGAGCGCCCCGGGAGGCAGGTCTCTCGCTCTCTCCGCCGGCCCCCTCCCGGGACCAAAACCGGCTCTCACCCTCCGTCCGCCGCGGCAACCTGCAACACAAGAGAGAGAAAGTTAAGGAGGCGGGACCCCTACTGGTCCCCACTGTGCCCCGGTCCATGGACCCCATACGCGGGCCCGAGCTGCGGGCTCGGCCCTCCGTCTCCGGCCCCACCGTGTCCCGGCCCCCGGGCCTGTCAGCCGGTCCGGCCCGGCCCCCTCATCTCGCCCGACGATGAGGACCGGCCGGCCCCAGTCTCTCCCCCAGTCTGGCGGGGACGGTGGCGCTGACCAGATTGTCGCCCCTGGGTTCATCGGGTTGCCCCAGGATCGGCCGCCCTGCCTCCCTGGGTCCGTCCTCCAACCCGGACAGGACCTCCGCAGATGGCCCCTTCCCCCGCAGCCTCAGCACCGCTTCGGGCACTGGCGCTGTAGGTGGCCCCCGCGTCCGCACGTCCAGCACACTCGCTCCGACCTCCCGGGAGTCCCCCGGCGGTCCGGCCGAGACAGGTCGCCGATCCGCGGACCCGTCGCGGTCTCCACCGGGTCCCTGTCTGGTCTCTCCCTCTCTGTGCCGCAGGCGCGCTAGCCACGCCCCCCCCCCCCCACAAGGGGTTCTCAACCTTTTGTAGCTCAAGGTCCATTTCTGATCATTAAACAAATTCAGGGGACGACCTTCCCAAATAAATAAGAAAAAAGCTGTAAATGATTAGTTATGCCTCTGACTGCTATAATGACCCAAAATAAGTATTCTGCCTACCCTCATTTATCGGCGCCCGCCGTTATTAACCCATATTTATAATGTTCAGGGTCATATTTCCCCACCAAACCATTTTGAGCTTTCACTGGTGCATGGTTTTATCCTACATCCTTTTTTGAATTAAAACCCCCCAAAAAGATACAGGGGGATCAGAACTTAACACTGTGTCCCATCGTCCCGGACCAATAGAACATTTCTTTAATAGCTAACAGGTTGCACTGAGATGCATTGTGGTGCATTTTAAACTCTGTTTGGTAAAACGGAGAATTGGGTGATTGTAAATTTTAGCCCTGTAAATTATAGCCCTATCATGTTGTGTTCAAATGCATGTGTAAAATGTAGTTTTAGGCTGATGATGTGTCATGATTTCATTGTGTGGCAATATTCAATCATTTGTTTTTTGAAATTTTAATTATGCATTTTGATTTGATGCAAATCATTTCACATATTATGGTATGAAACCATCTTTTCATAAATATTAAAAAAAATGAAATCAACCCTTTTGGCCTTTATCTCCATGGCTCACTAGATGGCACTCTGAAGCCCACCAGTTTAACCATGATCAGTGTTGCCTCACGTTTGGGCTGAAATGGTTTAAAACTGCAGTTACAATAGTTCGTTAGTGTTTATCAAAAAAACCCAGCAAAACGCCAACTCCGGGTATGATCAACGATAAATAATCCCATAAACCTCTGCAGCTTCAACGGAAACAACTGAGAAACTTGTCTCAGAAATTATGTCTGATTGTTTGCACGAGTCCGCCGTGCCTTTTAATTGGCTGCAAGTGTGGAGAACAACTGCAACCGCAACAGTCAAAGTTGCAGCGCTTCAGCGGCCTGTCTTTGGAGCGGCAAGGCGGCTTTCCTCCAGTGCTCTGCAAATCTACAGGCCTGACAAATCCTTATTAGGAGCCTCTACTGTGTGTGTGTGTGTGTGTGTGTGTGTGTTACATTACATTACATTTCGCTGACGCTTTTATCCAAAGCGACTTACATGATATACAGTAGACCGTAGACACAGCAACGGTGAGCAATGAGGGTTAAGTGTCTTGCTCAAGGACACAACGACGCAGACTGGCTGAGCCGGGGTTTGAACCACCGACCCTCTGATTGAAAGACTGACTTGCTAACCACTGAGCCACTGTGTGTGTGTGTGTGTGTGTGTGTGTGTGTGTGTGTGTGTGTGTGTGTGTGTGTGTGTGTGTGTGTGTGTGTGTGTGTGTGTGTGTGTGTGTGTGTGTGTGTGTGTGTGTGTGTGTGTGTGTGTGTGTGTGTGTGTGTGTGTGTGTGTGTGTGTGTGTGTGTGTGTGTGTGTGTGTGTGTGTGTGTGTGTGTGTGTGTGAGAGAGATTTTGCACTACTGGCCAGGGAAGCCTATTTGACCAATTAAACCAGGATGTATTTGCTCAGTGTGGGTGTTTGTGTGTGTGTGCGTGCATGTGTCTGCCGTGTGGGTGTGAAAATATTTAGAATCCTCTTGACACCCAATTAGAGAGCAGCCCGACATGACCTCCAACTTCAAGAGACACCAAAAGCTCACTTGAAACAACAACTTGGAACTGCTTGACAAAATGGCCCCACTAATGAGCATCTGTAAACACAACTTTATTCTTGCTGATTGGTATTTAAAAGAAGGAGAAAAACTGTGTGCAGACTGGCTGGCTTTAATAACCATGTGTAATGAATGCACAGCGAGCGGTTACTGTACCAATGGTCATCGGATATTTTTACTGCATGCTGCCTCCCCAGGACAAAGTATTTGTCTGGATTTGTTGTGTTTATTTCTGCAAGAAGACAATGAAGTACGCTATATACTTTCTAATCTAATAAAACCGGTTTATGGTGTTGGCTTTCTGGATTATTGTCATTGTAGCAGCGGTTGGAGCTGATTTGAAACGGACCTGTGGCTCATTACATTCATATTCCCCAAAGGGGACCAGAGGACAGTGAAATCTGATCCAAAAAGATCTGAACATAATTAGACGTGATCCAAAATAACTACATCGTCCAAACAAAAAAGCATGAATAGATGTTGATAAATGCGGATGCTGGCTTTTTCCTTTAGCACCGGTCTTCTTTCTCTACTATTCATGCAGACCAAGACAATCCAGCGATGGCTTTAAACTAGGGATGCAACGATACCACTTTTTACAAACCGATACGAGTACGAGTATTTTTATTTGTGTACTTGCCGATACCGAGTACCGATACCGATACTTCTTAGATTTGGTCTCCATGAAAGTGCAATTAATTTGGAGGCAGATTTTATTTTATCCTCTGCAGATTATGTCAAGCCTATAGTACAAAATTAACAGAAGGCTATCCCAAGCTTTAAACTTCTTGTGGAAGTCCCTCTAATGTCGGACCATAAAACGCCCCCGTGTCCGGGTTCATAATGTAAGCGATAATATTAGGGATCGAGCAATTATAGAGGAAGCTGTGTTCCAAGTTATGTTTCCGGTGCTTTTATTGTGGAGGGAGAAACGGAAAGGAAAAGAGTGGAATTGTGGGATATACGTGTGTGAAGGAGATAAAAAAGTGGTTCAAGTTACCCTGCAGCGTGTTTTCATTTTATTAGAATTACAAATATAGACACACAACAGACACTCGGCTACAATAATATCATCCGTAGCCGCACAACAGCGTCTGAATGAGGCCGCTGCCAGCGCTACTTCTGGCGGACCAGCAACAGTTTGATTCACACCGGCAGGACGGCAGTCATTTTTTACTGTGTGAACGCGACGCACATTACTCTACACACCTTGCTGCAAGAGAGCGACGAAAGAGCCGTATGCGGCTCTGGATCACGGGTTGCCGACCCCTGCCCTAGACGTTGAAGTCAGGTAGGACAACAAATCTTTTTCTCCACAAAGCGCGACCAGTTTGTTGTAGTGAAATACTGTTGAGTGGTATCGGTTCTTGGTATCGACAATTGAAATCGATACGAGTACGAGTATTTTAACGCAGTATCGGCCCCGATACCGATACCGGTATCGGTGCATCCCTACTTTAAACCCAACCATGACACTGGTCTTAATTTGTCACACAGGCTGGCTATAAAGCAAGGAGTCTCTGTCCGTGTGTTGTGGTTATGTCCATCTCATATCTCAAGAACTGTTCATCCAATAACCTCCCTTCAATGTGTGTGACGATAACGCCAAATGCAGAATCCGCTTGAGTCCAACCCAAGACTTTGGCTCGAAGGAGAACAGTATGTCAAATACAGTCTTGTCAAATATTCTGACGCATATATAGTTCTGGTAAATCCCTCCTTCATCCCTACGGACTATCCCTCCAGACAGTTATAAATATATCCTCCCTTATACAGTCCTGTCGCGTAAGCGCACAGTATGCATATGTCCTATTTAGGTCATAACAACAAGGGCCCGATGGGTAACACGCACTATGGCGAAGAGAGCCTCTTTATATGTGAAGGGATGAAGAAGTCAGTGAAATTCTGAAGTTTCATGAGGATGTACTTTTATAATACAGGACTACAGTTTTCAGGCATTTGCGTACAGTTTTTTTCTGTCACAATTCAGAAAATCTTCCATGTCATGTTCGGTTGATCAACTTATTCTCTGAAGACATCACACTTTCCCTGTAAGAGAAAGTAAAAAAGGTTGATTGTTTTGCTTTCTCCTTTGATAAATCACAAGCGCGATGGCATTTGTCTTCAGCTGTCACGTCAGTCCCGTACGCTGAGCAATGAAAAGCTCTGTCAACCTTTGCGAGTCCTCCTGAATTTGCTTCCGCTCTTTCAATTCAACTTTCAATCATTTGTCAAGCGACTCAATGTGAGTAGTGGCCACTTTGATTACTTTTAAAGCAGCTATTTTAGGTGACACGCTTTTCTCACCCACACATTTTTCCAAACTTTCGCTCCGCCACTAAGAAAATTAATAGTTTCCTTTTCTTGTAGCGGGAGCCGTCCGCCACCTCCTGAAGTGATGGAACTAGAAATGATTGAAACTCCCCAGAACCTTGACCCCCACCCGCCATCCGCTCCGGTCCAGTCTGGCTTGCTCATTTCCCCATTGATCGCTCTCATGAAAACAAATAACCCAGTGATCAAAGCAGCCCTGGGAGTTCCCATTGCCACAGTCTTCTTCAGATCACAGAAAAGGAGCTGGTACGCTGGAAAGAGGGAGGAATGTGGCCGGGGGTGGAGGATGAAACGGAATATGAAACAGTCAAATGGAGATCAACTCTGCTGATCCTGCTTTTTGATCTCCGTCTGGGCAGCGCCTTGAAATATCTGACTCCACACAGGCAGCGTGAGGGCACTGAAAGCATCTGTCAGCTCTCATACACACTCCATGTATCTAAAACACATATGCAGCCACACAGGCGTACTTGCAGTGTGAAGATAATATATTTATCACTTCCATTTTCTCTACGACATGCACATCATCATTCACCTCATATCACATCGCACTTTGAGCCCCGGCTTCTGTGTTTGAAATGTAGATTGTTTGGATGTTTGCCACACATGCACACACAAGAAGGTGTTTTATATGTACGATATGCAACTTTTCACCTTGAGGTGGTGTACTGTTTGCATCTCTGCGTCCACAAAGTCATCACAGACGCTGACGGGGGATGCATTCGCAATTGGAATCGCAACGTAAGTGTTTACTGTGTTGTTTTAGGTCTGTTGCTTGTTTCACACGGAAACAAACTGTCCGTGTCATAGTCTTTATTTTATTGCTGTTTTAATAGGAAGAGAAAAAAAGCTCTTTACAGCTAATTAAAATATGTGCATATTGACTTGTTACAGTCTTTTGTAGGGGTTGAAATTCGAGAAACAAAGAGGCCGTGCCAGTGTAATTAATCAAGCTTTTATTAAATATGATGTAATGGGATGTATCTAAGGCGCACCCACAAGCCTCTGCACAAACACACACGAGACAAAGCTGCATGCATTTATACCTACACACCCCTGTAAACACCCAACTAAAGCCCTCTGTACACATACTGTATGTAAGCACACACACTGTGCATAATTATTAGTCGTCAAAGTTGCTGACTGACCACTTTTTCAATCAACCTGCTCCCACCCGCCCAATCCATCAAATCTCCCCGAGCGGCATGCCGTCACAGAAGCAGCTATTGTAGCCGGGGCTGCGAGTTGATAAAAACCAGAGATGATTACAAAAGGGATTATAATTAGTTGGAAGTGATTTTGAACTGTTCTTTGACGCCTTTTGTAAGGACTGCTGATCCCATCTCACAGACCAGCGTCTCTATGATTGCCACTTTCATAAAGATGTTAAGAAGAAGTGATTACAAAGTAAGCCAGTTTATCTGTCTTTAAAAGAAAGAACAAACCACATACAAATAGGAAATCATTATAGCAGTAATAATGATTTTTCCCCCAAGTGTAAGGTTATCATGGAAATCTGAATAAATTAATTTTGTATTGACACTTGACATCCATGTGGTGTTTTTTGGGCAACCGGTTGCAAATAAATCCCAACACCAACTTAATTTTTTTTAGTTTTCTTTAGCTCACATAGAAATTAAATTTGCGAGGAACTCTTTCGGTATCAAAAGAAGCACGATGGAGGAAATAATATTATATGCTAATAGGGGGGAGCTTGTGGGAGCAGAGGCTTAAGTCTGAGCACATTTTTTTATTTCAGAATGTGTATTAATCAAAACCAAACTCATCATCATATGATCTCAAAGGCAAAACCTCCATCAGTATTCATACATCAGCACATGTAATAAGCGCGGGCCCTGCAGGACCGTCAGTGGAAACATTACTAAATCAAGCATGCTGCACACTAGAAGCACGGGGCGGCTCATTGACACCACTTAAAATAATAGATGTGTTTCCTTGTGTTTCTGCAACAGACACCCGGGGTTAATAAATGTCTGCATTCATCTGGCAGTAATAGTCGCAGCAGGCTGCAATCGTCAATATGGATCGGGGGTGCATGTTATGTATGAAGGCGTTCCTTTGGAAGGGGGTGATTCATTAAACACACACGGGGTGAAATGCGCTTGTTGAGATGCAACAGTTTGGATCTTGTTGTGGAGCAAAACTCTCCAAAGCTTTGGACTGAAGTTTTGAAACAATTTTTTTTACTCAAAGCGTGTGTTTTTTTTTGTTTGTAGAAAACAGGCTGTGTAACCAAAGAATAACTTTCTGACTTTGAAAGATCTACAGAGAGAGAGAGAGCTTTGGATACCGAAGTTCATATTAACTTTTAATATTTTGTAGTCTGGCCATGACTGATGTTAAAAAACAACAACACTATCAACAACACAGAACACTATCTTTGCATTAGCATGCTGGTCTGTTGTTGCACCACTCAGTGTATGACAGTGGAAGTACCAAAAAATACCAAACTACTAAAATGTGGCTGGCTATTTTGAATGGTGATAATTTGAGCTGTTGCTCTGATATAATGGTTAAAAGAAAAGAAAGTCAAAATAAAGATACTGATATTTTAACCAGATTGCAGGTTATCATCACGTTCTTCAATGGGGAATTATTTCGAATTGGTGTAAAATGCCTGTGAGAGAAGCTCAAGCTAGAATTATTTTTTTTTCATCCAAGAAATAAATGAAACGTTGATCATAAAAATGATCTTCCTAGCTTTGGGAGGAAATGTTGCCCTGAACAAGGTAGGGGTTTTCACCACATTAACCAGCAGGTCAGCCAGCAGCCTCATAAATTACACTGTAAAACATTTCAGGCCAGTTCAACTTACAAATGAAAGTTCGCCTGCTGCCTTGAAAACGTGATTACACTCAACTTAAAAATGTCCTTCGATTCAACTAGGAAATGTAAGTTCATAAGGTTGATGTAACTACAACGTGCTAGTTCTCTCAACTTTATAAGTCAAGTTGTCAGAGTTGAGTGAACTTTTTGTCCCTTGTTGTTTAAACTTGATCCACCAAGTTAAAACAAAGATTGTTTTTACATTATTAGTTCAATAAAACTTTCCTTACCTAGTTGAATAAACACACATTTCTGTTTTATTTTAACTCACAGTTAACGTAACCGTGTGTACAACTTGCTATTTCAAGTTGAGAGGATTTAAATTACAAATTTGTTTCAACTTGCTTACAAAGGTGACTTGACTGATAATTGCAAGTTTGCTCGCTTTATCACAAAAATGACCCATAATTCTTACTTCTGTTCAAAAGACATTTATTTCAAGAATACACAGGATAGATACACAGGCTTAAACAGTGGATATAGGTACATCTCAACACAACCAAATAGCTGTTAAAACATTGTTCACATACAAGTGGTTTTAATTACTTTAATTAATTTTTGTTAAGAGTTAGTCCCTCACAAAAGGTTTTACAATCTACATTTTAGAACAGTATATGGTAAAAAAAATGTGCAAAATCCAATTAAAACATGAACTGTTTTTGTAAAAAACAATCCAAGAACAGTGTGAAGAACAATGCTTGAGATGCGCATTACCTTTTTACAGGCTGTGTGTGTAGTGTGTATGTGTGTGTGCGTGCAGATTTCTGTGTCCAGCCAGTGCACATCTTTGACTGTAATCCTGACTTATCTGTTGTCTGTGACTCCACACAGAGAATCTAGGGCTCTAATTTCCAAACTGCCTCTAGTCTTTAATCTATTCGCATCTATTCATTGCTCTCGACGCCCCCTAAAACATCAGTCATGTTCCAACAAATGTCCTTGGCCTGCCCATATTCTTGCCTTGCAAGTTAGATTGCGTGTCATTTTTTGCATTATTTGGCCCCACAACACAATGGGGTGGGGTTGTCTTAGTCAGTTTGTAATACCCACATCAAAGGTTAGTCAGTTTGTAATACCCATATCAAAGGTTATTTGATGAGAAAAGCGTGTGTGAGCCCATGCTGTCACCATATCTCGCTGCTGTCATTCTTTTATTTCCTTGAATTTGGCTGTGCGGAGGCACATAAAGAGAACTTTATAAGACCATACAAAACTTTCAAGATTTCTGAAACAATTCTAAAGATTTTGTTTTTGTTAAGTTAGTTCCTCACAAAAGGTTTTACATGTGTAAATAACCAATCTACATTTTAGAACAGTATATGGTGAAAAAACGTTGTAAAATCCAATTAAAACATTAACTGTTTTTGTGAAGAACAATGCTTGAGATGCACATTACCTTTTTTACAGGCTACATGTAAGCAGTTTGTTTCTGAGCCCATGTATCTTTGCTGAGCATTGGTCTGGTTTAATGTTCATTATGACCTTCTGAATGAACTCAAAGGTGTATTTCATCTTACGTGGGTACTCCAAGTTGAGGCAGTAGATGGCTCCCATCAACATGGCAAAGCCTGCGGGCACGTCTCTGAGGTTGTGTAAGATGATCTTTTCCTCTGCTATCACAGCCACATTGAAGATGTCCAAAGGAAATGAATCCTGCAGAATCCCTTCATGTCCTATCAAGAATCCAATCTGCATTCCCTTCATAACAACATCAAGATTTTCTCCATGAACCTGAAGACATATAAAGACATTCACATCTTAACCAACATCTTCAAATTAAAAACAGACAAGTCATTCTAATAGGCTATAACATTTATTTTTATTTTTCCAATATTAATTTTTCCAGACTGAACCTATCAATTATATTTTATATTCTCTCTCTCTCTGTTCAGTGTGTTGTTTTAGAGTAGGATTTGTGCACGTGAGAGGACTAAAGGTCGTGGCATGGTGTTGTCATCCCACAAGACCAATGCTCATGCTACTTATAATATTGCCAGTTCTGCTGCAGTTCAGTTACCATTGCAGGCTCAGCCAATAATATTTCAGACAGCTCATGAATGCAAAAATGTTAAAAGGAAAATAGTACTAGTTCAATGTTTAGAGTTCTCATTATCATCCCTAAAAAAAAAGGTTAAGGTGACTATTGAAAAGGAAGTTTGCAATTTTACAACACTGATAATTCATGAATTATGAATTAATTTGATTAATAACTCTTACATCACACATCCGGATTGTGTCCGAGGAATCCTCTGAAAGATAGCAGGAGAGCCCAAGCAGGGCAGCTGTTCTTCTGTTTTGATTTGTGTCCTACAAAAACAGGCAAGAGTAGATGAATGTGATACCAAAAGCTGTAATCATAATTGTAGTATTAACAAGAAACACTTTTTTAAAACAGTACATACCTCCTTTTGCAGACACTGTAGAACACCGCTCAGACGCAATGCTGCACGATGCAACACCTTTGTACAGCTCTAGAAGACTTGGCACAAAGACATCTAGCCCATCCAGAAAAGAATCCAGTAGGACCTTGGTGACAATCCTACTGAACTCTGCACTTAGCTGAAACGACAGATGACAAAACGCAGAGAAAGGTGTATGAGCGAGGGAAAATAACAGCATTGTGCTGCAGGGGAAAAAAGTCCCAAATATGATTGCAAGAGAGTACAAGCTTTCTGACAATATCAATGTTCAAGTAACAAAATACAGGATTTATATGCTAAACTTCGTTGGCTGAGTTACTTGTCTCTGTGAACAACGCAGGCCATCTGTCCTTGATCGCAGAGATGAGTGGCTCATCACCGATGATTTCTTTTCTTCGCTGGGAGAATGTTGAAATCATCGAAGCATCTAGGAGCTGATGATCTGGATCCTTCTTCTGAACTTCCAGGAGCATGGTCTCACGATCATTTTCTGATTTTTCAGAAGTTTGTCCCGCTGGTGGATCTGGCAAGTAATGGATTTCTCCTTTTTTGGACTTCTTTACCGGCTTTCTGTTTCCCTCTCTTTTCCTTTTATTAATGAGAACTTCAGGGCATCCAGCTGCCATCAGCTGCTGACGGTAATTCCCCATTTTAAATCGCAAGCTGAATACCCAGCAATACCATCCTTTCTCAGACCCTGGCTCCCTGAGACAAGGATGCTTGTCAACAAGGGCTTTTGCTACGCTTTCATAATGTTCTTTATTCGGATAGGCTGTGATTTTGGATAGGATATCAGCTAGTCTGCCCAGTATTTCACTCTTTACACCCTTTGAGATGACAATCATGGTTCCATCCTTTGCATATGCTTCATTTGCTACCCTGAGCTTTAACTCAACATCATGGGAAAACTCCGGAATAACAAAGTAATCAGGCCACTCTGTAGAATTAGAGCTACTAGGAGAACCAACGCTAGTAGCATCCAATGTAGAGTCCAACACTGGTCTAGAAAAGGTGAACAAAACTTTCAGTGTGGCTCGTTCTTTTGGCAGATCCTTGATATCTATCAAATTGCATAGCTCATTGCAAAATTCGGGGTCTTCAAACTGTAGGATGAAGTCTTCTTTGAGGCCCATAGTGTTGCGTAATACTACACATAAGTCATCGACCGACAGAGGGACATTCTGTAGGGTGACGCGCCTTATATCCTGGGATGAGATGAAGACCCGAAGAAGCATTGCAGAAGAAGAAGAATCAACTTTATTGGCCATGTGTGTATTTTTTTTTTTAATTTTTTTTTTTTTTTACACAATCACATGGAATTTATTCTCTGCATTTAACCCATCCTTAGTATTAAGGAGCAGTGGGCAGCTTTCGTGGAGCGCCCGGGGAGCAACTACGGGTTAAGTGTCTTGCTCAAGGACACAACGACGCAGACTGCCGGAGCCGGGGATCGAACCACCGACCTTCTGATTGAAAGACCGACCCGCTAACCACTGAGCCACAGTCGCCCCCTCCTTTTTTTTTTTTAGAAGGAACCAATAGCTGAAACGGAGAAAAAGAAAATAATTTACATTATAGAGAAAAATTACAGATACAAATTGTTGTAAGTGATCAGAATAAAGTTCAGAATAAACCATCCACTACACAGATCTCCAATATTCTTCCAAAATCCGGCAGTCCACTTGTTTGTCCAACTGAAAGCACCATTCCTTTTGAATATTTAGTCCCATTCAAGTATGCAATGGAGGTGAGGGAAACAGAGTCCAGACCTGTAAACTTATTCCATATAGCCTCTCTGATAGCAGCATCTAAGATGCCAATAGACACAACTGATACTCGCCCAGTCTCAATGTTTGGCTTGAAAACAGTTGGCATTTCCAAATAATATGCCAACATCAGTTGATGTCTTGTGGCCAGAGTGTGCAGAATATTTTTAAAATTGCAAGCATCACGAACTACCCTTTTAAAGAAAGAATGTTTGGCCTCAAATCGTATTGTCCAGAACTCAATTACTGGACCAAATCTCTTGATTAGCACAGGATAATGTTCAAGATAATGATGTTTAGGGCGTAATTTAGTACCAGGAAATACTTCTAAAAGCAACTGTCTGTGGTCAGAGATTTTGGCTTGCAGGTAGCACAGGGTCTCTGTTGTAAATGAGGGGCTGGATAACAGCTCCACAATGTCTTTCAATTCAAGGACCACATACCAAGTTTTTCCCCTCTCTGGAATACGGTGGCCAATCAAAAGTGGAAGAAATCTCAGAAGGGCCCAGTTCTCATGTCCATTGCCACCAATTGTTCCTTTTTTTGAAAAGTTTGTTTGTATTATCTGAGGTCTGTTGGTTTCGTCACAAGATTGAAAAGGAAATGATGCTATTCTATCATTAAGGTCATTCAATGTGAAATACTTTTTTGCAATCAGATCTGAGAGACATATGCAAAGTTCCACAGGCACAATTCCTTCTAATGCATCGTGCAAAAAATCAGGTGGAAACCCTTTTGCAGGATGAAAGTGGTCAAGTCTTCTTAAAGGACAGTCTCTCTTCAAACCATCAACACATGAGGCATCAGTTGTCTTTAGCACATGAACAGCTTCATCAAACAATTCTGGTGTTCTCAAAGTAAAAGTCCCACTTCTGACATCATGTTGCTGAATCTCTGTACGGCTAGCCAAACAAAATCTGCAAAACTTGTCAACATTGAAAGACTCTTGGTATCCAGCAAGTGAATGTGCACCTAAGTTGTCTGCAGACACATACAGAACAGTACCTTTGACATGAGAACCAAGTCTTTGTACAAATATACCTACGTCCTCTAGCTGCTGAAGATCTCTAATCAGCGGCTCCAAAACCTTGCTGTAACCATATTGCTTTATGTGTGCAGTTTTGCACAGTGCAGCTAGATACATTGATGATATTGTGGCTCTTTGTCTTAGAGGTAAATTGGCTATCACCCAATATATACCACACACTTTATGTTTCTTTCTCGACGTCCCCAATGGATTGCAAATTTCAAAATCGTCAATGTAAAAGCCAAGAGCTATGCCTAATTCATCAGTGAGAAGTTTGTTTTCTTTAAAGTATTCACCATCTTGAAATGAATTGTATTGACCTTCCTGTTCCTTGGGTCTCTGTAATGTTTGAAGAATCTCACTTCTTTCCAACAACTTACCTAACAAATCCAAAATAGGAACATAAACAAATAAGTGGTTTTTTTCTTGTGCATTTAGCACATACTCGACCGGCTCAATAACGGTAAAGTTATTTCTATAAAATGAATGCCTTTTACGATCTGTACCTAAAGGCCCCTCCCTTGAAAGAAATTTGAGTGGGTTCAAAGATTCAAATTCATCAGACAATAGTGTTACAACAGAGGCATCCACTGCACAGTTATTTTCCTTTAATACTTTCTCTATAATTTGCCTAATGTTTTGATGAGCAAATTCTCCAATGCTAAATAACTCATCAATTACTTCCTGTACTGCTGAATTTGAAACATGTAAAATTGTTTGCATGCGGAGAAATAAAGATGCCAATTGATGTTTAATAGCCTCTACATTTTCAAGAGCGGTTTCAGAATCGTATGAAGGTGATACCTCAGTATCAGAACCCTCTTCTATTGCATTTGTAAGCGTATGATGTACAAATAGCTCTGGTCTTAAACTATCTAGGGTGGAACACTTATGGTAGCGACTTCTATGAGCAGTAAATGTTGACAGTACACTGGACTTGAAAAAGCAACCTACAAATGGACATTTAACCGTTTCCCTGTTCCTCAAATGAGTCTTCAGATGAGCAAAATATGTGTTAATTTTACTGGGCTCTGAGAATGTACACAAATCACAGCATAACTTAGTCACAACTGTATGATGTTCTTTCAAATGTTTGTTAAGTTCAGCTCGGGTTTGAAATGTGTTCAAACAGTCTTCATAAATACAGACGAGGCCTAAACACCGCCTGTGATGTCCATGATGCCGTTTATAATGATGGATTATGCTTCCTTGACCATTAGAGGAGAACGTACACAACTTACATTTCCACTTCATGTACTGGACATTTGTGATGATATCTGTAAAAGAATACAAAAATAAAATTAATTGCATGTTTAGTGAAAAATATTTATTGTATAATTGTTAGTAATGACTTGTTTGTAGAATATTTAGTTCCAGACCCTAACCTGCATAATCCGTCTCATTAAGTATGTTAAGTCTAAACATTAAAATAAACTACATTAAATTAATGTTTTTAATCTACAACAGGAGAAAACTATAACCCAAAGGCCGTCTCATCATCTCTGTGCCCTTTCTGCTCTGATGTGCACACTTCTCAAATATGCGCGCAAACAGCTGCGGGAAGGGGAGAGGGAGGGGGCGAATGTCCGCAATAGTCTATCATTATGCTGCTGCGTCGCTACAACATACTCTACATTAATATATGTAATTACTGGCATACAAACTAAATATTGACACATGAAAAAATACATTTTGCCTACTGTCAGGTCAAATAAAATATAAAGAGCATGAAAAGCATGGGCAGTGACTCAGCCGTTCAATGTGAATCCCTCAGCCATGACTGCTTCAGCCTATGGAAGCCCGCCAGCAAAAAAACAAAAAAGACTTAACAAAAAAAAAAAAATTCAGCGTTGAGAAGCTCCGCATGTCATCACTGCCGTCCTGCCGGTGCTGAATCAAACTGCTGCTGGTCTGCCCTGAAGTAGCTGGCAGCGGCCGTCATTCAGACTCTGTTGTGCGGCTACGGATGATATTATGAACCCGGACACGGGGGCGTTTGATGGTCCGACATTAGAGGGACTTCCACAAGAAGTTTAAAGCAGAACTAGTGGTTAGTTCAATGGTGGATGGGGGAAACGGTACTGTTTTTACGGAGATAAGCCACGGAGATAAGCCCCGCCCCCTTTCAGGCGCGAGTAAACTCACACAAGTAATGGTGTGTTCACACCATTACCAAGTAACGCATAAAGTGATTTTTTTTTTTGCTAGTGGGAATGGGCTTCCATATCAGCCTGCTAATGTCCGTGAATGCTAGCTAACATGCCCTGGCTAAAGTTGGAGGGGAGTTGAGCAAAAAACTTAACTTGAAAGAAGCATGAAATAATGAAAAGAAATTGCAGTCACTTTAAAAAATGAACCAATAGCCTATACTTCTACATTAATTACGTTTTATCAAATAAAAAATAGGTCAACCATTTGTCTTAGAAGAAGTTCGTGTACAAAGGTATCAAGGGAAATTGTTAAGCTAGCTAGCTAAACATTAAACCAACAAAGTTAGACTTTCCAGACCACTAAAAAGCACAACCTACATACCTGTGTTACATTACTAACGTTACCCATGCTATTAATTAAGAAAAATACTTAAAGTTATAATTTAAACTCACCTTCATGTGCCGAAGCAAAGCGAAAATAATTCTGCACGCTCTGTTCAGTCCGCTCTACTTGATGCAGGTGGAAAGTAACGGTGAATTGCTCCGCCTCGATTCACTGGAGGTTGTCAGGTTAATAGACTCCCTCCGCCGGTGGAAGTAGTCCTTTCTTGTTTACCACAAAATGCCTATATTTTCATTGAAATTTAAGTATATGACTTATTTGCCGTGTTTAACAAGTAGATTATGGCCAGGTTTCAATCTGACCATGGTTTAAAAAAGACAGTTTCCCTAAAAATGAAACATGAAAGCATTTTTTTGTTTAATCCCCCGCTCCCGCCTTTTTTCAGTCTTTTCTTTTTTTTTCACCAACAACTTGAAGAGCCAAGTTGAATTAACTTGAACAAATTTCAAAGAAGTCAACACAACACATTACTGTAAGTTTAACTACGTTTAACTTGAACAGTTAAGTTCAAAAGCTAAAACTTATCAGAGCTCTTTGAGTTAAAGAGAATAATTAAGTGGAAGTAACTAAACAGGGCTGTGATGTTTTACAGTGTAGGAGCCATGGAAATTTCAGCCGGCACCAAGAGAGAGAAGCCCTGCAGTCAAACGTTCTGCCTCTGAGCTACTCTCCATCCCCAAATGCATCAGGCTGGAGACATTAAACCTCCGAGTCAATTTTAAAAATGTATTGCATCATACATTCAAACTGCATTACAGTATGTGGGTTTGTGCTACTCGCTGAGGCATTTTGATTGAACTCGGTACTCATGGTTAAACAATAGGGCTTCGCCATAAATAAAGTAAGTCTCGTTGCGAGAACTGATATCTCGATAACAAAACAGTGGCAAAAGTTTGAAAATGTTACGGGGCCGGAGACAATTTCCTTGATGATGCTAGATTGTTGACAAAAAAATCGGTGTTGAAAATCGACATGTTAGTTTTTTAATATTTTTTAATATTTTTTGAGTCCGTATGATAATTGTCTTTAGTTAACTGAGCCTAAATCCTATTGGTAAAAAAGCATAAACCCTGCAATGGCTACAGGTCTTTGACCTGAGTAACCTCCCCACAAGCCGCCGTTCAGCGATTTACATGAAATAAAGCCACACAAAAAAAGTGATTATTTGGTAAATCGGTCTGTGTGCGTTCAGGTCATAGAGCAGAGGGAAGGGGGCAATGCTGGCAGAACAGACAGATTGGATGAGCCCTCCGAGCGTGCCGTCCCACAGGGTTTGTGTGTGTGTGTGTGTGTGTGTGTGTGTGTGTGTGTGTGCATGCATGTGTCAGCCCGGCTTCACAAAACGTTAGCATCAGTAGTATTTGCCGAGGAGGAGGAGGCGATGTGTCCAATTTGGTCCCCAGACACCTTCGCAGGTGGTCCAGGAGTTGCTCTCCGAAATGAAGCTCCAGAGAAGCTATTAATGGAACCGCTTTGTTTAAAGTTTGCATCCAGATCTGGCACTTTTTCTATTCTAAAGCTGCCTGTAAACATTTACTTAAAAACATTCGCGCTCTTTTCTGCTGTCTGTTTGTCAGTGTGTTTGTTCCAGCCCAAATATAATTTGCAAATAATTAGTGGCGTTTGTTTTAATCTTCAAGGATCATCAGCCGAGGGGGACTCATTCTGGGGATAACAACAGCAACTACAACATGCATACACGCATCACGTCTGCTTGAGTACGCTGAAAACACACTGGTCTTGAAGTGCTATTAGATCAATCAAGTCCGATGCATAGAAGTGTGGGCCTGTTTGTGTCCGTGCATAAACATGAGTAGCACCCTACTTTAAGTGTCTGGAACAACAAATTAAGCTCAATTCAAGTAGAGGCAATATTTGACAAGCAATCCCGCAGCTGGGGGACACGAGTGTCCTCGGCAGGTGGAGGCACGGAGGTGGGTTATCCCGGCAGTGTTCATTAGACTGATTGAAAAGACAAACATATCGTCACAAACGCTCACAAGCCCAATTGCAGTAGGCTAGCTTCTGTTCTTTGTGTGGACTAAGGCAATGCTGCATTCATGTCTTGCCAGGAGAATGGGAAATATGAGCAAACCTTTTTCTAACTTGGGAGCTTGCACCCTAACCCTTTGTCGTCACACGAGAACATTAAGCAGGTTGTGTGTACATCTGGAGCTGGCTGCATTTCAGTTGGCACAATCAACGTAATAGCAGGGTTGGTGGTTTGATCCCCGGCTTTCCTCATCCACATGTCAAAGGGTCTTTGGGCATGTACCTCCACGTTGCCCCAGTGTGAATGATACAATAAATATAGGTGACTTTCATATATTGTCAATATCTTTAGTTTATAGTTTGTTTTATGTAGATGCAGCCAATTTGCTTCCCTTCCTACAAGGGTGAAATATAACAGCAATAAAAAAAGAATCCTGATGTCGCCAACTTGGAATTACATTTACGGGTGTTGACAGATTTTGTCCCGCTTGGCTGCTCGTAATTACAGCCTCTGTCTAGTACATGATGCCACTGATACTATTACACTAGCACTAGTGACTACATGAATGAAATACTGTCATACTCATAATCGTAAAAGAGCAACAAAAACAAGCGATGGCGGTCATCCCCAGTGCAACGCGGTGTGCCGTCATTGATACAACATCTTTTGCTTTTTTTTCAAATGTGAGCTGAAGCTTCATCCAAGCCCGTATTTATTAGGTGCTACAGTATGTTCCACTTCTTTTGTTTGTCAAGTAGGACGACTCTAGATGCCGTCTCATGGACACACATACACAATGTACTGGCCAGAACAAGCTGTCTCATCTATGTTCTTGGGGCTTCCCAATGTTGTAATTATTTTCCTCGGGCAACAAAACTATTTTACACTTAACTGAAGCCACTTTTGTTCTTTTCTTTGGCACGAGATCGGTTTTAACAATACAAGACAACACCTGCAGTATGGAGGGAATGTCCATCAACGCATGTGTGCATCTCACACTGGGTCTCTTTCATCTATCCCATCTGGGGAAATATGGAGAACTACTTTCCCTTTCAGCTGCATCTGAAAGTAGATCTAGTTACTTGTACAGATCCATAAGGACCTGACATTTGCAGCAAAAATATAATATAAACCTGTTGGAGATCTATGTATTCATGTGAGGAATTCATTTTGTAGAGCCGTTTCAATGATAATGCTTTGCTTTCAATGGGGTGCAGTTGGCCTTCTCTTCCTCAAAGCCTTGGAAATACACTCTCATGCTTCTTTTTAAAAAGGACATGAAACGTGCATGTTTTGGCACAGCTGATATGGGAAGAAAAATAAATAAAAATGCAGCGAGAGTAAACAATGTTAATCCCACCGTTATAAAAACAGCATACAAGACACAATGATAGACATGTTGAAAAGCAGAAATCCTAAACCAGGAGGAGGACCAAAGGGAAAAGCTTAAAAACACTGCAGACGCGGTCTTCTTTTTAGGGCACCCACACTGCCTTGGCACTGCCGCTGTTTGAGTGTCTCGTCAGGTTAGAGTATAACCGAGGCTCCAAGAGGAACAGACACGGCAGAACGCAGATACCGTGAGGCCAAAAATGTCTCTTTATTACTTTGTGACGGTGGTTTGCTAGCTAACGGAAGCCACCGGCAAGTTACATGTCATCAAATGCTATGACATGGGCTTCAGACTGTATACAGCCTAGTGCACAAAGCTCTTACTTAACTAATACTTAGTTGAATATTTTTATTGTCAACATCTGTGACCATGAACCATCTCACATCTCCAACAAATGACTCCACTTTGTTTCTATATCTCTGTGCGCCAGCCCCCCCAACACCACCTACACTTCGCTGGATTAGCTTTCTCAACCGCTTTGACCCCGCCGAGATCCAGGCTGAAATTCAGCGGCACGGTGGGGAGCTTGAATATGTGTGCATTTGTTTGTCTCCGGGCCTGAGTGCATTAGGCCCCTTCATATTTTCTCCTAGGTAGCATTTCCTGTGTTTTTGGTTGTGCCGGTTATAGCGGACATGTGGGCCGTGCGGCTCTCATATGTGCAGGGGAAAGCGAGAGCGGCTTGGCTGCTGTAATGATTAATGGGGGAAACTTTCAGTGCGGATTCCATTCGGATAATAGTGGCCAGGAGTAAAAAATAAAATAAAAAAAGCAATCTCACTTGTTGCTCTGTTCTGCACAATTGATCCAAAAGAGAGGATATAAGAAGAAAAAAAACTGTGAAATGTGGAAAGCTCTCAATTTCTGAGCTTGTGTTTTGATTATATTAAAACACACACACACACACACACACACACACACACACACACACACACACACACACACACACACACACACACACACACATGCACTCAGCTCATAGCTGATCCACCTGAGCTCATGGGTTCTAAAGAGAATAAACCAACCTTGCACTGACACTAACTTGCAGCAGCTACTTTTATTTTCCAAGCTGATTGATCTGGGCATTCAACATCTGGCATTTCCACATTTTTCCCCCTTTCTAATTAGCTGCTGACGCTGACATAATTAGTTACCACAGATGGACCGAGGATGTCTGGCTGACACTATCTGCCTCACACAGCCTCGGGGCGCATTTACAACCCCTGCATTGTGACACCGCTTGAAGGTGTTTAAATCTGCTTTATTTGCTCTGGATCATGTCACGGCATGGCGAACAACAGCTGCATTAATAAAACTTGCAGCCGTTACAGCCATAAAATCCACCTTCGTGCATTTATCCAGCATAAATAACAATGGGAAACTTTTTGTTGTTGTGGGGGGGGGGAGTATCAGATAAGAATATTATTTAATATCCTTTGTTGTACTGTGAAGGGCTTTATTTATATTCACACCTTCTGATTATGTGATTCCACCCACGACAGAGTAGCATTGTTCACACCGGTCAGAATTAAATGAAAATGCCTCCTTTCATACTTTTGTGTTCAGACTTGATGTGAAGGAAGTTTTCCCATCACGATGATGAAGACAAGGACGTTACAAAGTTTAAAGCATCCACCAAAGGTGTGCTGCAGATCAGACTAGAATTGATTTAAAAACAAGAAAATTGTTAAACCTCCAGGCTCCAGTCATACACATTTTAATTGACACACGATGCCAACATGTCCGTTCATTCTTCTTATAAAATGCTCTTAAAAAGAGAACATTTCCAAAACCATATTTTGGGTGCGAATTGACAAAACTATCCATCAGGGATTCATTGAGAAAATTAGGAGAACACAATGGATGTGGTCCTAAAATTGATGAGCCGCCCCTTCAGTTATTAAATAAACTATAAACATTTGTATGAGGCATTTTATGAGTTAAATACACTGTTATTTTTTTCTTGAGCTCTGGAACCCATCACTAACGGTTCGCAATCTGTCACTATGTGCTTTTTGGTTCCAGGAACCTGTATTATTACATTATTTACCAAGGGAAGTGCTTGCTATTTCTCACACCTTTTAAGTCTGTTTACATCAGAAATGTCAAGTTCAACAGTAGGATGCCGCACAGCCTCAGCCAGCACTTTGCTCCTGAATATCTAAGCGTGACAGTGACTTGTTTGCACCATTTAGCCGTCACTGCATATTAGAATTGTTTCTCTGAGCTCTTCTTGTACTATAACCTCTTGTGTCTCTACTGTGTGACAGGCATGCAATTGGCTAGGAACATCCAAGTCTAGCACATAATAGGTTAGCAACAAAACTAATGAATTACTGTTCAGTATTTGCTTATATTATGGTCTTATCCAAGTATTGTAACTTTTGAGGTGTGCCGTATTTGGTCATACATGTGATACTGACTCGACTAGTTGCAGGTTTAGGCGCTCCTAAGATGCATATATTTGATAAGGATTTAAAAATGTAAAACAACAAATAACCAAATTGTAAGGTTATTGTCAGGGGAAAGCATTTGGTTCAAAAAGATAAAAACTACCACAACCACATGATTAAACTAGCTGGAACAGAGGAGAAAAAGGCAATATTAATTGGACAGCGTTGCCTTGATAAAAAGTGATGGAAACAACTAGACAGTAAATGCATAATGTAGTGGATAAATCATTGATGTTCCTGAAAACGAAAGCCAATGGTATCGCTGCAAACTTTCCATGGCTTGAAAATCTCAACAATGAAATCCACAATGTGCGTCACCAAACTTGTTTTTAATGAGGACTCCGTTGACTCAATAGTAGCCAGACAATTAGAGCCGAGGCAGCCGAGAAGCAAGGCTCTAATTGGCTGCCTTGATCTGTTGTGTTTTCTTGCAGCATTGTAGACCAGACAACCCGCGAACAACATCGATCAAAACACTAGCCAGTTCTGTAGTACATGTTTCATAGCAGGCCATGGCATTCTTCATATGCTGTAGATGGAAAGAAAATAAATAAATGAATGAATAGCCACATGAAGCGGTGTGATGCAACAGATGGCGCTTACTTGTTCGCGGGGCATGCCTTTATGCAATTGCATGACCACTTTGACCTGAACTGCATGCAAAAAGTGCTTTTCACAAGCATAATAACATGCTTGGGTCTGACCTCGAAAGAAAAAAACTGAATAAATTACAAACGACACGGGGGATGTTCATGCCAAGCGTTTGGCATTGACCACGAAAAGAAAATCTGCTCAGAGCTATTATGACTTCACCGTTATCTGGAGCAGCAGACTCTTCATCAAGCCACTGTGATATTAATTACCTTATCGCAATGTATCACTGTCACCAAGCCCGGGATGCTGAGAGGCCAGTGGGAGAGAGGCTCGCGTTCTGTGCTTCTCTTGAATTCTGCTGATTTAAAAAACATAAATAAGTCAAATCGGGGATTAGCACAGTGATTAAGCATTAAAGTAAAGGTCAGCACTGGAGGCTGCAGAATGAATTCTTCCACGCATATGAATCCACAACTTGCAACATCTGTCCTGAGGGAAATAAGACGAGAACAAAAAAGTTTGGAACTGTTTTAAATATGATAGTGGCCGATTAGTCCAAGACTTGTGTGACTGGTGGGAGTCTGTGTACGTACTCTTCCTTTTTTATTTCTGTTTTAATCAAATAACAGCATTTTCACACCCTACGATTTAATAAAAAAATAAGAGGGGGGGTGACAATGACATGGCAGGTAGTAATCTATTATTCAGCGAGCACAGTGTCTGAATTATTTAATTTGGAATTAGTTGTGTCATTCTGTGTTGAAGCAAGACTACACGTGCCTTGAGATATCCCTACAAAGACAAAATGCTGTGCGCTGAATGAAATGACTCGCAGAGCAAAGCTGCCAATGGAACCGCTAAAGTTTTTAAGTGAACACAATTAATTTCAGAGGATTGTCCAGTCCGTCAAGTTTTTCTGTGGTAATCTAAAACAGAAGCCCCCCTCCCTCCCAAAAAAAGAAGTCCGTTTTAACTTTTTTCTTTTCAAATAGAAGCTTGAGAGGGTTAAGGTCTGCAGAGGGAAATCCTTACAAGTCAGCTCTTCCTGAAGACTTCAAATAGACCTGGCATAGCTTTGATGCATGTTTAGGCTTACGGCATGCCGCTGCAGAGGGGAGTGAAAGCTCTCTATTGGTCAGTGTGGAGTTGATCCTCGACAACTTCAAGTATTTCTCTCTAGAATACGGGATGCATCCTTTTTTATTTTCTATTCTAAACCATTGCGTTAACCTGCTAAAACCTCCTCCGGATGCTTGTTCAAAGCTGGATGCATCTGTATGGATGCATCTATTTGTTTCGGATTTTCTCTTGGTGCCACAGTCTCAGAATATTGTCATGACAAAAGATTAAACGGACAACCCCGTCAGATAGCGAGGACATTTCAAGCTGTACTCATCATATCCCGGATTACTCATGAGCGTTTAACATCCATTTGATCACATACCTATCGGAGGGTATTAAATGTGACATTGAACCCTGTACCCACATGTCACATGCAGTGCCAGGCGCGTTCAAATCACAGCTCTGCAAGTTCTGGGGACTCGCACATTTCAAACACCCGCGGGCTGAATCGTGTCAAGTGTGCTCAACAGCCTCAGTTTGGAGAAGAGACGAAGAGCCACTGACCGGACGAAGGTTTCGCCCACTGCATTGCATATTCCTCCAGTCTGTATAAAAAACAGAATCAGGAGGCCTTGTGTAAATTGTACTTGTGTCACCTTGAAAGAAGTGGCATGCACCTTTTTTAAAGTTTTATGAAGAAGGATCAGTTGCCTTGGTTACACTGATTGTACAGCAGGTCACCGCGGTTCACTGCATCCCCCTCAGCGCTGCTATGGTAGCTGTTGAGTTTGAAGATGAAACAAAACAAAAACGTTATATTCCCTCGTTCAATTTGCTCCTGCATAGAAACAGGGTTTGTGTAGTTTCTATTATTTCACATCACAAACATCGTTATGACAGCTGATATAGCATTAGTGTGGTTAAGTGATCTCCTACATTGCTATCACTTATAGTTATTATGTTCAAATTAAGATTTGAAAGGTTGAAAATCTGTTCATAAAATGTAATGTATGTTTGTTTTTTTAAACTGGTAAATATGTTTCCAACAGTTTGAAATATTTGCTTCACTCTTAACGAGAGAGATCTGTGTCCTCAAAGGTTTTCAGATTGCTTCGCATACATTGATGTAAAGTACACAACCATGTCGTCCACATTGACAATTCAAAGAGCAGTACACCCAAGGAGACAACTAAGAGGGTGGCGTAAACTACTTAACTGCAAGGGTTTCCCATTTTAAATTAAATTGCAAATACTTAAATGTTAAGATATACATGTAAAGAGACACCACTGTGCTCAGCTGGTGCTGGTTTAAACATTGACTGGGGATCAATTATCCATTCGTCTTTTCCATTAGTTGTGCTGTCGATGGAAGCCATATGCCGTGATCCCGACCTTCCCCACCAGGTGACTTCACTGATTGGCAGTCCTTCAACCAGAGGAGATGTAATCAATAAATTCAACGGGGCGTGGTGTTCTGCCGGGCCGAGAGCATGCACGCCCTCTGCATCCTGCCACACATGGCCGCAGAGGATTCTCCGGTGTTTGCATCAATTTATTCATTCTGGAGAAGAAGAAAAATCATCTCTCAAAAAACGTGGCAAGCAACGGGCAAAGGCTGATCAATACCGCCTCAGTGTTTCACCTAATATCCCCAACTACACAGCTTGTCAGGGCACAATGTAGCAGGATTGACATACACTGTTGTTTCAAGGCTTACGCATGCTTCAGACCAGTACTGCACAATGTGCTTCTCTGTTCTTTGAAGCCGCTGCTGCTCAACATCCCCCATGTGACGTTTCCGGGTTTGATACTGAGGAAGTTAATCAGGCATTAACGTTAAATCCTCAGATACCTTTAGTCCCCTCAGATGGAGAGGAGGAAAAAAAGTCTTTCACCCACTGCAATTTAACTTCTAGGGTCAACTAAGTGTCAGCTTACTTTCATTATTAGGGATAGCGGTGTCTCCGCCATCATCCACTCCAATTACCTGCTGCCATGACTACCGCTCGACGTTCCTTCCCTTCTCCAGTCGCCCTCCTTTCCTGTGATTAACCTCATTGCCAGTAAATCTAGGATCCTGTCTTCTTCGCCACCTGTCTTTCCTCACCTGCCCACCAGCTGTGACTATAGAGTTCCCCGCCTCAAAGTTCACATGACCTCGTCACCTGTGCTCCGCTACCGTCCGTCCGTGGCTAGTAGCATTAGCTTCTGCCTGCCTCAGAGTCTCAGCCTCAGCCTAGCATAGAGTTCTTAGGCCCTTTTTGCTGTTAAGTGGGTTCAAACTCTTTTTTAATCTAACATGAAACTTGCTTTGGATGCTGGTGTTAACTGGCTCCACAAAAGGCCCTTCAGCTTTTTCAATCTAGTTTGGTCATTAGCTCTCAGGGAACAGCTTGTCTTCAAGGGACTCATGACATGTTTAATCTGAACACTTGATACCAGTGCAACTGTTAAAACGGCTACACGACAAGCCCATGCACCTGTTTTCCTCACCCACTGCCAGCCTTGGTGGATTAGTCTCACAGCCTGAGTCACCCAATTTGCCAAGGGCTAATTGCATGTGCCGGGCTCTTTTTGAGGACTTGTTTGTGCCACAATTTGATGTGCAGAAAAATCCCTGAGTGAATGAAAGCATGAAATAACAAGTCTGTTGTGATCTTAGCACAAAATAAAGTTCAATATAATGAATAAATTGTCCTTGCAATGAAATGTTAGTGGATGTGGGTCTCTCAGTCCGTGTCACAGATGGAAAGATCTAGGGCTGCATCGATAAAATTAGATTTTTAAAGAGTTGGCAACGAATTTCATTATCGATTCGTTGTGTCACGCGACTATTACGCCACTCAATAAGTTGCGGAGATGTTTGAGTATAAAAAAAAAGTTGATTTGAGCGCAGAGCGGAGAGACCGTAACGTTGTTCTGAAAGGCAGAGAAATCAGACCCAAGTCATCCAAATGTGGAGCATTTCACACTAAATACATAGAAAATGTGTGTTAATTGCAAGATATGCAAAAGCGACATGGCATGGCACGGGAGCACCACGGGGATGATTCAGCACCTAAACATGTTGGAGTCCTTGATGAGGAGGAAGGCAGTTCAACAGCAGGGTAAGTCACTGCTGAATCCTACTTTTGTTCCGTTTTGGAGAACGTAGCGTCCCTCCAGCAGCTCTTCTGGTGCTGCTGTTTACTCGTTATCCAGCTTGACAAGCATGCCAAGTTAGCGTTAGCTCCTTAAGAACAGGGCAATGTGAGTGAGTGCGTGTGTTTGTGTGTGTGTGTGTCTGTCTGAGTGTTAGAGTCTGTGAGTGTGTGTGTGTGTGTGTGTGTGTGTGTGTGTGTGTGTGTGTGTGTGTGTGTGTGTGTGTGTGTGTGTATGTGTCTGTGAGTTCTGACGTTAATCCTGTTAAGTTTTCTGATGTGTATTTCTTTTTCTTTTTATGAATTATTTATTGTTCGGACAGCTCAGGTCTCTTTAAACAAAAATATACATCTTTTTGTGCACTTTATAAAAAAAAAAGCCTTTATATTTGGCAGATGTAAAGCATAGATGTGTATGTTTTATTATTACTTTAACAGCTCAGGGATGTTCAAGGAGCAACCTTTCTGAAGTTTTTTGCACTGTCAGTTCTGTTTTTGAATAAAGGTTTGGAAATGTTTTTATCCGATTCATTGACAGATTAATCGATTATTAAATTAAGTGTTCCTTGCAGCCCTAGAAAGATCCCCTAAGTGCAACATCCTTGCAAATAGAGTATTTGGAGGGTTCGGGACCAAATCTTGGTTTCACCCACAAGGGCAGCTCCTCAAAGAAACAAGGCCGAAGGTTGAGGAGCTGCAGACATAATGCAACAAAACGAGAGAAACAAGGTGATTTTAAAGTGTCTTGAGACTTCGCTGATAAGCAGCCGAATCAGCATAATTCTTTAAAAAAAGAGAAGAGAAACTAATTGAAGCAGCAACACAAATCAAACACCACCACTGGTTCCAAATTGCTGTTATGACCGAATTGCACCCCAATTTTAGTTTGATACAATCTGACAGTCGTTGCGGAAAACAGTCAAACTGTGAATGTTTAATTTGAAATTGAAAGTTGTGAAACAATTAAAAGTTGGTACTATCCCAGAGCTTTGGAAGGAACACTATCTTCTGCCTCGTTCTCAATCAGCCAGTCTCCCTTATTGCCTTTCCGGGCTGTGTTGCTATTCATAGCATGTGTGTCTCAGAAACTAAGGTCTCTGATCAATTAAACATGCCCCTCAAGATAACTACTTAATTACACTGCTGTTTGCATGAGCCGCGATGCATTGCAGTGCACTTGAGACCTGAGACTTCATTCTTCTGGTGCTGTTCTGAGATCAATTAAGCTTTGCTAAGATTTGAAATACTTTATCTTCAAATTATTTCTTTCACCTCAGTAATATATATATATATATTCTACTCCATGACATCATAGTTGGACGCAACATTTTCCAAGTTGGCAGCAGTTTTCCATCCATAAGTACTATCTTGTGCTGAAAGAGAAAGTAAAAGTTACATGGGGGGAGAGTTGAAGGGGAGATTTTGATAGAGTGGAAACGTGGAAAATCTAAAAGGAGTGGTCTCTTCAAACTGTATACAGACTCTGCTTTGGGAGAACGGCCTCAGCCAAACTGCTGAGTAATGCACTAGTTGTAGGTCCCTGCAGTCTCACACACACACACTCGCATGCACACACACACACGCTTGCATGCACACAAACATTTGAGTCAGCGCTGCCCTGCAGTCTGCATGAAAAAGCCCCTCAAGTGATAAGCTTTGGCGAGAAGAACGAGGATTCCAATGCTAATCTCCTAAACATGATTTTTCATACCGCTTTGCACAACATGCCTCCGGATTAAAGACATTCTATTAAAGAGAAGGGGCTTAACATATGGAAAGGGGATGAGAAGCCAGCTCTACTTGGTTGGGTTGAGCTGTCTGAGCTACAGTTCAATAGTCCCTTTTTTTAAGTGCATTTGCTCTACTCGGAATTTGAGATTTACTAAGTTTAATGTCACTATTTACAACGATATCTAGGTGTCACAACACTCATTTTAGCAAAACTGTTATAGTATGACAGTGGTTTTAATTCTCTTAAACACAGAAAATACAACATCTCTCTAAAAAGGGTGGTGAGGAGCGGAGGGTAAAACAGATTTTAAGCATTTCTAGTAGCCCCCCCGTCCCACCCCGTATATGCTATTGTCTAAATTGGACAAATCAATTGCTCAACCTGACAGTATCTTTGCCAGAGTTCATAATGGATCAAGGGATGCATTGTGGTTATTATCTTCCCCTCACAGGTCAGCACAAGCTGATCCATTTCCATCCCTGATGCAAGCAAATGTTAAATGGGCTGCAATCAATACCCTGCATGCAAAGATCGGCGTTTTATTCCTCATTGAGCGTAATTCAAATTAAAATATCTGTCAACAGATGGAAGATGTGTCTGGGTGTGCCTGTGCGCAGCGTTTGTTCCATATGGGTGGTATTAAGCTTGGTATGTAGATAACACTAACAGGCCTTGTTGATGGCAACATTTCATTCTGTGCTTACATTACATTCAGGGCCGGGGACTTTATGTGTTCTTATGCATTTTAAATGATATCCCGTTATTATAATATTCAGAAAAACGGAACAACTTTGGTTTAATAGTAATTCAACATGCAAATTGAATCATTGCTGTGTTAATTACATCTGAATTAAATAACGGAGACAAAGACACGTAGTTCGAAGGCTGAGAATCCACGTGGGAAGCTAAAGCTGTCGTAATCAGTATGTGTTTGATAGACATAATTAAGTTTCACAGAAAAACCCATAACGACATAGCTCGAGCTGGAATCTCATTTGCTACATTGTATGACAGTGTTGGTAGGAGTGGGGGAAAAAGGGTGATTCTTAGGAGTATTGGATTACCTGTTTACCTGTGGGCAACAATGTGTGACAGTATGCAATAAATGCACCAGTGCTCTTCCAGTAAATAGACTGAAACTCTGCCTGGGTGCAGTAGCAGCAGAGGCAGTAGTATTCTCCTGGCTGTTAAACCTCCACGTGTACTGTGTATACACATTTAGACTTTTCCATTTCAGCTCAGTGTTCACTGTATCTGTCAATTTACTGTCTCTCGAGACACCTGGCTGTATTTGCTGATAGGTTAAATAGTATTTAGTAGGGATGCACCGATACTGCGTTAAATACTCGTACTCGCATCGGTTTCAATGGCCGATACCAAGAACCGATACTCACTCAACAGTATTTCACTACAACAAACTGGTCGCGCTTTGTGGAGAAGCAACCCCGTGGCGGAGCCGGAGACACTCTTCTCTGTCTCAACTGTCTCAACAGTCTCAACTTCTGAGCAGCCAATCACGCTATCCAAGTTGTTTTGCCGTCCAATCAGATGGCCAGTTTGTCTCAACAGCAGAATCTGGAGCCGCCATCTTGGATCCTCGCTACGCAGCGCTCACTTCTTTCAATAGACAGGAGAAAAGTGAGACGCGAGTACAATACAAGACTTTATCGATATTGTGCTTATTAACCGGTGTTGCATACGTGTGTATGACATATTAGTGCTCATATTAGTGCTCTTGTTAGTGGCTGACAGCCCCGGAGTTACTTGTAATCAGTCCGTCCCAACGCGACGCAAATGTTTCGCGCGACCAGATTACATGTAAAGTCTATGCACAGACGCGTGTGGTTGCGACAGACGCAAATTTACGCCGGCGGCACGTTAGACGCGAGAGTTGAAATTTTCCATATTTAATACATCTATAATTGAGAAGCTCTGCGCGTCATCACCGCCGTCCTGCCGGTTTGAATCAAACGGCTGCTGATCCACCTGAAGTAGCGCTGGCAGCGGCCTCATTCAGACGCTGTTGTGCGGCTACGGATGATATTATTGTAGCCGAGTGTCTGTTGTGTGTCTATATTTGTAATTCTAATAAAATGAAAACACGCTGCAGGGTAACTTGAACCACTTTTTTATCTCTTTCACACACGTATATCCCACAATTCCACTCCTCTTTTCCTTTCCGTTTCTCCCTCCACAATAAAAGCACCGGAAACATAACTTGGAACACAGCTTCCTATATAATTGCTCGATCCCTAATATTATCGCTTACATTATGAACCCGGGGGCGTTTTATGGTCCGACCTTAGAGGGACTTCAACGAGAAGTTTAAAGCTTGGGATAGCCTTCTGTTAATTTTGTACTATAGGCTTGACATAATCTGCAGAGGATAAAATAAAATCTGCCTCCAAATTAATTGCACTTTCATGGAGACCAAATCTAAGAAGTATCGGTACTCGGTATCGGCAAGTACACAAATAAAAATATTGATACTCGTATCGGTTTGTAAAAAGTGGTATCGTTGTATCCCTACCGATTAGTTTTTACTCCACTGTGAACATTGTGCCCGGTGGTGGTGCTCCTCTTGCTTCAAGTGATGAGTCACCCCGCATGCCTGTTCCTAAACTGCCCTACTTCGGTTTTTGGTTTCACTTAGTCTACCCATGAGGCCAACAAACGGAGGAGAGGCCGCGATAATAGGGGACGCTTACTACAAAGCAGCACATCACGACGCAATTATACAACTAAGCTGGTAGACTATTGTATAAATAAATAAAAGTGTAGTGTTCAGCCTCAGGACTCGCGGATGACGAGATTGACAGGTTAATGTGGCAAGAAAAAAAACTTGTGGGGTTTTACGAGTCACCTTTTAACCAGCCGCCAAGTAATAACTATTAATTAATATGGCCCCAAAAAAAAACTTTCAGTTCATTTGATTGGCAGGAGCCCAGGCCAATTCCTCTTCCATCACTGCTGGAAAACAAATAATGTGAAGGCTTTAGCCGTAATTGGCCCACCAGAGAGAGGGAGCGCACCATTTCCGTGACAAATTATGCAGGTCGCCTCTTACCTATATGACAAGCAATTAAAGATATTATTCTGCTCTCGCTTTTGGAAGTTAGCTTAGCAGATAGCTAACAGCAGATCCATGAAATAAAAACCCACGAGTCCGGAGTGGAGTTTATACTTTTTAGTGCGGATCTTGATCATGTAAAACTGTGAACACACAACATGCAATAGGCTTACAAACAGTCCATATATACACATACATGAATAGCAAGCACTGATTCAACACACAGTAACTATTAACATAAGACTCCCTTCGCTAGTTAGCTTCTAAGCACGTTTTTAACATGGCTGTCAATGCAAAAATGCTAATCGCGATTAGCCTTGCGATTAGCATCTACACTACACAGGGTTAAACTAAACCGTTAAACACACAGAAAATACATCACAGAAGATATTTACATGCTACATGAAGAAGTACTTACAGACTTAGATCTTCAGAGGCTACCAGACAGTAAACGTAAAACGTAGCTGCAGCATGTCTTCTCAGTGGAATCTGAACTAACTATGGCAAGAGAGAAGGGACAAATACAAATGCAATTGCGTTCTGTACCACTTGGTGTCTTGAATGCACCACATGAAATGTGGGGCAGAACACTCCCCGCTTGGTATTTTATAAGACCACTATATCCCCTCACTGAGGAGCAGTACAACCTCTGAAACAGGCCTTGAATACACCTTAGGGTTGCCTTCTTTAATGATCCTGACATCAACTTTCCGAACTCTACCATCACGGCTGGGAGTGGTTTCAACAATAACTCCCGTCGGCCAATCATTTCTCGTAACCTGAGTGTCTTTGAGGAGTACCACATCTCCAACTTGCAGGTTTGGTCTTTCTGACTGCCACTTCTTACGAGACTGTAGAGTCACCAAATATTCTTGCTTCCAGCGTCTCCAGAAAGTTTCAGCAAGGCTTTGAACTTGCCTCCACTGTTTTTTATATAGATCTTTGAGATCCATCTTCCCTGATGGAGCACATACGGCGTCAGTCTTCTGAGTAAGCAGCATTGCAGGCGTAAATACTGCTGGCATTTCAGGATCCGAAGTCACTGGAACCAGAGGTCTCGCGTTCATAATTGCCATGACTTCAGCCATTAGCGTCACGAGTACTTCATGTGACAGACGACCGTTCTCCTTCAACAACATGGCATCTAAAATACGGCGTGCAACACCGATCATCCTTTCCCACACACCCCCCATGTGAGAAGAGTGTGGTGGATTGAATATCCAGGTGCAACCTTTGTCTCGCAGGTGAGCTTTCAACTCTGGATCTCCTGAGTTGATCTGCAGTTCTTTGCAAGCTCCAATGAAATTTGTTCCTCTATCTGAACGCAATAGTCTCACTGGACCTCTGATAGCGGTGAATCTCCTCAACGCGTTAATGAAGCTGGAGGTTGTCATATTCTCGATAACCTCGATATGTACTGCACGTGTACTCAGACAGGTGAACATGACTGCCCATCGTTTGGCTTCTGCATGGCCACCTCTAGTCCTGCGTGATAAGATGGTCCATGGTCCGAAAACGTCAAGTCCAACATGAGTAAACGGAGGGTCCAAGGTAAGTCTATCCACGGGTAAGTCAGCCATTTTTTGTTCTTCCAACTTTCCTCTTGTTCTTTTACAAATGACACATTTGTGTATCACACTTGATACCAATCCCTTGCTCCCGGTTATCCACAGTCCAGCTGTTCGGATTGCTCCCTCCGTGAAATGCCGACCTTGGTGAGCAACTTGTTCGTGGTAGTGTCTTACCAGAAGGATAGAGACGTGATGGCTCTTGGGAAAGATGATCTGATGCTTTTCCTCCCAGGACATGTCTGCCAATGATGTTCGGCCTCCAACTCTCAACAAACCACTGTCATCAAGAATGGGGTCCAAACCAATGAGTGGACTGCTCATTGGGACTTCGTCCCCCTTTGAGATGTTTTTGATTTCTTCTTTGAAGAAGTCTTGTTGTACACTTTTCATAATTATGAGTCTTGCCTGAAGGAGTTCATCCTTTTCCTGACCACTTTGAAGTGAAGTTCTGGAGAAGGCTCTGGCTTGTTGAATAAGCCTAGCCGTTCCACGGGTAAGGGACTTCCAGCTGGAAAATCGTCCAAACCGATGAGAGCCGAGAGGTCCACTGGTAGCTTTTGTAGCATAGGTTGAAACTTGGGGGCGCACCTCTACATCAGTCTCTGGTTGTAGGAGGTCAAATATCTCTGGATGTGGAACTCCATCCTTTTCAGGTCTTGTCAGAAACGTTGGACCCGAAAACCAATTGGTGTCTCCCAGAAGATCTGCAGGGACAGATCTAGATCCATGATCTGCAGGATTCTGGTTGGTTCTGATGTAGTGCCACTGGCTTGGGTGAGAGGACTTCCTGATTCTTGTCACTCTGTTGGCCACATAGATGTAGAAGTTTCTGGTTGCATTATGAATGTAACCCAGTACAATCTTGCTGTCTGTGTAGAATTTGACTGTTTGGATCTCCACATCAATTTCATCCATTATTAGGTCCGCAATCTCTGTTGCCAAGACAGCTGCACACAGCTCCAAACGAGGGATAGTGTGAGCAGGACGTGGAGCCAGTTTGGATTTCCCCATGATGAACCCCACATGGCTCTGTCCTTCTGCATCGACCGCTCTGAGGTAAGCTACAGCTGATATAGCCATCGTCGATGCATCTGAGAAAACACAAATTTCTCTGTGTGCTGTAACGAGCAGAGAAATGGGAATGTAGGTCCTCTGAATCTGAAGCTGCTTAAGTTCCATAAGAGAATCTTTCCAGGCATTCCACTGGGTTTCTTTGTCTGCTGGGAGTTGTGTGTCCCAATCATACTCTTCTTCAGAGAGGTCTCTGACAAGTGCTTTCCCTTGAATTGTGACTGGTGCTACGAACCCCAAGGGATCATAGAGACTGTTGACCGTTGACAAGACGCCTCTCCTGGTGAATGGCTTTCTCTTGTCAGACACACAGAAGTAGAAGCTGTCAGTTTGCAGATCCCATTGTAGACCTAAACTGCGTTGGCGAGGCAGAGGATCAGACGACAGGTCTAGATCCTTAAAACATTTGGCGCGATCTTCAGATGGAAAAGCGTCCATAACACTGCTGCTGTTGGATGCTATTTTATGCAGCATGATGCTTGACTCAGCTAGTATCTCCCTTGTTCTTTTCAGAACACTGATGGCTTCGTCCTCAGTGGAAAATGAGGCCAGCCCATCATCAACATAAAAGTTCCTCATGACGAACTGCATAGCATCTGTATCATGTACTTTGTGTCCTTCTTGTGCTGCACGTCTTAAGCCATAGATAGCCACAGCTGGTGAGGGGCTGTTACCGAACACATGTACCGTCATTCGGTACTCGGTCACTGGTTTTGTGAAGTCGTTACCCTCAAACCACAAGAACCTCAGGAAGTCACGATGGTTCTCACAGACTGTGAAACAGTAAAACATCTGTTGAACATCGGCTATGACTGCGATAGGTTCCTTGCGGAAACGGATAAGTACTCCAAGAAGAGTGTTATTCAAATCTGGTCCCTTCAAAAGGACGTCGTTGAGAGAGATGCCTTCATGCTTGGCACTGGAATCAAACACCACTCGTATTTGATCTGGCTTCTGAGGGTGGTAGACGCCAAATGCTGGTAGGTACCAGCACTCTTGATTCTCCTTCAATGGTGGAGCCAGCTCTGCCTGGCCTGACTCAAAGATCCCCTGCATGAAATCAAAGTATTGTTTTCTCACTTCTGACTTTCTTTCCAGTGTGCGACTCAGATAAGACAGACGTTTGGCTGCTTGGCCTCTATTATTTGGAAGACGAGGCCTCGGGTAGCGGAATGGTAAGGGAGCCACCCAAGTGTTTGCGTCATTCATGTAAACATTTTTGTCCATAATCTCTATGAAGGCTTTATCTTCAATTGACAATGCCATTTTCTCATCTTCTTTGGTCCTGACAAAAACCTTACTCCCAAGCTCGTCGTCCTCCAGGAGCTCTGTGTCTTTGAAAGTTTGATTACTCTGACCTGATGTCCTCTCGTTAACTTTCTCTTTGACATGGATAACGCTAGCACATGGACTAAGGAAGGACGCACGTCCATTAGGTAGCACATTGGTCTTGTAGATGTTGATGCTGTTTGGCTTGTGGGCTCCCCTGAGACATACTTCTCCAACAATAACCCAACCAAGGTCCAGTTGTTGAGCATATGGTGCATTGTTGGGTCCATTGTACTGTTTGCGCACCTTGTGTACTCGTAGTAGGTCTCTGCCGAGGAGAAGGAGAATGGCTGTATCAGGATCAATAGCTGGGATTTTACCCGCTATTGGCTTGAGGTGGGGATAATGATGTGCTATCTCTGGGGAGGGGATCTCTGAACGGTCGTCAGGCATCATGTCGCACTCTATGAGTGTGGGAAGAGGGATCTGTACGTTGCCATCCATTGACTCAACTATGAGTTTGCTTGCGCGTCGTCCTGATGTTTCCATAACCCCTGAACATGTTTTTAAGATGTATGGTGCAGCATCTACGTTAATGTCAAAGTGGTCGAGGAGCTCGGTCTTTGCCAAAGACCTGTTACTCTGTTCATCAAGGACCGCGTAGACTTTAACAGCTTTCTCTCTTTGACCTGCAGGATAGACCTTGACTAAGCATATTTTGGAACAGGATCGTGCGCCGATGGAGTCCCCGCAGACTTCCGTGCACTTCGACATTACCTCTGGCGTCTCCTCCTTCGATTGCTCCCCGCTTTGATCTTCTTTACTAGCGGAGCTCACTGATTCCCATAACATCCGCCCAGGATGGAGCGCAGATAGGTGTCTGTTGCTATTGCACTCTTTGCACTGAACAGCTTCGTCACAGTCCTTGGCGAAATGACTTGTAGAAGCGCAACACTTGAAACAGATATGTTTCTCTTTCAGGTAAGCCTTTCTGTCCTCTATAGTCTTGTTGCGGAACCCCCGGCATTTCCTTAGGGGATGGGGTTTATTGTGTAATGGACACAGTCTGTCAGGATTCTCAAACATTCTCTCCATGTCGTTTTGCTTCACTTCATCCTCTGAGGAAACCTCAGTCTTCCTGGTGAACACAGATGGTTTGATGTTTTTTAGAGAGGTATCAGTTCTGATGGAACCACCCATGGTAAGTTCAGCAAAGCTGGGGTCATTTCGGGTCTTTGCCTGGTCCTGAATGAACTTTACAAAGATGCTGAAGGGAGGATATTGCACTTGATAGTCATTTTTGTATTTTGAGCCAACTGAGATCCATTTCTCTATAAGGTTATAGGGGAGCTTCTGTGCGATGGGGTTGACTCCACGGGGTGTGTTAAGGTAAGATAGTCCAGGTAAGAACCCATCATTCCTAGCTGTCTCCAGTTCTAGCAACAGGTCCCCTAGCTCCCTCAACTTTTCATTATCTTTGCCTGAGATCTTAGGAAACTCCTCTAACTTTGTTAACAGAGCGTTTTCAATCATTTCCGCTGAACCATAGCATTCTTCTAATCTCTGCCAAGCCATTTGGAGCCCTGAGCTAGCATTATTAATGTTGACTGCGCGAATGCGTTTGGCCTGTTCTGCAGACTGAGGTCCGAGCCATTTGGTTAATAAATCTAGCTCTTCTCTGGGGGTAAGGTTCAGGTCATTGATGGAGTTGATGAAAGAGGCTTTCCATGTCCAATAGTTCTCTGGTCTGTCGTCGAATTTTACGAGTCCAGAGCTAACTATTTCTTTGCGAATTAGGTATTTGGCTAAGTCAGATGTGTCTGCTTGAACATTCTGAGTTGTTCTAGGAGCCACGACGTGGTTTGTGCCTTCTGATAGTGTAACGTGCGTCTGATGTTGTGCTGGTAATTCTTGGAAAGTGTGGTCGTGAAATTCCCTCAAACCGTCAGTATGGAGACCAGGATTGTCTACATCATCGTTGTCCATGTTAGGCTGGCGTTTTGATGGAGAGAGAGGTTCTCGTTTTGTGAGTTGGTGCTGTTGTTGAACATATTCGTTGGTGCGCTGAGCTGGTGAGTACGGAACTGATTTTGTCACATTTTGCCTTGGTAGTTCTCCCCCTTCTTCCTCATAAGCCGCTTCGAGGATTTCAGCTTCTGTGATAGCTGCTACCGCATCACCCTTAATTTTCAGTGCATGTAGGTTTGCTTGTAACTCGGATTTCCTCCTTTGCTGTTCCGCTTCAATTTCTGCTCTTCTCTTTGAGTCTTCTGCTTCTATTCGTGCCTGCTTGATTAACATGTCTGCTTCTTTCTGAGCATAGGAAGCTTTGACTCGGGCTGCTTCCGCTTTAGCTCTTGCCTTGGTGACAGCAGAGCTGTGTGTTGAAGTACGGCTAGATTGGTTTGAGCGTCTGGAACAGGAGTATTTAGACTGTTCATCTGATGTGTCTCGCAGAGGGTTTTCTTCTTTGTTTTCCTCCATAATAGCTGCAGAGCTGTATTTCTGGACTGCAGTGTGTTTAATCCACCTTTCATCTGCTAGCCGACTGAGTAATAAGTCTTTTTACTATTCTGCTCTCGCTTTTGGAAGTTAGCTTAGCAGATAGCTAACAGCAGATCCATGAAATAAAAACCCACGAGTCCGGAGTGGAGTTTATACTTTTTAGTGCGGATCTTGATCATGTAAAACTGTGAACACACAACATGCAATAGGCTTACAAACAGTCCATATATACACATACATGAATAGCAAGCACTGATTCAACACACAGTAACCATTAACATAAGACTCCCTTCGCTAGTTAGCTTCTAAGCACGTTTTTAACATGGCTGTCAATGCAAAAATGCTAATCGCGATTAGCCTTGCGATTAGCATCTACACTACACAGGGTTAAACTAAACCGTTAAACACACAGAAAATACATCACAGAAGATATTTACATGCTACATGAAGAAGTACTTACAGACTTAGATCTTCAGAGGCTACCAGACAGTAAACGTAAAACGTAGCTGCAGCATGTCTTCTCAGTGGAATCTGAACTAACTATGGCAAGAGAGAAGGGACAAATACAAATGCAATTGCGTTCTGTACCACTTGGTGTCTTGAATGCACCACATGAAATGTGGGACAGAACAGATATAGTGGCCTGATTATGAATTGCTTTTTGCTAAACATGTGTAATTGGAATTTTATGTGAACCTGTTGTATTTTAATTGGGCTGTTGCCCCTGTTCAAAGAGCAAAGTAATTATTTTGGCTTCCACCTATTTACGGTCGCTCTAAGATTCCTCTAAAGGTTTAAATTGCTTCAATTAACATTATCAGACTTATTTCCATCCTTGTATGGAACTTAACTCTCTTTTTTTTGACATCCATTGTTTTTGGCCTCAGAAGCAGCAATGACATTTTTATTTGCAGTATATTATCTCTGTAGCTTTGGATGGTTTAGTTTGGAACCAGAGAGAACCGCCCCAGTCATCTAAGATTAAAGAAAACACGACTTGATTTTTGCAATATAATAATAATATTATGCGGAAATCTAATGAGGTCAAAGTGCCTGCCAGTGTAATTTGCTCACGTTGGCATCTGCACTTCTTCGCCTTTACAATTGTGCAGTTCACCTTGCCTTTCGCAACCTGCGATCCTGAGCCGAGAACATAAAGGTTTTTCAATCCAGCTCAGAACTAAAGGCTATCCTCGACTAAAGACACTCATCAGTGAATACATCAGATGCAGTGTGGGAGAGGCACCCGGCAACCTGCATAAACTCGGCCCATAATGACTCATGGTCGTAAGTGCTGCTTTAGATTAGCAATACTTAAACCCAGTCCTGAGGACATGGTAGTCTTTTATATGCAGCCAGGTGGTTAATGCCCTTCATTTAGTCAAGTGGAAATCATTATCAGGAGGAAACGGGACAAATTAACACTCAAACAAATGCAGCAAACTACACAATTACAATTCGTAATTGCCATAAGATAGGTGTGGCATTCAATTAAATTGCAACTGTTGTAGTAATATGTATGGTTTGAGATTTACATAATGTGATTTTTTTAAGTGATAACGTAAGTATGCATTAAACATTGACTATCTTTGCAGCTTGAGTCACACAATCTCTCATTGGTGGCTTTCAAATGGAAACACCGCACATACATTCTCCTCTCACACAATGGCTTCATTAGGATCCCTCACAATTGCAGTGTTTTTCTTTTTTTTTTGCAGTCCGGAAACAAATGTATAGCTTCCTGGTCGGCCAGTTCACAAGAAAGTCTTGAAAGCTGCACCTAATTGTGAACATTAGAAAATACCTGAAGATCTGTTTCACAGGCTTCCTCTCTGGCAGGTTGAGGTTTGAGAGGTGAGAATTGGGTAAGGCCAAAGTGACATACAGCGGATGCTGGGGCTCAGTGGTTGCTGTAGCAACAGACTGAGGAGCCAGATGATGGACCTTCAGTTGCCGAAAGAGTTTCCCCTTGCGAGGATGCAACTGTTTGTCAACTTTTAATAGATTTTGTAGCTGTTGCGGTTTCACATGTACTGTATACAACTGGAGTTATTTTTGACCGTGTCCTCTATCCGTCACTGAGAACAGATCTTATTTATTTTTTAAATGTCAAACTCTTTTTTTCCTGTTTTCCTTCGAATTGGCAACAATGAACACAACTCGGATTGTTTCATTCATTCAATAATTTAATGATGAATCGCAGTACGACTCAACTGAAAGATGCTGTGTAAAGCATGGCTGTCTCTTGGTATGTTAAACCAGTGTAATGATTCTGTCAGGGTTCCGACTACACACTTCGGTTTCTGATTTCCTCTGCATGACATTCAGCGAGACATGATGACAGATTCGCAGACGTCTCTTCAGAATCGAGGTGTGGGTGAGAACATGTCAATCAACGTGACAATGCTGGGCATGCAGTTAATCTGAAGATGGCAATAGACATAAAGGGCGACGAGATAAGGAGTGCCGCTGTCGGAAATCCGCTAAATGGTCAATTCAGTTGCGTGGAAGCGTAGCACGGGCAGTGAAGTGGGTAGAAGTAATATAATGGACTCTGGAACCAGGAAGGAAGGTGTTCTTGAAATATTCCACTGCTTCCCTGCATCTTTTGCAGCAGGTGGAGCCATGCTATTTTTACGTGAGCAGGTTGAAAGAGAAAGCGGGGGACCAAATGCATCTTCAAACGTCAAGGTGCCCTCACAGAAGCTCCCGGTCAGTCGGCCCCGACCATGTGAAGTCTGCAAACCCAGACACGGGGGGCCTTCGCCCACATGGCAGACCGGACCGGGTCAGCTGCTTGGGTCAGCGGGATCAGAGGGAATGGTGCTTATATTATTTATGCCTCACTGTTGCAGCTATATAATGCAGGAAAACAAATGCTGTCTACAAAAGTAAATATTAGATATTGGGCGACTGTGTTTAAGTGGTTAGTAAGTTCGACTTTCAATCAGAAGATCAGTGGTTCGATGCCCGGCTCCGCTAGTCCATGTCGATGTGTCCTTGAGCAAGACCCTTAACCCTAATTGCTCACCGTTGCTGTGTCTACTGTATAGCAAGTCGCTTTGGATAAAAGCGTCAGCTAAATGAAATGTAATGTAGATCAGCCTTGGTGGGCGGACTAAATTTTTAAAGATGGGGATCTGGAGTAAGACATCCCTTTTCTCTGGGTCCTTTGACTTTGCATCAAGACATATTAATAATCATTTTAATAAAGTACCTCTGGCTTAGGCGCTCCCTTCCCCCCTTGAGGCGTTGAACGACTGACCAATTGGCCCGATCAGCAAACAATTCAAAGTGGGGCAAATGTCTTAACATCAGAAATCACGAATTCTCGTCAAAATGTGCATTATTTAACATAAATATAATGTCACTTTGCAGTTTGCTAAGCCACAATCATAAACATAACATGAAAAACATCAAACATGCAATTCCAAGACAGAGTTCCTAGAGGGAGGGAATAATACTTGCATGCTCATCTCACCTCGAAATTACATATCACACATACGCACACTTTGATTTGCAAAATTAGATACCTTGGGCCCCGGAAAACATTTTAATTTACTGTTTCCCACTCAATATTAACAGCACTTTTTTTTCTCTGACTGGAGCAAATACATGAAACATTTTATTTTTAAAATCATCTTTAGGGTTTCCTACACCAGTTTTCCCTGCTGTGAGATAATCTGAGAGTGCAGTTCAATGCTGTGTCCTACCATATGTGTTTGTTATTTTTCTCTCATTAATTCTGGGTTGGGAGCCTGCAGTATCTCATGTATTATTTATGGACAAGATGTGTCGGCTCTGCTCGTCTTCAGCTCAGGCTTTTTGATCTTCTTTCATTAGAGGATGTTCAATATTTCTCAGTGCAGTTTCCCATTATTCTGCCCATGGATAGGTCCAACTCTTTTACCACTTCAGAGTCAGGCAACTATCTTATCTTTCTTACAGCGTATATTTGTTAAGGAAATTATACAGTTATCCTTCTGAAATGCTTTCTCCGTTAGAAAATAGGGTTTCAAAGACCCTGGAAGCATTTGACCAGATATCTGTAGTATTATTTTGAGAATCATTCCCTTCTTCCGAGTCCAGTCCACTTTGTAAACTGCACTTAAAGGACACTTTGTGTTATATTGTGAGTTTTAAACCACAAAGAAAGTGTCCAATAGGAGAGCCAATTTTGCTATATCTCTGAATTTAACCACATTATTCCAACAGGGCACATAGAAACTCTCAAAGTAACTACTTGTTCTTTGTCATATTTGCTCTTAAAGTACTTGTTCTTTGTTATATTTGCAAATACCCTGTATAAGGTGTGTGCACTTTGTATGCCTTTTTTCAACTTCTGGCAAATATTTTTTGGAGTAGGTAATCCAATCTAATAGGTAGTTATTGTTATATGATTGGTATAAAATGTAATCACTTAATATATCACTCGATTTAACAGAGCAGAAAATGACAAGAATAATAGTGAGGCCAGTGATACAAGGCCAGCTTGTCCTCATCAAGGCCCTTCAAGGAAGGGAACCGAGAGTGCTATTTATGCTTTTTATGTGGCAACAAAGAGCGTCCATGAGAGCAAGTTGTCAAACCAAACTTCAGGGCATATAATGTCTTGTCTTGCGATGTTCCTTTCTCATTCGCCGGCCAGCGCACCAGGACTACAACATTTTAATTCAGACAGCGAGGAAGTCCCTGGCATTTTTGGTTTTGCGGCCTTGAGACGCCGTAGAAGATACTAAACTGTACCGCCGGATATATGAGACTTGAAACGTGTATCACCATGTGCCTGTGGCGTGGATGTGTGCGGTAGAACCACACAGAAAGGATGTTCACAAACTTCATAGGAATACCTTATCATTAGTCCCTTAGAATTATACTACATTTTCTTAAAAACGGCAACAATTTGACATTGTGGGCATAAATCCATCTGCCACACCAGCAGGTTCACATGCAAATGACTGGAGATCTGAAAATAGTCGATTCACAGAAAGACAAGAAGTCTGCAGTGTTCACTGCACGGCCGACCGCATGCAGTTTCAGCTTTCACTCTTGCATGATCTTAAATCATTCCCTTTTCCTGAGGAATTGAGCACTTCAGAGTCTTTTGTTTGACTTTAAAGGCTTGTAATAACAACTTGACAAGGTACTCCGGCGTAGGTGGCTACAACAAAGGGATGGAATGTATTTTATATTACTCCTCTTCATATGGGAATATTGCAAGTCAGATTTAAGACATTTTGAACAACCTCTGAGAGTTGCCTAGAGCACTTGTGTGAATGTGAAGACTGCAGATCGGCCCTAAATTAGAATCAATGGGATTTACGGTCACATAGGAGGCCTCATTTCACTTTTACTGTCGGCAACATACTGTTGCAGGTAAGTAGGAGATCAGCAGGGAAATCGAAAAGGCATTCCTGATTTAAAAAAAAAGTCTTGCCAGAAGACTTAAATCTCTCTATAAGTTATGCCCGTCCTTTTAAATGTTGAAAAGGAGCAGACGCAGTACAAAGGGAGGGTAGACAGAAAAATACTTCCAACTCCAAGCTGTAGGTCTCTGATGTCTTGAAAGGCTTCTTTTGGATGTTCACACAGAAACTCCTTTCCTTTGTGGCTAAACAGATTTGTTGATTACCCACAGAGACACGACTGTACGCCTTACAGGGGGAATCTTCTTCGCTCATATCCCACTAATGACAGCTACTTTTTTATTGCTAAAAAAGTTTCACATCTGATTTGTGCACCTCTTCTGAGAAAAATCGGCATCAATTATCACGCTTTGCACAGCCGAGTCTGTTCATCTAATCAGCCGTGTTGATAGCACGTCAATATACGAGGAGTTCTTTCTTTTCATTTAAAGTCAAATCAAAATTGTTTTCTCCGTGGATCTATAGGGGCAGATTATGGGCTATTGAACACTTATTTCCAGTGAGGAAGGTGCATTTAATTTAGTGGTGAGGCTGAAACTGTGCAGCTTTTATGATTGAATTCCCGTTTTAGAGGCCCAGCTTGTTATCGTTTAGCAGTTCTCATATGATACACAATGCACTTTCAAATAGGGTTTCATTGACTTAAATCAGAACAGACAGAGCCCATCTTCATCTGCTAACACACACAGTAAAAAACAAAACAAATCTGTATTGTTTTCAATATCGCCTCTCGTCAACTCCATGAGCCAAAGAGGGGTCAATTGGAATCTAATGAAACAACAATTTCATATGACAAATTGAGTCTCGATACCAAAAATGTAATTTGAGCGTGAGAAGACTACAATGGCTGAATGTCTACAGATAATTACGCCATCTCCCCGCTAACCCACGAGACCCGGTTGGTATGATTGGATTTGAGGGAGCGTAGATAGGCAGGCTGGTGGAAGCACTATATATGTTATTCACTCATATATAACTTGAGAGAGCTCTTATTGGACTTCATTTGCAGCTTTCTAAATTGTACATGTGTGCTGAGTGCGTGTAGATGTATTATCATGCATTGGAAAATAGGTTGGTTTTAAAATGTATCACACAATAATCCCTGTAATTAACTCAAGAGCCACTAAAATAAGGCACTAGACTCGATAAGAAGCTGCAGAAGGACCCTACAAATTGAATTAATGCAAGGCAAATAATGTGATCTTCAATGATCAAAAAAGCCCGTATGTTGTGCAAGACGAATATATTAACATCCATTGACAATCTCATGTCACAGGTGTGATTCCAGCTCATGACATCGCTGCTAAATTGGACAAATATATCATAGCATCCTTCCCAAAAAATGCTACCTCCTTTCTGTTTCTATTCCTTTTCATCTATTGACATGTTTCTTTTTTTTTGTTTGTCTTGAGTGATATTTCTTTGTAAGCTCTTCCCCGGTAAAGTTAAGATGATACAACGTTCCATCGCAGCAGAGCGTGTGAGTGCATTGTGCCACTTTTATCCAGAGTGAGGCTGCCGATCAATATACAAATGGCTCACATCGTCCATAGAACAAGTATAAAAAAGGCCTGGTGGGCCTAGTTGACCTCACTTTTGTATCATGCAAAAGGAGAAATAAAAAAACAACCCACAAATGGACAATTAAAAAATTGTTGTGAGGGAGCAATACAATCAGCTATAAATGTTTGAAAGAACATCTGCAGCTCTATTGGGAAAGATATCAGGTGCAGTAAGTGCGATGTCCATTTCAGGCAATGGTTGATATTATAGCAGTAATAATGATTTCTGCGAATGTTTGGCTTCCCGGGACTGTAGATGTGTTTGTTGTTGTTGTTGTTGTTTTGGAATAAGCTTAGATGCAGTTGGAATGGAAAATAAGAATCCAGATAAATATAGAGAAGCCGAGTGAGTCAGATTCTAGGCTCCACACGTAATCTGTTTTCATTCTATGCAATGTTGATATTATAGTAACGCTATACTGGAGCACTAAGGTTTTAGGATCATTGGGGACCAGCACCCTTCGGAGATGCTTCGTCTTTTGTTTCTTCTTTAAATTGTAACCCCTCCGTATGTGGACACAGCTGTGCTTCAGAGGGGCTCATCCTGACAGTCAATGTCTTGCTTTGGGGACACTTTCCCCCGTATAAATCCTTGCTGAAACGGGGGTTTGAGTCTGCTCCAGCATACATTAAGAGGAACTCAACCCGGGCTCACATTTTATCACCACGGTTTCCAATCAATCTGACTTTGAAACGATGAAAAGGAGTCCGGGGAGAGCAATCAAAATCCCTGCAGAAAGCCCTGCCGAATGGGCCTCGGCTCCTGCGAGGAGAAGCCACCTGCTGTAAAAGAGTCAAATAACGACTAAATCATTTTGGCTTCAACACCTGAAGGCTTCTACTCTCCTCTTTTTCTTATGTTCTACTGACACAGCAGAAGGGCAATCAAACAATCACTGGGTACATTGTGTTTTTGGTATGGTCTCCCCGCTCTACAGAAAGCTCACTGCACATTTTAAAGCACTTTAAAGAGTAGCCGAACTGCCCGACCTCCACCTCCTCAATTAGTTTTGCCTGATGCAGCGCTCCCTTGTATCGATCCAGACACTCCAGCACGGGCAGAGAGGGAGTGGATGAATGGCTTCGCCCTGCTTACTCGTTCTGATCTCAGTAACCATGTTTGGGCCACTGCTTCTCCACGATTACATCAAGCATTTGTCGATATACATATCCTTCTCCTAGAAGTGAACAACATTTTGCAAACGACGCAGACTGTATCACACAAAGTACTTTTTCTCTGCACTTTTTCTGTCTGCGGCGAAGTACCAAACACTTTTGCATTCCCTCTCCTTTCTCAGTCTGTTTAATTGCATATTTTATTCAGCGATTGTCTTCGTGCAAGCACAGCACATTATGTGTTGACTGGTGTTTTTTTTGTTTTTTTTATACCTAACCCTTCCATCCTCGCACCTATAAAGTACTAATGCTCTTGTTGTAATGTAGCCAAGCAAGCAGTGCATTAAGTTGGAGTCGTTTTGGTGGGATTTTCTTGGCTGTAACAGCTTAAAGATAAACAAGACTCCAGAGACACAAAGAGAGTAAATGATAACTGCATACATAAATGTACTGACCGCACTGCACAGTCATCGGACATTGTGTTTGTTAGTGAGCGAAACAACATCATTTTGTGCTCGCAATCATTCATGAGCGTTGGCTGAATAGGTTTTTAACTTTATATTGAATGGTTTCAAAATTGCAGGTTCAATTGTTAGATGGTGCCATTTGATTGAATCTTTTTTTTTTTTTTTTTTAAATAACGATTTAATGTTCTATCCTTATCTCGTCAATAACAAGTGACAATAAATGAACACCCTTTGATTCAGGAAATGTTAACATTGGCAGCGTCTCTCCCCCATACAATGCCTTTCAGATTTTTATATTTTTTTATATTTATAAAAAAAAGGACTACATTTTTAATTGATATACTCTTCTTACCTCTTTTTCCTTGCATTAGTCTGCCTCAAGTCCGAGATGCTCTCAGCATATTTTGCACAAAGTTTAACTAGAGCCTCATTGTGAGAACATCAAATGAGTTACATTTGTTACATGAATGAAACATTAGCAGTCGTTTGATTGCATGACATGTTCAAACAGGGGGCCACTAATCAGGAAAGCACTTTTGATGATGACAAAAGCCCTCCAGTGCCATCATCACCTATGATGAGAAGCTCCTCTTCAGATGGCACGAGAGGATTATGGCTTCTCTTTATGGACTCATTGAGAGCAAATGGCAGTTGGAACATGAGGCAGTGATCAAAGGAGGGTGTAGACTCTGATTTGACATATTCTGCCTGTAAAATGTTGCTCCAAGAGACATGATGACGAACAGAAAACTTCATTCAATCATCCTTCTTTTTCCGGCGCCACAGACAATGTTTAGATGTTCTATGCCCTTTGCATTTTCAGCATCTAATTGACATTCTCAGCCCGAAGTCGTATTTATTTTTACTTGCTCCATAATTGTCCACTCCACAAGAGAAAAGGGGCCCTAATCACAGAGTATTTAATCTCTCCGCTATAGAAGTTCTCCTAAATGATTAAAGAAGAAATTAAAGAAGCCGCTTTGAGCAACTTTCACCAAATAGAAGATGGCGAAAGCTCAGACAAAGAGCGGGGTGGACTTCTTGCAATTGATGGCATGCTTCAGTAAGGCACTCCACTGGTTGATAGATGGTTGTGTCTCCAAAGCGAGACGCACTAAACCTCATGAATAAAACAACCAACAATATTTTATTATATTTTCTTATATCAAAATCTAATTCTTTTCAGCCAGAACTAAAACATGTAGACTTCCATATCCACAACAAAATAATAAGAATATATAAAAGAAAAACAAGTCAGACATTCCAGTTTGTGACCGACTGTACCATAATATGTCAGAGTTGTGTGACTCTACTTTTTCTGTATAATTGTTTTGGTTAAAAATACAAAATAACAGATTTCTCCCCAATGATAGGTTGTGTTTTCCTCCTGAACATTATAGAATATGCCCGCCTTAATAGCCAGAGGGAGAATACCAGCCGGCAGCTGTTCAACTAAAGATCAGTGGCTCCAAGATGAGGGAGAAATAGCTTATGATTCAGGGCCATACTTTTGTTCGACATGCCCTTAATTTTAGCTTTGACAAGATCATTTTCCTCAGTGGTAGAGAGGGGTTGTGTAAAATTGGATGGTGTGACGCACATAATATGGGTAACTATCTCCCTTTTGCACAATCCTGAAATTTGCACTAAAAAGTGAAATTCCACTTGAAAGCCGTGTGTGGTTATGCAGGGTTGTCCAATATTGACAGTTCTTGCCTTGCGAAAAAGCGCTAGACGACCAACACAAGTATGCGGTCGATTCCGTGGCGTATCTCTTTTGTTTTCGTTTGGTGAACACGTCTCAATATTAACTAGGGATGCAACGATACCACTTTTTTACAAACCGATACGAGTACGAGTATTTTTATTTGTGTACTTGCCGATACCGAGTACCGGTACCGATACTTCTTAGATTTGGTCTCCATGAAAGTGCAATTAATTTGGAGGCAGATTTTATTTTATCCTCTGCAGATTATGTCAAGCCTATAGTACAAAATTAACAGAAGGCTATCCCAAGCTTTAAACTTCTCGTGGAAGTCCCTCTAATGTCGGACCATAAAACGCCCCCGTGTCCGGGTTCATAATGTAAGCGATAATATTAGGGATCGAGCAATTATATAGGAAGCTGTGTTCCAAGTTATGTTTCCGGTGCTTTTATTGTGGAGGGAGAAACGGAAAGGAAAAGAGGAGTGGAATTGTGGGATATACGTGTGTGAAGGAGATAAAAAAGTGGTTCAAGTTACCCTGGAGCGTGTTTTCATTTTATTAGAATTACAAATATAGACACACAACAGACACTCGGCTACAATAATATCACCCGTAGCCGCACAACAGCGTCTGAATGAGGCCGCTGCCAGCGCTACTTCTGGCGGACCAGCAACAGTTTGATTCACACCGGCAGGACGGCAGTCATTTTTTACTGTGTGAACGCGACGCACATTACTCTACACACCTTGCTGCAAGAGAGCGACGAAAGAGCCGTATGCGGCTCTGGATCACGGGTTGCCGACCCCTGCCCTAGACGTTGAAGTCAGGTAGGACAACACATCTTTTTCTCCACAAAGCGCGACCAGTTTGTTGTAGTGAAATACTGTTGAGTGGTATCGGTTCTTGGTATCGGCAATTGAAAACGAATACGAGTACGAGTATTTTAACGCAGTATCGGCCCGATACCGGTATCGGTGCATCCCTAATATTAACGGATATGAAGATGTATCTTTTTGTACTTTAGCTTTCTACTTATCTGTATCCACATTTCCCCCATCGGCAAGTGGGAGATATTTGTAGATCAATTCAGTCATAGTAGGTCCTTTTACTATCCCAAACTTTTCACTGATTTAGGAGCTTGGTTCTTTCTTTTAAAAAGTCCCACCTGCCAGTGTGTTTTGTCTATATTGTTAAAAGAGAAGATGGACAGAAGGAGGCTGAGCTAAATAATAGTTTGCCTTGTGTTCCTAAGCTCTGGCTTGCACTCTGCTGCATTTTGAATTGTGCTTTTCATAATGACTTTGTGTAGAGGGAAATAAACATGAACGCTAATTGCATCTACTCGTCTGGGATGTAGAAATCAGCGACATCCAGGAATTGTGGCTTTAGGTGTTCATTTTCTGATGGAAGGTAGATTGGTAGGGAGGACATATTTATAGGTATTCTAGCACATCATAACCCGTGGCAACACGTTCAAAGTCTGCCAATACAAATGGGTACAATCTGAAGCTCGTGGACATTAATAACTGCAGTTCCCGGAGCAAAAGAAAGCTCGGCCTGTGTTTTTCTGATGGATCTCCTTTATTAGAAACACACAGACTGCAGCTGAATGTGTCCCAATTCTGAATCTTTGAAGTTGTAGTTACTCCCGAATTAAATTCCTATTAGTCAATATTGCTCTGGGCAAATAAAGCATGCCACCATTAGCGAGCAGCACAAACGGGCGACAATGGAAATGAAAGCAGACTTGATTGGCATTCAGGGAGATTCCTCAATTTCAGTCATGAAAAGTGTGTTGCAAACAAGTGGGAGAAGCACAGCAGCCACAATGGATGTGACAATTGTTTTTTTATTATTGTTACATGCATCTTTTCTGCTCGGCTGTCAGCTCGTGTTGGTGTCAGGTACGGGTGACAGCCTAAAACAAATACCAACAGCCAACCAGACAGCGCCATGCGTTTGCAACCAAGCCTCTGGTCTGAACACTGCACATGTAGCATATACTTACTACAATGGAAGCCTAACGGCACCCACTGGTCTGTAATCGGTGCTCACCGGACAGGATTAGGCCTATTATAAAGGGCGTGCCATTAATATGCTGGTACCAGTCGTCAATGTTTATTCTGAATGGGAATAATGTGAAAGACTATCAAAGTTGAATTGGTTCATTTTCAGACTTGCGCGACACTAATGTGGTATTCTCGAGGTTCTAACTTCTGGCGGTGCTGTAAGTGTGCTAATCACGGTGCTCTACCCTGTATTTATGATTCATAATTATTCACAGCAACTACAGCCATTTAGTTGATCACCCCCCATGACTTGCTGGTTCCATATTGGAAGCCTGCATTGCCAGTTGATCACGGTCACGGGGCCGTGTGTTAAAGCACTCTGTGGCGACTCGGCCCATTCTGGAGACAAGCTGGGGTCGCCCAGCTGTGGAGAGACCTCCACTAAGTGCAGGGAGAGTGAGGAGCGCAGAGGTGAAGTGTAAAATCATTATGATTATGCTACGATATTAAATTACCACGCGTAATTGAAACAAAGTTAGCGCCACATTCGTCGCCCTTAATAGCAGCCGTATTGCTCAGCTCTGTTACATAACCTGCTAGTTATTAAATCAAACCATCATCACACAACCCATCTACCCACCAGTTTCTATATTAGAGCAAGGCTTCACCAGGCTTTTAATCACAGCCCGAGTTTCGATGCCTAATTCTTCCTCCATGTACACTCATCTGCGGCAAATACTTGCATTGTAACGCGTTTTAACTTCCAGTGATGTGAGTTAGACCCGACTAAATGACTCGACTTCACTAATTCCTTGTAATTGACACAACAGTTGCAGAATGACAGTGGAAAATGGTAAACTAGCTAATTAGATTACAGGTCCCACAGTGCTAAAGTCTGACCCCTGACTATGTTGAATAAAGCAAGGTGTCTTTTATGTTGTTAGACTTCCCGTTTTTATATGGAAGAGGAATTATGAATATTTTTTTCATATATTATAGTTTCATTTGTTGCTACACCGCACATACTTTACTACAAAATTGTGAGGTACATATTCTTTTAATTCAAGATTCTTTATAGTTTATAGTTTCCTAAAATTCTTAACACAAAACACATGATCAGCTTATGAAACAAATGTATGGTTTAATTTCACACAGGGTTAAAAAAGGCATTTACATGTAGCTTAATACATTAAGAATGTTTTGCTTAAAATACTTGTGTTAATATCAAGTTAATCTAGGCATAAAGGACTTTTAAACTCATTATTATTGGTTAATTCTTTTTATATATTCTGATAAATCATGATTTTCCTAAATTTGTTGTTTTGATGCCTTTGATGCACAACCCGAAGATGGAAAGCATGGGCTAATAACAAATTGTACTTGCATTCTGGGTTGTATATATTTAGTTCCACTCAATAATATACATATTTAAATAATGGTTCTAGCTATGGGAGGAAAGTAAAATGCTTACATTGACAAGTTTTCCTCAACTCTTTAGGAATCTAAGTGGAAACAGCCTGGATTTATGCAGCCAGATAGTGGCTTTAAATTAGAAGCAATCTGGAGGGGATAATTTCACACAAAAAGGAAAATGCTTGCATGCTGTAAAAATTGTGCTTATGGCCATAAAGCACAGCACAGTGGCCATAATGCACAATGTGCAGCTGGTCAGGCCGCTTCTCTAAATGACTTGTGTGTGAGTGTAATTCTAATGTTGTGTGAGATGCTGTGTGACAAACTAGTGGACACAGTGCAAACATTTTCAATAACTATTCATGAAGGCAGACGCCTCGCCGCTGCAGGAGCGATACAGATCAGTCAGAAGAAGTGACTATCTCCGCTGTAGATGACCTGCTGTCCTCATTTTCATCACACCAAGCAAGAGCTGCCTGAATGTTAACATGCCTAGGGCCAAAAGAATAAGTCCAAAAAAAAATCACAAGTCTGTTTTGCTGATGCTATGTATTTTTCAATTAATACTTAAATCTAAAAAAAATCATAAAAAATCAGCTAAGTGGGCATTTTTTATACAGTTACTGCTAATATATTATCATCAGAGACATGTTCCTCTAAATATTAATAGTGCCAGTGTGCACGGTGGATTATTTATTAATTAATTGTATGTAGGGATGCAACGATACCACTTTTTACAAACCGATACGAGTACGAGTATTTTTATTTGTGTACTTGCCGATACAGAGTACCGATACCGATACTTCTTAGATTTGGTCTCCATGAAAGTGCAATTAATTTGGAGGCAGATTTTATTTTATCCTCTGCAGATTATGTCAAGCCTATAGTACAAAATTAACAGAAGGCTATCCCAAGCTTTAAACTTCTCGTGGAAGTCCCTCTAATGTCGGACCATAAAACGCCCCCGTGTCCGGGTTCATAATGTAAGCGATAATATTAGGGATCGAGCAATTATATAGGAAGCTGTGTTCCAAGTTATGTTTCCGTTGCTTTTATTGTGGAGGGAGAAACGGAAAGGAAAAGAGGAGTGGAATTGTGGGATATACGTGTGTGAAGGAGATAAAAAAGTGGTTCAAGTTACCCTGCAGCGTGTTTTCATTTTATTAGAATTACAAATATAGACACACAACAGACACTCGGCTACAATAATATCATCCGTAGCCGCACAACAGCGTCTGAATGAGGCCGCTGCCAGCGCTACTTCTGGCGGACCAGCAACAGTTTGATTCAAACCGGCAGGACGGCAGTCATTTTTTACTGTGTGAACGCGACGCACATTACTCTACACACCTTGCTGCAAGAGAGCGACGAAAGAGCCGTATGCGGCTCTGGATCACGGGTTGCCGACCCCTGCCCTAGACGTTGAAGTCAGGTAGGACAACACATCTTTTTCTCCACAAAGCGCGACCAGTTTGTTGTAGTGAAATACTGTTGAGTGGTATCAGTTCTTGGTATCGCCAATTGAAACCGATACGAGTACGAGTATTTTAACGCAGTAAAATCGGCCGGTATCGGTGCATCCCTAATTGTATGACTTCATGTCATATTAATGCAAATTGACGTGACTGGAATTCCAGCGTATGGGAGATTTTTTATTATGAGAACGGACACAGAGTTGCTTGCAAGCTCCCAGTGCTTTCCGTGTCACGGACTGCAATGCATTGGAACTACAATACAGTGGACACACGGTTTGAACCGTGGTCGACATAAGCTACATCTAGGTTACCTTGAGTGACGTATGGGCTGATGGGTGGGAACGTGCACACGTATTCATGCATCAGCTGGCTGACACGATCCACTCTTAAAATAGCATCTGTTATGACAGGGAAACCTTTATGTACACCAACCGGACCGAGTAACGGAGTTTAATCACATAGTGTTTGTTTTTAATGTCAGGATTTTATCGGATGTTTACTTAAATCTTGAATGTTTGAATATTCTCACTGCGAGTGGTCTTCATAGTATTCATGTATCACCGAGGCAGTGACGGACACTGGCATGAATAACTGTTTACCTGATCTTATCATATTGATTGCTGTTGTAGAGTATAAATAACAAAATAAAATCAATATTTGCAACGCTATCGATTGCACAAACACAATCTATTTAGTTTTTTCTTTTTTATACCTTCTCTCCAGAGGGGGAAAACAACTTTAATCATACACCGCCTTTGTTGACACACTGATTGACAAGCCACTGTGTCAATCATGCCTCCAGGTGATGTTGTTTGCAGGACAAAAACACAACAGATTAGCCTTTGTCAAAAGCTGCCAGTCAGAGTGCCACGACACTGGGTCAACAGCTGCAGGCGATTTGATTAAAGTGGCTGCCAAGTTAACGAAAAAGCAAAAACTGACACTTAATTAGAATTGCATTCCATCCTGGTTGGTGACAAAACAATTTGTAGACCATTTTTGACTGGCTTTGGGAATGCACCTGATGGCCTTTGTTGAATACGGAAGTTGGTTGACTTACAAGCTGAACTCCCATTCCCAGGATTAAACAGACGTTGTTCAGACAGCCAAAAGCCTGCTGTATAGGTTGGCATATGATCCTATGAGTGCTGCTTGTAAGTGACTGACGCCCTCGTCGCAACCCTAAATCCATGCAAACCCTTCTGGATGGAGAGCAGACGGTGTGACTTACCGGGGCCCCACTGAGGGCGACTCTTATGGTGACTGATGTTAGGGGCCCCACGCCTGGGCGGTCACTCTCGGATCCTTCTATATCCCAGTCACTGTGTATCCATTTACACACACCCCACCCATCCCGCCCCCATCTCCTCCTCTCAGTCTCTGAGATCTGAGGTCATCAGTGGAACTGTCAGCATGCAATTTCATCCCGAAAAATGTCCGCGTTTCAGGCAGACAAGCAAATGGAGTGTCCTGCCACTGAGTAGAGCGATCAATGAGACACTTTGATATATGAGAATCAAGACATATGTTCATGTTCAGCTTAGCATTTTATTTTATACACCTTCAAGTGCTGTGTGCTGTTAAGTCTTGTTTCACACTACAACATCGCTCAGAGGATCTCCTCAGGTGTAAAGTAGAGGTTCTAGCCCTCAGAAACGGGGGATCGATAACATGATTGACTGCCTTTAAAGATTCTGTGTTTCTGAGGTATGTATCTAATGGATTGGTTTATAGTATAGTCTTGTTCTTACAGTGATCCTTCATGGTCAGAGGTTTTTTTCTTTCTCTCTCTTCACACTGACAGCTTGGTTGTATTGAGTGACACCTTGGAAATCTCGCTCTCTGCTGCCTCACACTGCCATGAGGTCAAGAGGTCAGTGGTTAGCTACAGGGCATCTTCCCTGGAGATTGCTGCATGTCATTGCAATGTCTTGCTCAATTTCTTTTCTTTATGTCTTCCAAATAAAATGTATCTATGTATTTATATACATAGATACAGTATTTTCTTTTGGCAAAAATGCCAAAGAAAATACTTGTTGCCAGTATCTCAAGGTTTAATGTGCTAATTGTCACGCTAAAAATGAACCAAATGCAATGTCATTTATAATGTCCTGCTTCTCAACGTCACAAAATACCAAATATTGCCATGAAGGGATTTGCGTGTATTGTTTTGTTTCAGATGTACAAGAACACTTCAAATTTTGCGGGCCAAAAGATTGAATGAGATGCGTGACCAGGTAATTTGTCTGTGGTCTAAAAAAAAAAAGAGATAGCGAGTCACTTTAAACTCCAGCTAGCTGCAGCAGTGACGGATGCGAATAGATGAGCAGTGACTGGGATCAATAACAACATCCCAAGTGATGTCAGGGATAGTCACATCAAGGTCTTGTTCACAGGCATCTTTGGTTTTGGTCAGTGTTTGGAGGAGTGCTGTGTTGCAAAATTGTGTACAGCTGAGATATGACCTTAAAGGTTTGTTCCTTGACTTAAATAGTCCGCTAAAGGGTGAGGAGGGTTCAGTTAGAAGGAGGGCGGACCTTAGTGCTTGGTGATAGTCCAGATTACATTGAAACCTGAATGTTACAGTATTATAAATTGCTTTGCCGTGGAGCGTACTTTAGTACTACGTGCTCTCTGCAAACCAGCTATGGAATGAGGAAGAAATTTAGGAAACGAGCCAGACTGATCCTCTAAGATAAATTAAATCAGATATTCGGATGATTTATCAGCGGCCACTAAGACGACAACACAATTTTGGACAAAGCAACAGCTGCCGTTGGAGGGAGACAAACAATAAGTAAAGACATTACTTACTTCGCTGTCAGTCCCTCCCCCTCCACTTTTGGTTTCATCTCAAGACTTTTATTTATGTGAACGTATGCATACAGTTTTCTGGGAATATATGCATTGCTCCGCAGTGATTCATAACACGTTGAATCCTTTTGGGGTGAATTCACACAAAAAAGGGCATTAGCAGGCATTCATTATGCAAGGCAATGACTCTGAAGTAATGTGTGAAATTACCAGGACTTTGCAATCTATTATTGTGACTGATTTCCACACTGCGTGAATAGAAAAGAGAACGGAATAGAATTCGGTATACGATGGACTCAACTTATCGGCAACATTACATTATTACATTACATTACATTACATTTCATTTAGCTGATGCTTTTATCCAAAGCGACTTACAATAAGTGCATTCTACGGTTACAAACAAGAATCAGAACAACAAGAATCAAGAAGGTACAATTTCGTCAAAGGTTCGACTACAAAGTGCTATCAGTAAGAGCCATTCCAGTGCTACTATAGTGCTACATCCTTTATTCAAGGTATAGTCGGAAAAGATATGTTTTTAGTTTGCGACGGAAGATGTAGAGACTTTCTGCTGTTCTGATGTCAATGGGGAGCTCATTCCACCATCGAGGAGCCAGGACAGAGAACAGTCGAGACTTTGTTGAGTGTTTAGCTCTCAGCGACGGAGCTACAAGCCGATTGGCAGAAGCCGAGCGGAGCGCACAAGTTGGGGTGTAAGGTTTTACCATGTCCTGGATGTAGACTGGACCAGATCTGTTCGTAGCACGGTACGCCAGTACTAATGTTTTGAAGCGGATGCGGGCGGCCACAGGTAACCAGTGAAGGTCGCGGAGGAGCGGAGTGGTGTGTGAGAATTTCGGGAGGTTGAAGACCAGTCGAGCTGCAGCATTCTGGTTGAGCTGTAAAGGTCGGATGGCACCAGCAGGTAGACCCGCCAGGAGGGAGTTACAGTAGTCTAGGCGCGAGATGACCAGAGCCTGGACGAGAACCTGTGCTGCCTTCTGGGTGAGAAGTGGACGTATTCTCCTGATGTTGTGCAGCATGAATCTGCAGCAACACACACACACACACACACACACCTTCAAGCCATCTTTCTATGAATGTCTTTTTAGCAAAAACATGTCACATCATGTCACCATTTTGCTGTGTGTGAGTGTGTGTGTGTGAGAGAGAGAGAGTTTGCGCGCGAGAGCGCACATGCGTTCACATTTGTTCGCTGTCATTTATTAGCAGAACCAGACTGCAGCTTCAACTTGCTGGAGGCAACGTGAGCTATTTATAGAAATCAGAGCCACACCAAGTCTCTAAATGAAGAAGGGGCGGATAAGGGCTAGGCTGGGGGAGGATGGGGGGGGGGGGGGGGGGGGAGGAACAGAGTCGTAGAGGGAATGAAAATGACAAGGCGGACAGAGGGGGAGAAAAAAAAGGCGAGGAAATTACGGAAGTCGGGAGATAATGAGGAGAGAGATGCTGAGAGAAGATGGGGAGCTGCAGAGTGCTGCTAAGATAAGACAGGTGTGGGGGTCATGGGGGAGACATGGAAATTTGGGAAGATGGGTGGCAATACAAGAGTGAGCGAGCACGATATGGAGGAAGTAAACAAGCCTCACTTTGAACTGAAGGGGAAGTGAAGGGGGATGGAGAGAGGGAAGGGCATGCAATACAGAGAAGCAAGTCAGATGGGGAAGGGAAGGTGCTTTTTGGGATATTAATGTCTCAAAACATAGTTCAGTCAAGCCGTTCACATACAAACTTTGAGAAACTGGAGATTGTTTGCAGATTGTGTCAAAATTAAAGGTCACAGGTTGGTGAAGTGATAATAATGCTCCATTTAGTAGATTAAAGCCACATTAAGAGTCGAATGATACGTTTTGGCTTTCCTAGTTTTCATCACACAAGCGTAATTCTTCTCGAAGCCAACGATGTAAATTGAAGCAGTGAAAGTGCAGTGCAATGTGATGGATAAATACAATGAAAGACAGTACAAACAGTATGCACAGTTTAAACAGATGTGCAGATATATACATGCATGGTGCAGAGTTTAGAAGACACTGTTCCTGAGCCTGCTGGTCCTGGAAATAACCAATGTCGGTCAGACCTGACGTTGTGCTAAAAAGAAAAGCCTGTGGTCAAAATGAGATTATTGAACATAATACAGTGAATGCATCCACATTGTTTACATTCTATTCAGTCTTTCCACTCATGGCTTCTCAAGTTTCAGGGCATTTAGTGGGGAAGCTCACTTCAGAGTACTCGAGCTCGCTGAAGATGGTACCTTTTGAAACGACATCCCCCCAAAGCGCAATACGAAATGCGGGGAATTTGGCTTGTTGTGCTTCCCAGAAACCCTTTTCCTGTTTGTTTGCTAATGTCAAAATGCTGCTTCAAAACTCAGGCAGCCTTTGTCAGCAACAAACGAGACCCCGAGCCAGAGAAGAAATGCCCTCTTTTTTTTCTTTCTTTCTTTCTCTTCCTCGTCTGAACTAAAGCTGCAATTAAGCCATGTCTGCTTGTTTTTAAAGAGGGATTCAAATGATGCTGTGCCTCACTGCCCCTAGATATAAAGTCTTCATTTTACCGGTATGATGAGAAATGGCTCCCAGTAGCAGCATTGCACTGAAAGTATTGAGTTCTGTGTGTTATCATGGAAGGAGGAATGATATTGTTGTGGGATATTATTGAAGTCCCACATAGTTTCATTGTTCTTTTTTTTTTATGATACATTATGATAAAAGGTCTTCACAGTTAACAAGCAGAAAAAGGTTCAGCGCTGACGCCCACAAACTGTGACGTACTTTTAAAATGACAGTTTTTATGGAACTTTTTAAACTCTTGCCTGAGTCTGTGGGAGCATTGTTAGCACAATCTACATAATTAGGCCGTCATTAAGATAACAAGCCAATACGTCGAGATTGATGGGAAAAGTGTTTTAACACTCTGAGCAGCTATAGGGGAAGCAACTTGAGGAAACGCATGCTAGATTTGTGAAGCCACCTTAATATGAACACTTAGAAAGGAGGAATTAAGATTGATTAAGAGGCTCAAAACATCGTGGGTGATTCTTTTTATTTTTAGTTTAGTTTAGTATCAATATGAGCCATGACATCTATTCTCTAACCAGATCTTCATCTGTGCTCTTTACGAGACCAGTGTTTCAGATCTAAATAAATGAGGTGATAATGGAACGTAATTAACTTCACATGCTCTATTAGATTACACACAACACATTTATGTTGTGCATAATGTTGTATTCAATAGCAGTCCAGAGGCAGATAGGCGGCGCAGAACGAATAGACAGTGTGTCTATAGAATAAGAGAAAAAGTTCAAATAAACAGAGGCCGGGAGAGTATCCCGGTTAAGAAAAAAATCAATACTCCAAAGGATGGTCAAGGGATTAGTAAAGGGCCACTGACACAGTCCTGCGAGGAAACCTTTAAATGATTAGGAAAATCAAGGCCAGGTTTAAAAAAAGAAAAATACGGACAAACAGGAAGCCTTGCCAAGCTGTGGGCCGCACCTGACAAGGACACGCAGAGGGTGGCCTTTTTTTGGGACTGCAAGTGCAAAACATGTAAGCAATAGGGTTGCTTACCCCACACACACACACACAAACACACACACACACACACATACACACACACTCTGTGTACAGCAGTGTTGTGACATTGATTGCTCTGCTGCTAATTGAAAGGCTGAAATGTTATTCTCAGGCATTTCACTGCACTTGAAGGCACACAAAGCCTTGCTATTACATAATTAATACACGTTGGAGGCTTCATTAATGAGTCTAATTTAATCCATCTGTCTGCTGGTGATTGCATAGAGCAGGCTTTGGAATAATGGCATTTTTTGTGTGTGATTTGGATACATAATACTGTGATAATATTGTCCCCTCTCCTCCCCCCACACACACTATTAGCATATCTTAAGTCGCCGTTGGACACATTTATTTATATTTTATATATATATTTTATAGGATCCAGCTGAAGTGAAGTATGCAAGTCCTCTTCAAATTGATGTTAAGCACTTAAGAGTTGGTTACAAAGGGCACAGGAAACAAACTTCGACAAACCAACAATCCACCCAAACAAGCCGCCGTAATAAGACAGGATATGAGGTTTAGAGACACCATTTAAAAATCGGCCTTGAATCCATAGTAATCCCCAAAAACTAATTTATTGCGATATCACCATATAGCCGTGAGTTCTCACCGGCCTGCATCCTTTTCCTGAATCCTCACACACATTTGTGTTCTCACAGTACTTAAACTATACCCTCCAGTCATTGGCTCACATCTCGCTTCCTTCCCAGCTGCTGCCTGTCTGGCACCTGGCATTACCAGGTGTTTTGTACCCGTATTGTGAGAGAGATATGAGGGTGTTATTCCCCCCGTCTTTTTAAAGGTCTCCGCAAGCAAGTTCTCCGTCAAACTAATAGATTTATTTTTTCTATATCTGAGGGATATGTTTTCGTTGTCACGCTCCTCTGTGAGAAATGAATACATCCAGGTTTCCAGAGGTGACTGCGGCGATGAGATTGCCTTCTGTAGTGCATTTCGGAGCTCCACTAATGCTGCATGTGACTCGGTGGGGTTTGATGCCGTGAGGATTTGTAAGATTGAATGTGTTTTAGTTGCCTTTGCTGCTCAACTATAGCTTATTATGACAATGCATCTCTGTCACATAGCTACTATGTTCAGATATTGTAGAAAGACAGGCTTTTTATAAAACATTCACATAGAAAATGGTTCTCTATTTTCGCAGGAATCACCAGTTTTGTCTCCCAACAAGATCGCACGGTTCCAAAAACAAACAAAAAACAGTACAGATCATTTTCCTCCATCTAGCTGTATCCATTTAATTGGCACACTATTTTACGACTTTGTCTGCCATCATGACAGCAGGTGCTAATGCATATAAATAAACAAAATCCGTCTCCAAGAACGGTACAAAAAAACGAAGAGTTTCAAAGAAGCTGAAGTTAATTCAAGGATGGAACAAAACAGAGTCACAGTGGTCTTAACAGGATGTGACAAAAGCATGAATAAGTTCTGCGTCCCGAAATGACACGTTGGATCTGATCTTATCGACGCGTCTGAGACGAAAGGAGCCTGACTAAACCCGTTTGGGAACAATTTCTTACTACTGGCTGCGTAGATAGGGAGCCTGAGCTGCCTCTGCAATGGGATGGGGACCGATGATTAACATTTCAGTCTTATCAATGTTCGACTGCAGCAAAATATGCACGAGTTGAGAAATCTGGATTTCAGTTGTTTTTTGTCAGTGTGGTTTAAAAAAGGCAGCCCCTCAAATATTATTTGAATTTTTACAGTGCATGTGTTTGGTTTTTGTATTTTTTTTTTTCAGCCGCAGTATTAAATTGTAAACTTAACGAGCGCCATGGGGCTACTTGCATTGTTTATTCCGTCCCAATGACAACACCAACTTGATGATATTATCCATAAAGCACCACGCAGTCTTTGTTTGATCCACTGAGTGGAATTGCCTGTAATTCTGTATGCACATTGTCTGAGCAAAAGTCCTCCGTTTGTGTGTTTGTGTGTGTGTGCAGGCTCTCTTCACACACACATGAACACCCACACGCGTTCTCGGGCAATCCCATTGGGGGGAATTAGCGTGAGCGTATATACAGGAGCATAAGGACGAGCGTGCCAAGGACGGCTTTTAGCCGTATTGTTTTACATCGTGTGAAGCTAATTTTTACATTTACAGCGAACATGCTGTTCTCGTCGCTTTTAATTATGTATCTGCAATTCCAATGCATATAGTGAGACTGCATCTGAATGAGGACCTTTACTACGTTAATATATCCACGCCCCCCTTAGCGTATTCCTTTTCTAATGTTAACAGGAAAAAGAAGATCGTGCCGATTGCAGGCCAAAAATAATGATCCCCCATGGGTTATATTACTGCTAATGTTTCTATTAATTAAAATCACTCCTTTTGCAAATACAACAGCGATAATTATATACCTTTTGCACACTTCACTTTGGCCTTTCCCTGAAACTGCAGCCGTACTGTAGACCTCGGGGTCACGACAGCTTTCATGTCATTAAATAATGTATTACTGGTAATGGGCCCGTGCTTGATTAGCAAAAAGTCTATTAGCTGACAACAAGTCACGTCTCTTCGTGACAGAAGGTCACCACCTCCAATTAAACGAGGCCCCACCATCGAGGGCGGAGGATCGACTGGTTCCCAAAGTCACACTGGGAGCGCCACTGACTGCTCCATTAGAGCTGTGCACTCGGCTACTGGAGCTCTTTGGCCGCGTGCAATCACGTCCTCTTCAGACACATGTTCACTGTGAAGTGAGCAGATTCAAGAGCATCTTGGGAGCCCTTAGACCGGAGTAACAGGGTGTGGGCTGATGCATCAATAATCAAGTGTATGTTGACCATATGGACGAGTGCTAAATTATGTCATCCAATGGATAGCCCTCCTCGCAATGCCTCTGTTGATAATTGAAAAGGATAATGAGGACTTTGCTGCCTGTAGTTTACAAGCCGGAAAATACTGATGCCGTTTTATGAGAATTCCCCCCTTGTTTATTTCCATTTAATTTAAACCGCCAAAACATCATCATTATGCATTTGTCCATTATTTAAAGAGCCTAAATGTTATTTATAATTAGTACAACTTGCAAAGTATGACATTTGAATTTGTAATCTTCTCAGAAAGTTGCATAATCTAATTTTCTAGCGAAGACAAATAACTGTGCTTTAGGGGAATTTGTTTTGGACTGTGTACTGCACATAAATACACTCAACATGTCAGGGTTGTGTTCCGGACCCAAAAGCAAACCTCGGACAACCAGAGTGCAGAGGGAAAACAAAAGGTTTATTTAACAAAAACACAAGCCAGGTAACCGGGGGAAAGCAAAAACCAAGGAAAGTGAAAACTCAGAATGTCCTCTAAACACAACATGTACTCAGCCACTCGTCCTGGCGGTGCTCCGTGCTGACTCGTGACGTAGCTTGTGGCGTAGCGTAGCTCCAGGCGTAGCTCGTGGCGTAGCGTAGCTCCAGGCGTAGCGTAGCTCCAGGCGTAGCTCGTGGCGTAGCGTAGCTCCAGGCGTAGCTCGTGGCATAGCGTAGCTCCAGGCGTAGCTCCAGGCGTGAAACCCTCTGGACAGGGGCACTTGCCGTAATAACCCGACACGGGAGTCCGGGAGGAAGCTGGCTTTATCCTGCCGCTGATGAGCCGGGATGAGTTGCAGCTGCGGAGCGCTCTCCTCACACTGCCCCTCCTCTACCTGCACACACACACCCTGGCCGCACCCAGGGTTGCTTTGGCACCCCCTGGTGGTGGTGCCTTGCGGATCCTCACAGTACCCCCCCCTCAACGGACGCCTCCAGGCGTCCATGGCACCACCGGACCAGGGTGGGTGGATGGGGGTCCGGTAGGAGGGCCACAACACTCCTGACGACCACCGGCTCGCGGAGAGAGACCTGGAACACAGGAAAAAAGTCACTGGACCACCGAGCTCAGGGGAACGGGCCCCAGGCGGAGACTCGGGAGGCCGGGCCGGAGGACGGCCCCCAGGCGGAGACTCGGGAGGACGGGCCGGAGGACGGCCACCAGGCGGAGACTCGGGAGGACGGGCCGGAGGACGGCCACCAGGCGGAGACTCGGGAGGACGGGCCGGAGGACGGCCACCAGGCGGAGACTCAGGAGGACGGCCACCAGGCGGAGACTCAGGAGGACGGCCACCAGGCGGAGACTCAGGAGGACGGCCACCAGGCGGAGACTCAGGAGGACGGCCACCAGGCGGAGACTCAGGAGGACGGGCCGGAGGACGGCCACCAGACGGAGACTCAGGAGGACGTGCCGGCGGACGGGACCAACCAACCCTAGACTCGGGACGGGACTGGACCGGACAGGACTCGTGACGGGACTTAACCGGACGGACCTCGGGACGGGACTTAACCGGACGGACCTCGGGACGGGACTTGGGACGGGACTTAACCGGACGGGGCTTGGGACGGGACTGGGGACGGGACTTGACCGGACGGGACTTGACCGGACCCGGAGGACCGGATATTGCCCGAACCTCGACGGGACTCGTGGGACATGTGTCGGCCGGACCGCCGACGGGACTCGAGGGACATGTGTCGGCCGGACCGCCGACGGAACTCGAGGGACATGTGTCGGCCGGACCGCCGACAAGAATCACAGGATACAAGCCGGGCCGGACTGCCGGCAGGGCTTGGGGAACAGGTGGCGGCCGGACCACCGACGAGACAGGTGTCGGCCGGACCACCGCCGGGACTCGGGGAACAAGGGTCGACCGGACCACCGACGAGACAGGTGTCGGCCGGACCGCTGACGGGACTCTTGGGACTAGGATCGGCCGGGCCACCGACGAGACAGGTGTCGGCCGGACCGCCGATGGGGTTCGAGGAACAAGGGTCGGCCGGACCACCGACGAGACAGGTGTCGGCCGGACCGCCGATGAGACTCTTGGGACTAGGAGCGGCCGGGCCACCGACGAGACAGGTGTCGGCCGGACCGCCGATGGGGTTCGGGGAACAAGGGTCGGCCGGACCACCGACGAGACAGGTGTCGGCCGGACCGCCGGTGAGACTCTTGAGACTAAGATCGGCCGGGCCACCGACGAGACAGGTGTCGGCCGGACCGCCGATGGGGTTCGGGGAACAAGGGTCGGCCGGACCACCGACGAGACAGGTGTCGGCCGGACCGCCGATGAAACTCTTGGGACTAGGATCGGCCGGGCCACCGACGAGACAGGTGTCGGCCGGACCGCCGATGGGGTTCGGGGAACAAGGGTCGGCCGGACCACCGACGAGACAGGTGTCGGCCGGACCGCCGGTGAGACTCTTGAGACTAAGATCGGCCGGGCCACCGACGAGACAGGTGTCGGCCGGACCGCCGATGGGGTTCGGGGAACAAGGGTCGGCCGGACCACCGACGAGACAGGTGTCGGCCGGACCGCCGATGAAACTCTTGGGACTAGGATCGGCCGGGCCACCGACGAGACAGGTGTCGGCCGGACCGCCGATGGGGTTCGAGGGACAGTTGTCGGCCGGACCACCGACGAGACAGGTGTCGGCCGGACCGCCGATGGGACTGTTGGGGAAGCTGGGACCGGGACTAGCACCGTGGCGGGACACGAGACCGGGGATGAACGCGACACGGTGGCAGAAACTGGGCTCGGGGCTGGCAGCGGCACAGGGACAGAAACTGGGACCGGGGCTGAACGCGACACGGTGGCAAAAACTGGGCTCGGGGCTGGCAGCGGCACAGGAACTGGGACCGGGACTAGCAAAGGCACGGTGACGTAAACTCTGGGAGCTGGAGTCGGCCGGGACGCCGACAGGACACGTGGAGCAGGAGTCGGCCGGGGCGCCAACAGGACACGTGGAGCAGGAGTCGGCCGGGGAGCCGACAGGACACGTGGAGCAGGAGTCGGCCGGGGAGCCGACAGGACACGTGGAGCAGGAGTCGGCCGGGGAGCCGACAGGACACGTGGAGCAGGAGTCGGCCGGGGAGCCGACAGGACACGTGGAGCAGAAGTCGGCCGGGGAGCCGACAGGACACGTGGAGCAGGAGTCGGCCGGGGAGCCGACAGGACACGTGGAGCTGGAGTCGGCCGTGGCGCCGACAGAACCCGAGGAGCAGGAGTCGGTGAAGGCGTCAACCGGACACGTGGAGCAGGAGTCGGTGACGGCGTCAACGGGATACAGGGAGCGGGCGTGACCGGCTTCCCCACAGCCGCAGCCTGCGCTGGGGGCCCCCTCCGCCGGCGACGACGGCCCGAGGCTCTGGCCTCCGGGTCAGAACCCCTAGCCCGTTGGAGGCACCGGGGCCCACCAAACGCCAGCCGGGCACCTGCCCAGGGATCCGGTTCGGGATCCTCATCCACATTGGGATCCTTGTATCTGGGATCCCGCACGTAGTCGACGTAACCAAAGCCATCACGAAGGTAGAACCGGGTGGGCTGCTCAACCACATTGGGATCCTTGTATCCGGGATCCCGCACGTAGTCCCGGGGCCCACCAAACGCCAGCCGGGGAAAGTGTTCCGCCAGGAACCGCGCCTCCGGACTGGAGTTCCACATAAGCCCGGGGGACACAAAAAACAAAAAAGAAACAAAAAACGTGGTTTGCTGGGTCCTTGTATATGGTCGGGTTATTCTGTCAGGGTTGTGTTCCGGACCCAAAAGCAAACCTCGGACAACCAGAGTGCAGAGGGAAAACAAAAGGTTTATTTAACAAAAACACAAGCCAGGTAACCGGGGGAAAGCAAAAACCAAGGAAAGTGAAAACTCAGAATGTCCTCTAAACACAACATGTACTCAGCCACTCGTCCTGGCGGTGCTCCGTGCTGACTCGTGACGTAGCTTGTGGCGTAGCGTAGCTCCAGGCGTAGCTCGTGGCGTAGCGTAGCTCCAGGCGTAGCGTAGCTCCAGGCGTAGCTCGTGGCGTAGCGTAGCTCCAGGCGTAGCTCGTGGCATAGCGTAGCTCCAGGCGTAGCTCCAGGCGTGAAACCCTCTGGACAGGGGCACTTGCCGTAATAACCCGACACGGGAGTCCGGGAGGAAGCTGGCTTTATCCTGCCGCTGATGAGCCGGGATGAGTTGCAGCTGCGGAGCGCTCTCCTCACACTGCCCCTCCTCTACCTGCACACACACACCCTGGCCGCACCCAGGGTTGCTTTGGCACCCCCTGGTGGTGGTGCCTTGCGGATCCTCACACAACAAATATGAATGTCTGAACAATTTGCAGAATGATATTTCCCCTCTGCTTTGCACGCTGAGCAAATGCTTAACCATGCATTGCAAATACTCACAAAGCTTGTTTTTACTAATGAAACATTGTTATGAAACGTAAAGCCTCGCTGACTCAGCTTCCATTCAAATAAAGAAGATGCAGGGAAGAGTCATGTCATATCCATAATTGAGGCAGACATGTCGGGTATGCTTTTTTTTTTCTTCGCGACGGAAGAATATTTCATAAGTAAAACATTTTCTTTATTTTAGGTCCTTTAAATTTGAATATTCTCAATTGAGCTTTGACGTGTGGCTTTGAATGCAGAAGAGCTGGACTAATGCTCTTGAATTAAAAAAACTGATTCTCTGTTTGTTTTTTTATTCCCCAACATGAATCACCGCACGTCTCACCGCTTCACCGTCGAATAAACTATCGCTTCCAACCGCCGCCTTTGCCCTTTGGTCTGACGTCCTCGTTTATTTGTAAAGGGCTCGAGAAGAAAATGTTTGTATGCCTTGTCGCTCTAGGTTTTCAGTCGGCCCTCATAATTTGTATTCCGCGTTGACCTCACTTTTGGCTATGGCTATTAGTCTGTGGTATAAATAGGTCACAGTGACCTTTTCATTACAGGTGGAAATGCTGAATGCTGGCGGGGATGGTGCACAGCGGCCATTAGCCAGCTGCAGTGTGTGTTGCTGCAGGGAAGTGCGCCTCGGAAGCCAAGCTCTCCTCGAATCCGCTCCAAAAAGTGTTACCTTTGCACCACCCAGACGTGCACGTCAGAGCAGGTTACATCTCATGCATGATCGCCGTTATAACGGTGCATCATACCGCCAACTAAAGAGAGCAGAGCCTTTGCACCAGCTGGAGCAGGTCGTTACATGTCAAATGCCACCTGCATCATGTCCTTTTTAAAGCATTTCACCTCATGTTTAAAGCCCAGAGAGCCTTGGATCGCGTTGTGATGGCACAACCACGGGGAGCGTTGAAATCGATACAAATCTCATTTAGATAAACTGACAGGTGAGCGCCCCCCCCCACACCCCCCCTTCCAGCCGCCATATTGGCTACATCTCAGTGAATCTTCTCGTTCGATATCCGATGAGTGATGATGCACAAAGTCGTTTCTTGTGCGAGCCAAGCGGAGGTAGAGGAAAAATGGCTAAAAAGGGTGCAAGAGTTTTTTTCCCCGCTCTCCTAAGTTCCTAATAATAGTTTTACTATTATATTCCCTAATAAATCATTTCACTGTGATGCTATATGGAGCACATTTGATTCAGGGCTTTTTAAATTACTTCTGCACTAAGTCTCGATTGGCAATCACATATTGTGCATCAGTAACTTGTCACACTCAAGTGCCACTAGTTATTTGGTTCTAATATATTAGAACATTTCTTTAACAATTTAATAGATTTTTTTGCCCCAGTCCAACACTCAGGTAATATTTCATTCAGAACACTATTTTATTAGGATTGGATTGTAATTGTGTTATAAGCGTTGCTGTATAATATTCATGGCTTATGGTTCTATAGGCTGCAAAGCTTTAACACTCATACTCACAAAGACAGTACGGCTGCTTACTGTGATTTTTTTCATGTGATTCATACCATTCTATGCTTTCCATATGTATTTGAAACAATGTGCTGTATCAGTAGGTCCCTTACATGGTCAAGGCGTTCCTGTCACCCTGCATTGAGTGGGAAGTAGTGATTGGGTGTGTGATGGTCCCATAGGGGCCGCGCTCTCACAGGTTCCTGTGTTTAACGTGGCAAGAACTGGGCTTTGAAACCATTTGTGCTGTTGCTATTGGACGTTTTGAATTAGGGCTGCAACTCACTAATGTTTTTCTTCTCAGCAATTTCTCCCATTTGCCGAGCTGCAACCTTTGAGTTCTTGGTCGTTTCAGCTTGAAGAGCATTGATCGATTAGCAACATAATTGCGGAATCGTAGGATATTCATGTTATATCTTATTTGCATAATGGCACACACTAAAAACAGCTGACATCTCAAAACTCCTCAAAGTTCTCCATGTTCCTCAGCATAGTGCCCCCGCTCAGCCAATGCAGAAAAGCTCTACCATCTTGGATTGCAATATTTTAATCCAATTGCAATATTGTTGCTTTGTGTTTACTGGACAGGCAGATATGTAGATTTCAAAGATTTGATCGAGGAAAGTAAAGCAGTCCATTTACTCAGATCTCACAGGCAAACAGCGTTTTGTGTGCAGAGAACCAACACAAATCCCATTTCCTTTTGTCAAGTTGATAAATATTCCCCATTCTCTTGTCGAGCTGAAGCCATCCTTTGAATTTCACCACTGGAAAGAAATAAGACAATTAGAGACCTTCAGTCTCTGTAGAGGTCTTCTCCTCCCCCCCCCGCTATAACCTCCAGTGACAGAACAATTTGGACTGAAACATTGAACACAACTAAGACCGAATTAGAGCACAAGCTCCAGAAGCCGATAACCAATTTTCAACTTGTAACGCGGCAGCTTTGTTCTCAAACTCATCAAATGGTAATTAAGCTTTTCCCCGCTGGGTTTCACGGTTTAGCTTGAGAAGATGAGACAACAGAGCTCACAAGTACAAAGAAATCCGCACGGTGTACAGCGAAGATGGTGCCTTTTTTAATAAAGAAACGTATGTACTCTTTTACATCCATACTCATCACTATTTCCCCCCACTCCTCACTGTGAAAGTGGTTTAACTTTCCCCTTGGATGAAGCTCACTCAGCTGTAACATTAAGTTTCCCAAGTTTCTATTACTCCACCTCAGAAGTGATGCGATCCAGTGACAGACGCTGTCAGGGAGTCACAAAGACCTTCAATCTTCAGATATCAGGCGCTGCCATGGAGTGGGACTTGATAAATGAAAAGGGAGTAGAACAAAAGTGAGAGAGGCATTCCAGTGAGTGGCTCCTCCTCCTCCCTTTGACACGCCGACGGATGGCGCTCAAGATGGTAACGGGGCTTTGACAATCGGGCTGATGGGTAACCCGGCCTTGCACGACTGAGGTGAGAGGCTGTCCCGTTTGCCTGCCGTGGACGTGGCAGGCGGCAGTCGTCGTTGTGTGTGTGTGTGTGTGTGTGTGTGTGTGTGTGTGTGTGTGTGTGTGTGTGTGAGAGTGTGTGTGAGAGAGTGTGTGAGAGTGTGTGAGTGAGACAGGATGAAACACACCTGAGGCTTTTTTTCCCCAATTTTATGTTGTTTAAGCGTCTGAAATGGGAACTGTAAATGTTTGTATTTTGGGGGTTTTGGAAACAAGACATTTAAAAACTGTCACCTTAAGCTCTGGGAACAGACATTTCATTGACTAAGTGATTGATCCATTAATTGAGAAACATAAGCTGCAGATTCATAGATGGAAAAATAGGTTCTGAAACGTTTCCGAGGTCAAACTTGACCCTGGAGCCTTGCAAGGGACCGCTTCGATGTCTTCGCAGTACTTGAGACGTCCTTGGCCTCATTCTGAGATGCCCATCTCATTCTTTGGACAAAAAAAACTAGTTCAACTCTCATTGAAATTCCGATTTACCAACAACCGAAAAGCCTCTTTTTATTGTTCTGCTCTACCTCTGAGAGTGGAAGCATCAAGACACACAACGCTCATTGTTGCCGCTGTCGTAGTGGTCCTTTAAAAACATCAAAGCAGTCTGACTTCATCCCGAGGAAATCTGTGTGATCCTTTTGGATCAGACGTTTGAGCAACTCTATGATGAAAAGACCAGCAAATAACAAAGGCTGCTTGTGGATGCGACACCGTTTTTAGGGGTCGGCATAACAGACGAGCGTCTGAACCGCCGTTTAAAAACGTAACAGAGCATTGTCTCTGCGTTTGAACGGGCTGCATGGACTACTTTGCTTTCAGCTTGCTACCCCCACCCTCAGCCATTCACACACACATGCACGCACGCACACCCTCCCCCCCTGGGAACATTATCTTTAGCCAAATGTCTAAAACTTTGAACTATCTTTGGGATCATTCCTTTCATCTCCCTTTAGCTTTTCCCGATATGCTGAGGCACAATTAGGCAGACGAGAACTAATTTATACTCAGTGGTGACAAATGGTCAGTGAATCGTAAAACGATATAATTACCTTTCAAAAAATATGGCGGACCTCATTTAACTGACGTTAATTAGTCAAACTGTTTGAAACCAGACTTGAAATCCTTTCAACTGTGAATGGTCATACAAGTCCCACTCATAATTAGACTCTCTACGTTTGCATATATTATCTTTTGCCACAGTATGTTGATGGGCGTATTATCTAGGGACTTGTCCTCAGCTTTGCAGCATGTGCTCGTCTCCCTGTGAACAATATATTGTATCACATGTTTGCTGCACCGCTGAGCAGGCAATGATGTCCTCTGACTGACTGACTGACAAGGTTTGGCATTGTGAAAATGAGCTTCGTGCAGAGAAGGGAGAATCACATTATAGAATCAAATTATACCCAAGCAAAAAAAAAGAGAAAGAACCCATTTTTTCTCACTCCAGTGGTTTAAATAAATTACAAAAAGATATGACACAGAAAAAGAAGACAGTGTTGTGCTTATTAACATATCAGCATACTGCCAAGGCTTCGTCAACAGGAAGCAAGTTAGATACGGACAGAGTTTACTTTTAACCAAGAGCATTTTGTGGTTTCTGTTATCTGGAGTGTGGATTACCATATCACAGGGATGAACAAAGTGGCAGGCAGGAAACATGACGAGGAGGATGTCTGACGTGCTTTTACTGTAACAAACGTACAGTGGGCACTTTCCTCCTCTTTTTTGTTCTTGTCATGATCCCCTCATTATGAATCTGAGGGCTGACTTCAGCTGTACAGGAAAATAGAGAGATATATTTGCTGGTGTTGTTGTGAACAGCGAGAACATACCTCAGCATGCCTGTACACGTTATATTTGCATTGCGCGGGATGCCTGTAGAGCTCTTCTTTGGTCGTTCGCCGGCCATAACCCATAATGCATTGCTTCCCCTGTTCCTGCCACTATGTGTACTGTTGACCGTGCCATCAGGGATCCAGATAGAAGTATTTGAAGCCTGCGATCACGAAAGCGGTGCGAGGCGGGGAGCATTATCAAAGTCTGTGCGGAGTAACGTCGCCGTGGTTTGCATGAATTCTTTTAATAATAATTTCCAAACAGTCACATTATGAATATTTCATATGTTGCTGTTTACAGTAAAGATAACTTCGTTGTAGCCTTTTGCACCAAATGTCATTTTTATTTTCTCTTATTAGTTTATATTTACACTGATGTATTATTATAATGGATGATAGATAGATATTGGAATGTGCCTTAGTATTCCTCTATTAATCTTTTATTTATTATTACTTATGTATTTACATACCATTATACCTGTTTTACTCAAATTAGTCCCGGACAAGCCTGTACAAAGTAAATTTTCTTCCCGGTCTGTTGCTGCACCTTCGAACAATGGTACTGTAATATCAAGCTGCAGTGCACCACAGAAGCTCCATGGTGTCCCTAACGCAAATATATGTTGAATCAGAGACAACCTTTTCAGAATAGTACTGTTTGTCTTACAGTAAAGGGTCCTTATCTCCTCATTTAGCACCACAGATGTACACAAATATCAACAGTGAGTTTCCTTTTTTGTGAGTGGGTCATGACACCTTTCACCTTCTGGCTGTAATTGGCCCTCTGTGAGAATATGCTACAGAGAGGATGGGATGTACAGTAAATTACCTTTTTTTGTATTTTACAGCAAACACCATTAGTATGATAATCCGTCAAAAACCTCATATTTGATGCTGTTGCGCTCCGACTATCAGCAAGAGGCCTCTATAATTGGGCACACTGTATATCTCCTATTTTTCACAGCACGTCTACAGTATGCATCCAGAAAAACTCTCTCCCCACACACACAATAACACATTTCCCCTTCTAAGCATCACGATCCTCCCTGAGATTGTTAAAGCAGAAGAATTATTGACTTATTACACAGCGGGTTTTCATATTTCATAGTATCCCAGTACTGATGGGACTAATTTCTGTGTCTGCTGTGATTACCCCTCAGTTGGCATCCATTACGGGTGCATGACTCTCATCCTGAGCCGTCGTCCTTTCCTGACACCCAGCCCTCCCGTTACAGGGCCGTATGAATCCATTCCCTGCTCCCAACCCTTTGCACCCTCACAGAGGCAAACCACCATCCATCTACAGCTACACCCACAGCTGTGGATCGCTGATTTGTTTTCTTTTTTTATACTCCCATTTCTGCATACTCGGTCCACAAATAATGTGTGTAACTACGGCAGAGGGAGTTAATGAATTGATGGTCTCGGAGATTAAAATGAACGTGTCCCCTTGGTGACCAGAAACTTGCACTCAGTGAAATGCATGTCTCCGCAAGATGCATCTGCAACGACTGCAACTGCAGCACATCTCTATTTATGCACAGCTAGTCAATTTGTATGTCTGTTGTCCTCAATGTTCACTACAGATTAATTTTGTATTGGAAAAGTGACTGATGCATATTCCTTTATAAAGGAAGCGAGAAGAAGTGTTGAATTTGAGAAAGGGATTTTCTAATCGGGTGACAGACAGATTGCACACACAAACACGCAGCAAATACATTTCCTACTGGGCCGAAGATAACTATGCCGTTAATGTAGAGCTCATTAAACCGTTCAAGGAGCCCCTTCTTATGTCTATCAGGGTGTGATTCAGTCAAATTAAAGCACTAGGCGGGCACTACAAAGCATTTGGAAGAGTTACTCGAATATAGCCAAGAAGCAGTTGTGGGGTTCTAATCAGCTTGCACTTGAGCAAGGCCGCAGTAATGTGTGTGTGTGTGTGTGTATGTGTGTGTGTGTGTGTGTGTGTGTGTGTGTGTTTCACACGGGGGCAGTTAACTCATTTCTTCAACTCTGGCCCCCGTTAGTTATTTATGAGCATTGTGGCAGAGAAACAGTCCAAATTTACTTCAATCAATGCCCCGTCACAGAAACGTCTCACTGCAGCCGTCGTGCTGAGAATAATTTTCCTCTCTGCTTTCCATAAATGTTGTGCCTTTTTAGCGAGAGCTGGCTGAGACCTTGAAGCAATTTAGACAATTTTTAGATTACTTTGTTTGCCTCTCTCTCTCTCTCTCTCTCTCTCTCTCTTCTGTGAATGTCTGTGCACATCTATACATGGACCCAGACAACTGAAATGTTTCACAAAATCTGTCATCAATTGCATTGTTGTTTTGATTGTGCATTTGGCCTTTCAGGAGATTGCCAAACCAGAACCGGGCCGTCAGGTGGAGCGCTGATTTCCGTTAACAGTTATTGTTATTGTCTCACGGCTCATGAAGACAAAGTGCACTTGAAGAAGTGACCGCGGCAAAACTGTTTTTTTTTTTCCTCCCCCAAATTCAAAGAGAAGCACTTCTCATTCTCTGCCGCCGTAATGTTGTCAAATGTGTCATTTAGCTGCATGGTGTCCTGGGAACAGACGGCGGGGCCTCTGAGGGCATCGGTGAATCAATGAAGACGCCGGCGGCATCAAAGCAGGAACATTCCAACCGCGGAGCGGGGGACAACCGGAGGCCGGGAATCAAAACTCAAAGTGCTCCGCAGCCCGATCGTCCCTAGGAGAGAATTGTTGCACACGCTGTACAGGTTGCAAAACAGATTTATGTTTCTAATTACACAAACAAAAAAGACAAGCGAGCACTCCGCCTTGGACACAGACATGCTTTCAAAAGATCCTCTCGGTACCAGCAAAACAATGAAATCTTCAAGCGTGTCCATGGAAACAGAAGTCAAGACCGACCTGCAGCTTTCCTCTTGTTTCCCTAGGTAAATTGCCTAAATTGCTTTCTCATTCGTTTGTGTGTGTCTAAAGTTATTTTTAACGCCAGCGACGAGCCATTTGTGTGACGGCCCCCGGTGGGCGGAGACAGGAAGAGACGCAGACGGCTGGGACGGACACTCAAATGGGCCACATACTGTATGCATGAACTTCAACCGGCACTTCAGCTGCTCTCTGTCGCCTCAATTCTGTGTGCGTGGGGATTGTTCAGCGGCCCGTGAAAGGGATTAAAGGGATGGAGAGATTGAGAGAGAGAGAGGGGGGAAGAAGAATCTTCTCCTCGTTTGCGTTCATTTATTTATTTGCTTGAGTTTCTCTTTTGGGTCTTTGAGCTGTTAATTTGATACTCCTTGACTGGTCAAACATTTGCATATATATGTGTGCATTTGTGAGCATACATGCAGGTTTTCGCACTTATAGAATATTTCTAAAGAATATAGGAAAACATTATTGACCTTTGCTGCTCATTTGATGCCACCCATGTGGAATGGGTTTGCCGCGTCTTTAGGTCATGCATCAAGAGCTCGGCATTAAAGGGGTGAATCGTCACCGGAATGTCATGCATCCTGCGGAGTTATATATTTGATGCTGGCTTTGATGTTTACTCTCTTTGTAGAGCCGCGGGCGTTTGTGCTCATTTTTTTTCCAGGTGGTGCAATGAAATTGAATCACAAAGTTCAGTTGTACTTGCATCTTTGGAATTGATTCCGGTCAAATAAAATATTAATCGTTTCTCCATTTTAGTTTTAGATCAACTTTGTTTTGGTAGTTTAATCATAATTGCATATGGGCAACAGTCAAAATATTGTGTTCTCCACCTTTTTTGAATCTGACTCGCATATGAAACAAAAGATAAAGATGAGACCAGTTCTTAAAGTTTTCGGTCTGTGTTTCGGATTTTCTTGTATTTTCTCCTCCATTATTCATCTCAAGACCCCTGAGATTAATTGTAGGGATGCAACGATACCACTTTTTGCAAACCGATACGAGTACGAGTATTTTTATTTGTGTACTTGCCGATACAGAGTACCGATACCGATACTTCTTAGATTTGGTCTCCATGAAAGTGCAATTAATTTGGAGGCAGATTTTATTTTATCCTCTGCAGATTATGTCAAACCTATAGTACAAAATTAACAGAAGGCTATCCCAAGCTTTAAACTTCTTGTGGAAGTCCCTCTAATGTCGGACCATAAAACGCCCCGTGTCCGGGTTCATAATGTAAGCGATAATATTAGGGATCGAGCAATTATATAGGAAGCTGTGTTCCAAGTTATGTTTCCGGTGCTTTTATTGTGGAGGGAGAAACGGAAAGGAAAAGAGGAGTGGAATTGTGGGATATACGTGTGTGAAGGAGATAAAAAAGTGGTTCAAGTTACCCTGCAGCGTGTTTTCATTTTATTAGAATTACAAATATAGACACACAACAGACACTCGGCTACAATAATATCATCCGTAGCCGCACAACAGCGTCTGAATGAGGCCGCTGCCAGCGCTACTTCTGGCGGACCAGCAACAGTTTGATTCACACCGGCAGGACGGCAGTCATTTTTTACTGTGTGAACGCGACGCACATTACTCTACACACCTTGCTGCAAGAGAGCGACGAAAGAGCCGTATGCGGCTCTGGATCACGGGTTGCCGACCCCTGCCCTAGACGTTGAAGTCAGGTAGGACAACAAATCTTTTTCTCCACAAAGCGCGACCAGTTTGTTGTAGCGAAATACTGTTGAGTGGTATCGGTTCTTGGTATCGACAATTGAAATCGATACGAGTACGAGTATTTTAACGCAGTATCGACCCCCGATACCGGTATCGGTATCGGTATCGGTGCATCCCTAATTAATTGTATGACCCCTTGGGAGATACCCGGCTCCCACGGGATTGTAGCTCTGCGTTGGCAGCCTACACTGTGCCAACATAGTGGTCTCACTGAAATGAAGGAACGGCTCGTACTGTTATCGGAGCGCAGCTTTAGTCGGCATGAAGGTGCCAGCGGTTTGCACATCTCCGTGCCCAGTAACATACAATTTTGGTACAGTACATTCAATTTATTCTTGGCAGCGGCGCCGGGCCCTTTCGGCAGGCCAGGACCAAAAAACAGCAGCACAGAACCGCTTCAAACGAGCACAAACGATAACGGCAGTCAGAGATATCAGCTTTATAGAACCGTACATGTTTACACTGCTGCCGGCTCGTTTAGCTTTAGCATTCATTGGCCGGTCTCGTGTCAACGAGGGAAATGCCATTGGGGGATTATTATGCAATTAAGTTGCATTCAGTGTGACAAAGTTGACTAATATTTTCGAAGTAGTTAATTTCCTGCCTCCTCTACCGATAAGGCCCGAATGCGATGATTAAATTTCATCTGCTAAAAGGCCACTGGACAGACAACGAGAGCTCTGCATTTCTGGTAAATGAAAGGCATTCTAAATTGATCCGGGCATTTATTCATTCACAGTCTGACCTCTGCAATCTTCAATTACACACATGCAGCGGCGTATTAGACGCTATCCAGCGCTGCATCCTGCGGAACAGGCCACTGTGCGTTCATATATCGTCAGCTGTAACGCACACCCTTCCCTGAGCAAATTGAAATTGCCAGCTCCCCAGAGAGCATGTGCATCTTCCCTTTTTTTCACTACTTAGTGAATCCCGGCAAAGGAAAAAAAAAAAAAAACTTCATCACCCCCCTTCTGAAAACCGCAATGGATGAAGCGACTGCTTTCTCTGGGGCCCTTCCCGACATCAATCACATTCACCGAAGGTACAAAAGGACCTTTTTAAATCTTCTGAACTTTGCAGCAGCACACGCCGTTACCGTCTCCTCAGTGCCCTGTCACAGTGAATTGGGCTGCGCTATGGTAAACATAGTCCCGACCATTACTTCCTCTTCCTCCGTGTGTGTGTGTGTGTGTGTGTGTGTGTGTGTGTGTGTGTGTGTGTGTGTGTGTGTGTGTGTGTGTGTGTGTGTGTGTGTGTGTGTGTGTGTGTGTGTGTGTGTGTGTGTGTGTGTGTGTGTGTGTGTGTGTGTGTGTGTGTGTGTGCATGCACGAGCGTGTAAGCGGGTGGGGGAAAAAAGTCTGACATACTGTAGGAGGTAAGGATTCTAGATTATGCTTTTAGACCGATAGCCGACCCTTGTTAACTTACAAGAGCCTTACATGCAACTACAACCTGGCCTCCGCTTACTTGACTGCTACACTGTATACAACTATAAGTTTGAAAGATTGAGATAGAATAGTGATGATGGCGTTTAACTCTTCAAAGTCAAGTTCCGCTCTAGAGCGTAATAGGATGTTTACGTTTTGTTTAAATTCATATCTTCGCAATAAAACGGCACAGAAATAAGGTTCAAATTCTACTGTAATCAGTAGACTTCCTACTTCCTCGTCCTGTTCTCGTGTTAATGTCCCCGACAATCTTCGCTTATTTTTTGTATTCACCAGCGGTGTATTTACCTATAAATGTTATATTGTAGAACAAAATGTCAACATTTTTCAAGCTTGTGTTGACCACAGATCTTGTTTCAGGCACCCATTAAAGGGTTTTGTGGACTCATGCAGCACTCTATTACTCTGGATTTTTGTATTCACTCGTGCCTCCCTTCTCCTCTGACTGTAACTCTGTAACTCTTTTAATGCTAAACATGAACGACTAAACACAACTTGATGTCCATTTATCTTCAGTGGTACACTGTGTGTGGAGAGAGAGAGAGAGAGAGATATTCTCAAAACAGGCTGCGTCCACATGAATCCTCTTGATTTCATTGGCTCCATTAAAGGGATTGGGGCGAGCAAGATAGCCCTCATGGCAGAGAGAGAGAGTAAGAGCAGAGTGCCAGGGTCTGTGACGTCTGACTAATGACTTTCACTGAGGGTGTCAGCCTCAGATTTATGTTCCCCCCCTTGCCTGAATCCACTCCCAGTATCTTAAAGCAAGAGTTATTCATGAACTATAGGAGCACGTACACAGGCAACAAACAAAAAAAGCACACACACACCCTCAGCAATGTTAAGCTAAGCTGGTGGCTTTTTTCCAAAGCGCATGCACACTCACGACCAGTGATGTAGCAGTAAATAAAAATGCCGGGCAAAGTCCAAGCTCCAGACGGTGAGCAGCATCAGGCCCCAAGACCACAACTATAAGTGTCAGCTAGAGACACAGGAAAGCATTCATTTATGCTGTTTTCTCCCTTGTAGAAGAACGCAGCAATTGTTTTGCAGAGATGGCTCCTTGACATTGACCTTTACATGATGACAACAGAGAGACAGTATTATCCGGGGGTCCAAGTGGTTGGGTTTGCAGAACGCATGAACAACTGCGAGAAATCACACACAAGCTTGTCAGAGTTTGATATATATCTGTCACTAAATAATATTGTAGTTTCTGGCTCCATAGGCAAATTAGTATTAGTTTAGTTCAGCAGGAGCAGTCTGCACCCTCCACTGACTGACAGATGGACCCTTGCGCAGGAATTTTCAAGTACAGTTATTAGAAATCACATTATTCCTCAATGTTTGTATACTTCCTGCTAGTAAGCCTAGTCTACTGTCATGCAGAAGCATGTTATGACATGCACGATGAAACACAGATAAATAACAGATTATCGTCTTGTTTGCATACAGTGACTGAGTCAAGCAGCACGTGCTGCTTGTGAGCAAGATCCAGAGGTGCTTTGAGCATAAATAGGGTGGGAGACCAAGAGAGAGCGTGTCACGCGTCACACGTGGCGGATGCTTTTATTCTGAAGCGCAGAGCCTTCTCCTGCTGATGGCCCCTGCTATGGGAGCAGGTTAAACGCCAAAACGGTAATCAAAGTAGAAAAGGGTCTCATCGCCAGCCTAATCCAGACTGGCACCAAGAAGCGGGCAATCTAAATGTTTTCACTTGGTGATCATCAATCGCACAGAGGGTTGGTTCAGGCCACACACACACACACACACACACATGCATATTTGCACAGACAGTCATTCATACTAGAAGATTAACTGCGATATGCGCGCACACAAACACACACACGCGCCCGGACAGCTTTGTGAACATTTCCACAGAGTGATTATGAAGCGCATAAGGACATTTGAGAGTAGGGATCTGGAGAGCCCAGCCGGTTAGTGAGTATTTGGCAAGCAAGGTAGGGGAACCATGATTACAGTCTGAGTGCTATTTTTCCATCGACCCCCAGATGGCTAATTGAGAGGTTTAATGCCACCGTTATTTGGAAGAAAAGGGAAAGAGAGAATAAAACAACCCTCTAGGTATGAAACAAAACAGATATCATGTTTTTTATTTAGTCACTCTGGCAGTGTATTTCTTTGTATTTGTTACTGAATCTATCTTCTCCATTTGTCCTTTTTAAGCTTCGGTGTTTCAGCTAACTCCATGTGTGGATGTATTTTATTTTATTTTTTAATTAAATCACAATTTCTTACTTTACTTTAGGATATATTTTAAGATCTGTCCACGTGCCTCTGAGCAATTGCAGAATATCCCCAGATTGTGAATCTTCCGTCGGTACTTTGAGTCCATGGCCAGCAAGTTAGATGGACCCAGTGGTAAATAACTATTTACTCCCTGCTGCTCTTCATGAACATCTTGCCAGCCACCTTGAGGGTTTTCTTCATTTTTCCCAGGACCCATTGTCGAGAACTCCGACACAGGATGAAATGAAAGTCATTGAGGCCTCTAGGCTTCTGTTTTGTAACGGCCCAACGTCACATTTATCTCACACAGCCCCCCAAAAAAAGGACTTGTATAACTTCTTTACAATTGTAGGGGAATGACTCATAACATAATGAACAAATTATCGGTTTCAATCATTCATAATCCTAAATGTATGAATTAAACATAGACCCTCTGATTCTGAGGAGTAGAATCTTCTCCTTTGAGGAAAAGTATATATATGAAGCACTCGTAGAGTGAACATATTGGTAACCTCTCCCATTTTCTCTCAGTAGTTTGGCTGTTGATCCAACAAGACAAACAAACTAATCTAATAATTCTGTTTGTTGGTGGGGAAATTAATGTGTGAGCCCCTCACACCTTTTGAATTTGTTTATGACACCTCAAGCGCCAGTTGTAATTGGTTTGAATAGCAAGAACTAGGTTTCTGTTTTCTGTTTCTGCTGATTTGTTGGAGTAATTAACCCCTCCCCCCAACAAAGTTTTGTCAGAATATGTTTTAATCTACACATCTTTTTGAGAAGGTTATTTAAAAACAACATACATTCTTTATCTTTAGTCCTGCTCTCTGAGAGTATTGGGCCACCTTGGATGGATCTTTCCGGAAGGACTCTTGCCCAAGGATGCTTCACGGGGCGGATGCTTGTTCTAATGAGCCTTTGAGCACCGCCGCTCTGGTTCAAGGACAGCCTCAGTACTCACTGCTCCTGTTGACTTGGTAGAGGCATGAGTGACATTTAGATCTTTACTGTTCCAGTGCATGTCGAGTCAAACTGCGTATTCTTCTGCTGAAACAGACCAGAACAAATTAGCGCATGTTTGACAGTTTAAAAAAAGTGCCCTTCTGGATTGTAGAGCAACAATCCCCTACAACACAAATTGGATCAGCTGGGCTAATATTCTTCAACAATTTACCAGTCCATTATTTTTTACGACATACATTTCAACAAAATTCTGTTGACTATTTTCTCAGCCAAGCCTCGCATGTAACGCGTCGTTGAGAGGAATTTAAAATGTGTGTTTTAAAATAGCCTCTTCACATGTTCAGTTAAACTAGTGCACAGTGCTGGCTGAAAGAAGGCAAGCTGCCTCGCCAGTAGGTGTTGATTTTGTGTTTTGAACGAGAAACACTTTTAGAAGAATTTCTGAATATTCCTATGAGATCTGGATGCTACAGTGTTTTGATGCCAGCCAATGTGTCTAGAAAAGTATTTTCTTCCAAACTTTTTCAGCACGGACATGTATTTTCATCAAATAGAGCAAGAAATCGTGCATGGGCCAGATAACAGGGATTGTTTTTATTTTTTTTTATTACTTTTCCTGGAGTCATTAATCAGCTAATTTAGATTACCTGCATTGGACAGCTGTGAGCTGAAGTTAGACACAAACGTCACATAACTACAGGACATTAAATCACATCGGCCAAATTATTATTTTATGCAACATAGACGGTGCCAATCACTTTGCTCAGGCCCAATTAGTGGCAGCTATTGGTAGGAGAGGACATTCAGAGGCTCGTGTGGCCAGCAGGTGGGTGGGCTGGGCCCACACAGCCCCGTGAGCTCTATTCGAGGACTAGACATGGCAGATTGACTTCGGTCAAGGGCAGAACCAAAAGCACCTTTCAGAGCGCCAGCTCTGTCATAACTCCGGGCCCAAGCAAACACTTGGTTATAGACGCGCCCGCGCACACATGCAGGTTGTGCACAACACACTGTGAGCCTTCATTCTTTCTGTGAGTTCTGTCACTTGGATGTGTTGAAGTGTTTGCTGCAGGAAGCGTAACAGAAAAATTGAGAGAGAACCCCCGGCCGCCTCGCACTAACCGCGGCTGTAAGAGTGAGAGAGATGACACGTTATTAAACCCTCGCGGTGGTGCACCGAGCCCCACCCGTCATCTGCAGCTTGGGTTGTATTTATTTGATAGGTAATGACTTTTTTATGTATATATCCTGGAGTAGAATATAATACTCACAAACTGTATGACATGGACTCATTGTCTTCATTCATTGACACTGATTGGATGAACTATATATATATATATATTTTTTTTTTTAAAGGGCTCTAACCAAGACTCCCCTTACTTTATTTCTGTATTAGTTTGTTTGTCAATTGTATATACATCTGTGCTAAAAATGGCCATAATCACCATCTAAAATCCTCGCCATTTGTACGTTTTTATTGCAGAATTTGAGGTTAGCCTGGTGCTCGTATTTATCAACAGTCTAATAGTAGGAAGTCGGTCAAAAAGTTCTTGCATGAGCACATTTCTGATCCTCTCTACCGAGGAAATCTATCCATCTCAGCCAGCGGTCAGGAGATACCTGAGGTGTCCTCACCCTAAACCTTTCCAATACTGTCGTTGAGTAAGGGCATCAGAATATGTTGAGTAATCTGACTGTTAATGACTGTTTGAGTGTTTGTCATATGAGTATAATGCTAAATCAGTTTTAACGTCTTGCGTATGTTTACTGAGATTATTTGACACACATGAAGGCTGCACATACAGATTGATGCTATCTGTATGTTATCTTTACATTGCATTTCATTTAGCTGAGGCTTTTATCCAAAGCGACTTACATGCTATACAGTAGACTGTAGACACAGCAACGGTGAGCAATTAGGGTTAAGTGTCTTGCTCAAGGACACAACGACCTGGACTGGACTGGTTGAGCCGGGGTTTGAACCACCGACCCTCTGATTGAAAGACTGACTTGCTAACCACTGAGCCACTGTCCCTATCTGTTACCGATTTCACCATGGCTCAAGCTAATGACTGAGGAACGTCTGATGTTGCCACTGTTTACGTGTCCTCCTCTGTCCTTCCACACACAAACTAACTTTCAGAGTCCCTGAGCCCTGCGAGTCTTGACAGAGATTAATCTGTCTGTGTGTGTGTGTGTGTGTGTTGTCTGTCTGTGGAAGAACCTCCGGTCCCATGAGTAACCAAACAGACACACACACACAGAAACATACACTCATCATTCTCCCGCCCCCCCCCCCCCCCCACCCCCACCCCACACACACACACACACACACACACACACACACACACACACACATATTCTTAAGGCATGAGTAACCGAGGTTGTAAGCATCAGGGGACGACCTTGCGTCTACAGCCGAATGCCCCTCTTCACAAATGATTTGCGTCCAAAAGCCACACTCGTCCTCCCATACTCCACCATTCCTCTTCAGGGTCCTTCCAGGAGACTCAGCTTGGACTCTGACTTCCTTTCCACTGAGACGTGTTGCATAACGCTGAGATTTAGTGAAGTGTCTGAAGTCGGAAATGTTTCAACGGCGTGGGTTGTTTTGTTTTTCTTGGGACGCGGGTGGTAATGAATTGATGGCAACTGGCATTTCCTGGCCTCGGCTCTGCAGCCGGGTGCTTTATTCCTTTTCTTTTCACTACTCGGTCATCATCATGTGATGACAAAGCTTGAGCTGAGTCACGGTTTACTCCTGGGACAGAATTTGTTTTTAGCCAATGTTTGCTGTAATCAGTCTCATTGAGACTTGTTCGTTTTTTTAAAATTATATATAATGGTATTTTTAATAAGACATATTCAGGGCATGTTATCTTATTTTTTTTAAATTTTGATTGTATTAATTATAAAGTGAAAACACACAGTCTATCACCAGATATGCTATTTTTTCTTTCACAAGCATTCTTCCTTGTTAAAACATGTTGCCTACATTACCCACAATGCACTTCCACAGGCAAAAGTTATATACAAGATTTAGCTGACAGATTTGACAGATGCGGATGGATTTCTTTTCATGTTAAAATGTAGAGTCTTCAGCCTCAACCGTCACTGACTGAAGTGGCGTCAGTTGAGTCAATAAATCAGAGTTCCCCCTTTCAGAACTGTATAGTGTATTGCCCACATTTATAACCTTGAATGACCATAATTGACAGACACATGGGGGGAAAGTAATACTACATTTCTCCATCAATCTCTAACTTCTCTTTTTTTGGAATGTGTTCTTTCTCTGCAGTTACCCAGCTGATGCGATGTCTCTGCTCCCCGCAGGCCAAATAAACTCTTGCTTTCCTGACACGCTCCAGCATTTGAGCCGAATGTGGGTAGACGTCCCTCTGTAGATATCATTGATCAAGGGTCGGAGAGACACTGATCTAAATATCCTCACTGCTGGTGGTGGCTTGCAAAATCGCTACCACGTCTTTTTTTATTTTTCTCTTTCTTTTCCTGCAGCTCAGTGTAAGGTACCAGAAAAGCTGCCTTTTGGCTAATCTGTTGCACAGCGGGTTTTTTTTCAGTTTTTTTGTCTCTTTTCATCAGCGGCTCCACTCAGACCTCCACCACTACATCTTTGCCCTCTCATCTCTTTGGTGTTCAAAATGATCACAGATCAAAATCCTCTTTGACAGAGGATCTGATTTAATGTAAATCAATTTAATGTAGGGAGCATAGTGTTGCATGTATTTGATTTCTTAAGACCTAAATTTAGAAAAAGAAGAAAGAAAAAAAAAAACTCCTGCAAATCATACATTTGTGATAACATCTTCCACCCGAAATAGAAAACTGTCTGGCAAGCTGGCCCATCGGTAGCGAATCTGACAAATTAAACATGAAATAGCAGTTCCCATCCACGGTGCTGACCGGAGGGTGTTATCCAGCTGTGTGATGTCACACAGCGGTTGGCATTTCCTCTGTGGTGTCCACCATCAAAGTGGGAGCTGACAAATCCTGATTAAGGCACTGAACTTAAATGGTGCTGCACTGTGGGTAACCCGGCTCTATCCATCGTTAAATCAACATTAAATCCATGTTTGTCTCATAGGAATGTGTTATTGAGTAATGGTTAAAAGTTTATAATCTCTATTCGGATGTATTTGCGGGGGATTGGAGCATTTTTAGAATGAGTGCCCGTAATTTTCCCGCGCTGTGGCACACACACACACACACACACACACACACACACACACACACACACACACACACACACACACACACACTTCCAGGGCGACAGACTTGTCCTGAACCCACTTTTCCAACACTTATAGCCACAAAGGTTTATGTGAGGCGGACCTTTTCTAACCTACCGATCACTGCAATACTGTGAGTGAATGGTGGCGCTACCAGATATGGTTATTATACAGCATTTCTAGCTAGTCGTGCTTAGGGCTATACATATACAATAACAGATTAGTATTATTTGTGTTGTCGGTTAATGCAAATGTTTTAATTAAAAGTAAAACTGTAATCCGACTTGCATTTATTAAACAACGATCCATCCTCTCAACTCTGCTGCTGTGTGGAAAAACTAAAGCAGGCGATACCATCACATCTAATGGCCTCCATTTCCTCCAACTCCCACAAAGCACTTGTGTTGTGGTCGATGGGGATACAGATGGATGGTATATCGTCGTTATTTTAAAGTAAGCATGTTTTTTTTTAGCTTACCTTATTTTAAAGTTCAGCGTGTAGTCTGTTTCAGCTGTTTTGTTGGTGCTTTAAACGGGTTTCGTACGGTCATGGAAAACCTGGAAAAATCATGGAATTTCAAAATGGTTATTTTGGAAAAGTCTTGGAAATGTGTTATATTCATATGTTCATGTCGTTCATTTACGCTGAGTTTGAAATAATGAATATGCTTTTAAAGAAAGACTCAAAATATAAGCAGACATACGCTGAGTGTGTATGAACCCTGTTTTTCATACATTATATATGTGTGTATATATATATATATATATATATATATATATATATATATATATATATATATATATATATTTATTTGTTAGGCCAAAAAGCATCACCTTTATCCAATCTAAATATTGTAAAGTTAGCTGACAATACTGACAGACATAACTTTACTGAAAGGTCAAGCAGCTAATTCAGCTTGAAACAGATGTTTTGGGTCGTGGACCCAAAGATGAAGATGTCTCATCGTTAAGGAGCCTGCACATGCACGCAGGCCATCGATAAGACTGCACTATAGTTTATTAGCCTATTCTATTTCGTTTTTAATGTCAGCGGACATCTTAATACCTTTTGTCATATAGGTTTCGCTTTTGAATCCTGAAAAACAAGGTTGTCAGAAATATTTTTTTCATTTACAAAATTGCCACTGGAGACCTTCGCACAAAAAAACATCCATCCTTGTCCCCCAGGATCTGACACAAACGATATGGAGTTCAAACATCTGTTGTCTTTTAATATGCAAAGGGAATGACTGAGTGGAGTCAAGCGTGGACGGCAACAATCTTTTTTTTGTTGCCAGCGCATGAAAAAACGAGTAGGCTGCATTCTACTAAACCAGATTGCATATCTAAATAAATAAAGTTTGCGTGGCATATGTTTTAATACGGATTAAAGGGAGTGGAGATGGATGACTACTGCAGAAGTGCTCACGTTGGATTGATGCTCCATTTTGGATTGACTCAAAAGCACAAAGTCAATCCCTTACATATACTGGTGGCATGGGACAACGAAGCCTGGGATAATTTACTTCAATTGTACCTGTTATGGATCTCAAAGATGTATTTATCATTTAAAGAGAGCACAGAGTGACACGTGGAGGTATCTCCTTTTTTATCCCTGCTGGTTCTACACCCAGGTCTTCGAATAAAGATGCTCTATTCAGAGGTCTCGTGTTCTTGTCAAGCATAATTTGTTCTCCCGCAATGGATCTGTGCATACCAGAGTGATACGACAACCTCTGCCAGCCATAGATAAACGAATAATGGAGATGTGAAATGAGTGCCTGAGTGAGCAGGTGTTAGTAATTACCTGACTTACTGGGATGTACAACGGCAGTGTTTTCTTTTGTACTTTATTCTGACGACATCGTAAACGAACAATGCTTTTTTTTGTGCATTTTTTTTTAAATGCAAACATGACTATTTTCTTTAAGTTTGTTCAGGGTCGCCGTTGGCCACTTGGGTGCCCTTAGCACCTTATTGCTTGAAGTGCACATAAATTAAATTAAAAACGTTCGTGTGGTGGATATTTATTATAGTGTTGGACCAGTGGACGAAGCAGCTCCCTCTTTCTCTTGTCCTTGACTCATGTGGCCCTTTTTTTGGGGGGGGGTCTCCATGACCAGGCTGCCTCGATGGCCCTCCGGCACTCGGTGCCCTACGCACTAGCGTGTAATGCGTGCGTGTCCCTAGCGGCGGTTGCTGTATGCATTCGTGCCATCCTCTTTGATATGATATGTTGTCTTGTCTCACAGAATTGTCTTTCACCGGCTAATTAAACTAAAAAAAGACTTTCGTCTGAATTCTCTGATGCGTTATTATTCATCACATGCTATCAAAGAGGTTTTACTGTGTGATTACTTTCTCCTGTTGAAATTATGAACACAAAGGATGCTCTACTGTTTTTTTTTTTATGACATCTTAGATCAAATTGCAATGATTATTAAGATTACAGATAATCAAGAACACGCCAGAGCCTGTTTTTTTGCAACATGGAATAGTGATGGCTCTAGTTTTCCTTGAGAAAACAGGCCTTTATTTGCCTCAAGGATATATGACACTGGGAGTAGCAAAGAGGAGCAAAGAGAGAAAATAGGGTCTTATACTGGACACAGGGTTAATATAAAAGAGCTGTCTTTGTCAATTTGCTGAATATTTTCTCAAGCATGATGTCTCCTGGCCTAAAGGTCAGATGAGAAAAAGATGAAAGTGCAAGCTGGACCATCTCCCCCATCTCAAAGCGAGACAGAGCATTATTGATTGGAGGCATGAGGAGCTGAAAACACAAGTGAACACTCGCCAGGATCACAATCTGGATAAGATTGTACTACATCTAGACATTTAGACCGGCGGCCCTCTCATTTTAGTGTCAACTAGTCATCTTCAACACTTATTTAATGTTTCTTCGTACCGATTTTCCTGAAGTATGCCCTCTGATGTTGAAGCAGCGGTTCTCAACCTTTTTTTCTCCTTTCTGCCATCTGTCATTCCGCCCTTGGAGGAAGAAAAATTGAAAATGTGTCTCCCTAAATTGTTGGGTCTCATTCTGTCGGCTGCCAGACCTTTCAGACATAAAAAAAAACACACACACACACACACACACACACACACACACACACACACACACACACACTGGTCTCTGCTCATCCAACCACTGCATTCACTGTGAACCCTGAAAGCAACATATGCTTCATCCTTTTCTGTTCGATTGCCGTCAGCTAAGCGTGTTGTTTGTCTCGGAAAGCATCGACTGTTTTTTCTTCTTCTTCTTTTCAACCCTGTCAAATATCTACTCATTTTGTACACCTACACACTGTCTGTCTGATGTTGTCACATGACGCCCCTCAAGAACGTGATTATGAGGCAGCATGAATGCTGCTTCTTTATGGTTTCATCCATTACCGAGTTGAACGAGAACCTGATTGGTAAAGCACATAATGCACATTACATTTTTAGTTCAATTAGAGCTCCATTAAAGGGGGCAGCCAGTGTGAAAGGAAATTTAGAAATAAGCGACATGTCACAACTTCATTTAGCACTCTGGAGATCTGCTAATATGAATGGCCATCCCACGATTTTACTCCTCCAGCCTTTTTTTCCTTTTTCTTTTCATCTTCCGAGCCTCCAAATGCATCTCTGTGGCAAGTCAAATGTCACTAAATGCCAGGCCAGGCTTTCCATTCCAAAAAGCCAAATGTTAGTTCATCCGTTATGTCAATTTCCACTCAGCCCGGCCAGATGTTCTCTGGGTTGGTTCTCTTTAGCCTCAGTGACAGGAATAAGGGATTGACCCTCTGCTCTGTGCTGACTTCAGTATGTTGAACGTGACCAAAAGATGGAGAGAGGAGGCGGCGGTGGAGAAAGCATACAAACTGGGTGCACGTCCAATGCATTTCCAGTCATCCAGATTGGTCCGTATCAATTTATTTTAGACCTGATTGGTCCATCATGGAACCGTACTACTGTTTGCTTCTAATACCGCACATATAAAGTAAGTATGACCTCACCAGTTGCTGTCGCTGATACATTTTAATTTTCTTACAGCCTTCAATAATCTGCTTCTTGTCAGCGGGACGTTTTTTTTAATTTTTTAAGAGGCACTCAAGGAAATGAGACAGCTTGTTATTGCTTTTAAAGTGCACCCTTTTGTTCATTACAGGGTTGATTCTTCAAAAGCATGGTTGACATATTCTGCACATCCTTTGACGAATACTACACGGCTATAAACAGTTTGTCACCGCATCGTTGGGCTTTCAAACTTTCGGATTCGAACTTCCTGACAGTTTGCACATGTGAGGCTCTCCACTGAGTGATGGTATCTGGAGGACAATGCACCTTTTGTTGTGTTAATTAAAGCTTTGCGAAATGAGCCGGCTCCCCAAGCCTCAGTCAGGCATGTTGTTGGAATAGGAATATACTTTCCACACAATTGGGTTTAATTTTGAATTCGTAGGAGTCAGCGAGGCTCCATGGAAATCCAAAGAAAGCATTCACAGTCAATTATTAAAACAATGATAATTGCCAAGAAGTATTGAAAATAATGAATCACGCACAAAGACAAGCGACTGCAGTTTATGGGTGCCGTGCCCCTCATAAAAGGGAGACCACTCTGAGAGCAGACACGTTGAGCTACTGTATATTGCATGCCCTGTTAGCCGGCCTATGATGTGAAAATGAGCATCCTGCTCTGTGGGATTCAGCCTGACAAGTATGTGCAAATGGAGTGAATCTCTTCAAGTATACCCTGGGTAACAGTTCCCACTCTGTCTCTGGCCCCTCCTCCTCCCACAGTGACACTCAACATCTGTAGCCACTCTGACACAATCTGCAAGTAATCCATAACCATAAAGCCAATGACATCCCGTCTAGGTGGTGCGGGTGGTGGTGGTGGGGGGGAGGGGGTTACATCTCCGGCAACACCGGAGCAATATCACCGTCCGCTAGCCAAGCATCTCCAGCACCTCCAACACCTTGAAATTAGAACAACCGAGCGGCGGGTATCATCTGCAGACAGCGTTTTTTGGGGGTTTTTTTCATCCCCTCTGACAACCATTCACATACCGTATTGGGTTTGACTTTATTGTATGTACTATTTAATCTGCTAATACATCAGGCTAATTTGGCGTTTTATTAAAAATCCGATACGGGCAGGTCAGTGTCGCCCGCCACCAATGTGATGAAGGTTCTTCTGTGACCACAGCTAGCGAATACATCACTGTCCACTGAAAGCAATTCCAGCATGACGGTGGGGGATGTATTTCTCCACCGCTGCAGAGGTGACTGTCTCTAATCCTGTAATGAATCACGCTTCAACCTGCCTCAAAGTAAGACAGTGTAACTTGTCAAAGGAGAAATTACACATGCTTCCTCTTACGTATTAAAGGTTGAATTCATAAGCAATAAAACACAATTCATAACACTCAATGGTTTTGCAGCTATACAGCCGCACCTGGGCTGGTGTGACCAGTTGCTATTTGTGCTACTATCAGGCTACATTAGTACCATTTGTACATCTGTGTCTCTCTTCAGAGCGACACAGATGTGTTCCAAATTGGCATTTTGTTCAACGCTAAAAGACTTTAGTTTGCTATGTCAACTCGACGCATCAGAGACACTTTGAAGCGTGATGATAACTGATCTGTTTGGAAACATGTACTTACATAAAGAGAAGAACTGTCGATATTTACACTTCTGAGTCAATGAAAATAGTCACATTTTGGAAAAGAATCAAAGTGGACACAAAATCAAAAGGGCTTAAAAACAACATACCCAATGGCAAGGTGAAGTATATTCCAACATTTTGGAAAGCATGGAAGCTTTCATTTCATGCTTCCATGCTTTGTTTTTGTTCACACTCGAATCAACCTTTAACGGATTTGTGACCACCTGCTTGGGTGGAGTATTGATTCCTCCATATAATCAGCCACGTATCTATCCAGATTGCAATAGTCACTTTACTTGTTCAGCACTGTACGGTAAAATCCAATAATCAGGTAAAATATCTGCCAAGTACAGATCTCCTCTTATATTCCCTGTTGTCCAGTAATGCGTTCTAAGTCTCCCTGATAGCATCGCGTTCATGCTGTATCTCGCTCCCGGACTATCTCTATGGTAAATAGCCGGCGGTGCCTGTCCCTTATTATGTTTGAGGCTGCCAAGTTGTCACCATCTGAGAAATAACACCGCTATTAGCAGCTAATGGTGAGCTCTACAAAAGACAGATTCAGAGTGAAGACACTATCAATTATCCAGGGGTCAAAAACAATAAGTGCTGGCGTGTGTGTGTGTGTGTGTGTGTGTGTGGGTGGCTGTACAGTATGAAATTACATAATGGTGCCGTTTAATCACAACGGAGGTCACCGGAGAGCTCCCTAGCAACGGATAGCTTTGTGCTAAAGGCGTCGCATAAATAAAAGGATTGGGGTAAAGCGTAGATGGATGGTTTAGAGTGGCAGCGTAATTAGGGCATGTTATGGCGATTTACAACGGAATAATAAGAGGAGATAAGCTGCTGGATTTATTGTTTGTCAAAACACTGGAAAAACTGAAAATGTGAGATCAATGAACACACATTTCACATTCACCCAAACAGTAAATACCCCCCTGTTAAATTCCCGTGGCATTGGGCTTAGGAGGTAGTTACTATAATATTTAATCAGGTGTCATCAATACATCTTCTTCCCCTGATGCACAACAGTGATTCAAAGCATCAGGTAACAACCAAAAGGGCTAATGGGAGTGAGGTGACTACAGCACACACGCTGTTCTTTTAAAGAGACTGCTTGCAGGTAGTCATTCATACATAGTCATTCACAGTTCCAAATTTATGTTATTTATGTTGTTATAACTGCTTATATGTGTGGGCGGGGGCGTGGCTAGCGCACCTGCGGCACAGAGAGAGAGAGAGGGACGCTCGTCTGGATCAGCTGTGGCGCTCTGGTTGAGGCACAGCTGATCCAGATGAGCGTGGGATTGCGTGGGCGGGGGGGGGAGCTATAAGAGCTCCCAGAGCCACGCAAGGGAGGAGAGCTAGGCAGGGCATGGAAGTACATGTGGGGAAAATGCCTAATAAAACCCGTGAAAGAAGAGCATTGGTGTCGTCGTTATGTCAAGAGCTCCGTGACTCCCAGCGTATGGACGAACCTTGTTACAGTGGCGCATGAACAGGGACATACCGGAGGGGAGGACACGGCAGCCAGGGCATGCGGTGGAAGACGGGAATGCGGAGATTGAGCGGCTGTATGCCGCCATGTCGGGCGAAGGGGCGCCGGTGATCCGGGAGGTGGCGCAGGCGGTACGGGTCCCGGCGGCGCCGGCGAAGGTGGGCGGCACCGAGGTGGGGCCGCGGGACGAGACGCGCCAGGAGCAGTCCGACAGCGCACGGCTGTGCCAGCTGGAGGCCGAGAGGGACCAGCTGCGGGCGGAAGTGCAGGCGTACGCCAGCGCGGTGCAGACGCTGGCCGGGCAGCTGAAGGAGCAGACCAGGAGGGAGGAGCGCTTCCGACAGGAGTCCGGAGAAATCCTCGGGGCGCTATCGGCCCGGCTGAAGGAGGCCGTTGAGCAGAACCGGCTAGACCCAGCGGCAGGGAAGCGGCCGGGACCGGGGAGCCATGTGTGGACCCAGACCGACGTAAGGCGCCAGAGGGTCGGGGCGACCCAGACGGACGCCAGCCGCCGGAAGACTCGGGCGGCGCAGACGTCGGCGGGCGCGACGGCGATGACGGCGGAAGCGGCGTCGCAGACGTCGGCGGGCACGACGGCTCGGACGACGACGGAGGCGGCGTCGCAGACGTCGGCGGGCACGACGGCTCGGACGACGACGGAGGCGGCGGCGAGCACGACGGCTCGGACGACGGCGGAGGCGGCGTCGCAGACGGCGGCGGGCGCGGCGGCTCCGAAGACGGCGGGAGCGCCGTCGCTGACGGCGGCGGGCGCGGCGGCTCCGAAGACGGCGGGAGCGCCACCCGACCAAGGGGGTCGGGAGGAGCCGCGGCCGAGATGCCGCCAGGAGGCGGCAGCGGCCGACAAGGAGGCGGCGCCACGGGCGCCAAAGCGGCGTGGAAGGCCGGGGCGGGGGCTAACCAAAGGGGGCCCGGGAGAACCAACACCGGGTCCGGGGAGTAGCGGCCGCAACCGGTCGGAGCGCTGGGGGTTCCCCGCAGTGGCGTGCTGGACGTGCGGACGCCGAGGACACCGGCGGCGCCAGTGCCCCAAGCAGTGCTGGACCTGCGGGAGACGGGGACACCTAAAGAGGTCCTGTCCGGGGTGGACGGAGAACCAGGGGTGGCAGGCCAGGCAACACCGGGGACAACCGCTACACCCAGCGCACCTGCGGTACAGAGAGAGAGAGAGGGACGCTCGTCTGGATCAGCTGTGGCGCTCTGGTTGAGGCACAGCTGATCCAGATGAGCGTGGGATTGCGTGGGCGGGGGAGGGAGCTATAAGAGCTCCCAGAGCCACGCAAGGGAGGAGAGCTAGGCAGGGCATGGAAGTACATGTGGGGAAAATGCCTAATAAAACCCGTGAAAGAAGAGCATTGGTGTCGTCGTTATGTCAAGAGCTCCGTGACTCCCAGCGTATGGACGAACCTTGTTACAATATGTTTCTCACTTTTTTCTTAATTTGTTTTTGCACTTTATTATTATTACTATTCACTATTCACTTTATGTTGGACAGAAGAGAAACGTTCTTTCGATCTTTTGTATGTTTGCACATGTAAAAAATTGACATTAAAGCTGACTTTGACTTTGAGGTAGCTCTGCTGGTTTTTCACGGGGCAGCTAATATTAGGCAATGGCAGCTTTTGGACTCATGCAGTGAGTTCTGAAAGGTTTTTCAATTTTTTTTTAGCGGAGCAGAATATATCACAAACAATCTGCCAGGGAGAACAGAGGCCTTAATTACTATTTCGAGACCTCAGCGTGTCGTGATGGAGGGATTTCCAAAGGGACTGTCTGGTGAAAGAATGTGAGGACAGCTTGTTCGATTGCTTTAATGCGAAATCTCAGCAGGTCTGTGTTTTAGTTAGACAGATATTTGACTACGGCAAAGCTGCTCTGGAGGCATGCTCAAATAAGATCCACATTAAATGATGCAGTCTAGTTTCCAAACTGTACAGCTTTTAGGTCAGCTGGTGCATTGGATTACTGACTAACCATACATGAAGTCATGCCATGCTAGAACATTAATTAATTACTAATAGCTACTATCACTATGTAAGCTTACTTAAAGGTAATATTTGTCATATGGATTAAGAGCTGAAATAATTAGTCAATTAATCAATTAGTGGATTGACAAATCGTTTTCTGTTCCCGGTGTCTCAGTTGCCAGGCTTCACTGCATTTCTTTCTCCTGTCACAATAAACAGAATATCATTGGGTTTATTTTATAATCACCATGGGCTTATGGAGACACCTCAGCGACATAATAGGGTATTTTCTGTCTGCCAATAATTCCCAAAACACATATGCCGTTAAAGAGACAACATTTTACACAAGGAAGAACTTAAATTAAAATATAAAGTTGAATCATCACCTCTGCATATCTCAACAAAAATTGGCCACGTAACTGCTCTGCATCCATGAGATATTTGTATAAGCTAGAACTCCAAACCTTTAAAGTAGGATTGCTCTTTCAGCTATTGTTCTATTCACTTTGACAATAAAGGGATTCCGCTTTATATTTCCAGCTCCGGCATGGGAAACGGCCTGCTGGGCCTTTCACTAATGCTGGTTTGTCTAATGGCAGCTGGATGTGGTGGATATTCAGAATAATGTGGCTCAAAGTGCCACGCTCAAGACGTGCAAGCAGCCCAGGAGATGAATCGGCTCTTTGTGGACTGGTTCAATGATCACCCGCATGTTTTATTGAGCGAAATGTTTTGACCAATGATATGTGAACCATAAATATGTATTGAACACATTGTTTGATGACTAGGGTTAATAATGTTTGGACTCAGCTGAGGATTTTCGGTCTGCATAGCGCGATATCACTGGGGAGGCGCAATGAAGGGGAAAAAATAAATTGGAAAAGCTGACTTAGAAGTGAATCCATTGCTATGCACCAATACAAAGTGATGTGGGGCTGCGGGTGTTTTTAAATGTGGAAGAAAAAAGGTTTGGGCTGATAAAACGAGGTCAGAGAGGATGCTTGATTGCATTGGGCCTGTACGCAGCGATTGGATTGGCCTTAGATTGCCCAGCAAACTCAAATGAAATAAAACATAATTTTGAAGTAAACAGAGGCCAACACATGGAGCACTCCGAATAAACAAAATGCACTCCTCTAGGGTTTTTACCCGTTTGGCTATTTGGAGTGAGATTGATTTTGCCTTGACACAATGTCATGGCTGCTATCTGTTAGAATCTATGTCCAAGCTCTGGTCCAAACGTGATGGTGAATGGTGACACATGATTCCCTTTGTATGCTTCTCTTTGAAAAGAAAAGCAGAGAACGGGTGTGTTTTAAAAAAAAAAAAAAAGATTCTAACTGAATTGCTTTGAAGGTCCTTCAACACAAAAACACAGAATAACGTGCACGCAGCATCTATTTAACTGCATAAGTACATGTTTATATGCTTATATGTTGGACTGGTGACATTTTTAAACAGCGGGGACACTCCAGGACCACAATGCACCAGTTTTCACGACTTGTGACGACTTAACCAAACTCTCTCTGTGAAACTGTCCGAGGGTCGTGACCGACTGTAGACCAGTGCTGCTTGATGGAAGCTCGGGGTTAGGTGGTACGGCGCAGAGCCCGGACAGCGTAACATGATCCTGGTGACGAGTTACTGCGAGGCACGGGCCAGCATGTGGCCCTTCAGAGCCGCAGCACCCATTGGAAAGTGGCAGCTTTTTACCTCCCCCAACTAAGGGGGAGGTGACCACTGGGCCACCACGGGGTCCCGCGGGGCATCACTCAATCTCAGTGTCAATTAGTATTTGGCTGTGAGATGTCACACTAATGCTAACCTTTCTTATGGATGGCATCGTGGCAGCATTACACAATAACCTATATTCATATACAAGGCCGCTTCTGTCCATCCGGGGAGAGGGATCCTCCTCTGTTGCTCTCCCTCAGGTTTCTTCCCTTTTTTTCCCTGTAAAAGGGTTTTCACTATTTTCTGGTGGAGTTTTTCCTGATCCGATGTGAGGTCCCGGGACAGGGATGTTGTATGTGTACAGATTGTGAAGCCCTCAGAGGCAAATTTGTATTTTTGATTTTGGGCTATACAAAATAAACTGAAAAGCTGAGCAGAGGCAGGTCGACTGAGAGGCAATACAATAATGTATGTGTATAGTGCTTCTTTGCAACGAGCATGACACAGTCCTCCGACTGAATCTCATAGCTGTTAAAAGCCTTCAAATGGAATGGTTGGACAATTTAGGGCAAACCATGATGTAAAATTGCTTATATTTAAATGCTGCTGTATTGTGTGCATTGAGTACAAAGCATCATAAGTGTGAGTTCTTACCAAAGCCCCTTTCCATCATGCTGATCTTGATTTAATATTTCTTAGATTTGACCTTCGTGAAGGTCCAGGCTCTGCAAGTGGTGCCACTTTCTTTGTCGAAGACGAATGCACTGACATTTTTTTAAAGGTGAGAAAGAGAGGCCATCGCTGTGCTCCCTACGAGTTCACTTCCCTTTGCATGTGTTTCATCCCCAAAGATAGTTGCATTTATTGAATACATATACATTACATGCATGTGCACATACAGTATTACAATGAATCAGGATTTCTCAATAAAGTCACATGACATTTTCCCTCCTGCGTTCTCGTAGTCAGCTGGGAGAAGCGGACGGCATGTGCTACTAGTATCTCATGTTTTACACACCTTAAAAAGAAGGATTTTATTTAATACAATCATAAAAGTAAACTATTCCCTATTATGTAAAACCAACTAGTGGCAGAGGAGAGCGGAGCATTTACTTTTGTGAGCGTGTCCTGGATAATTATGACACAGTATGCAGAGGGTCCGGTGTCAACCACATTAAATGAGGATCCAAATGTCACGGTTTAAAACTGCAGAGCACGAATGTTGCGTGGGCGTACTTCAAATTTTAATTAATTCTGGCATTCATTTGGTTAAAGTGGGTGTCTTTTCCAAATGGTGGCTATTCTGTGTGTCATCTTGAAGACCAAAAACTTTTCAAATGCCACGATCTCGGTCATTTATGAAAGGATCAGTCCGCTCCTTATTGTCATGGGGGCTTTGTGTGTGTGTGTGTGTGGGGGGGGGGGGGGGGGGGACATATTCCAAGAATACACCAAAGTATTTCTTTGTTTTCATATTATGTAGCGCTGCTTTGGTCAGACCTGAGAAACTGAGAAAGAAAATGGGTGGTGGTGACGGACAAGCCACTTCGGCTCAAAATGCGTCATTGACACAGATTAAAAGTAAACTGCTCAGCGGGAGACGGAGCCATTACTGTAATGATGAAAGGCAACGCCGGAGCTGAATCATCGGCAAGGGAGAGCGTGCACTCTTTACCTCTGGACTTCATTAAAAGGAGATTCAGCGGGCTTAGCCTGGAAGACCACTGCTCCAGTCGGGCACTGGAGGAAAGGGGGGAGGGACTCTGTACTGCATGTGTACCTGCATGAAGTGTGTGTGTGTGTGTGTGTGTGTGTGTGTGTGTGTGTGTGTGTGTGTGTGTGTGTGTGTGTGTGTGTGTGTGTGTGTGTGTGTGTGTGTGTGTGTGTGTGTGTGTGTGTGTGTGTGTGTGTGTGTGCGTTGGTTGCTGAACTCTTTATCCTGCAGTGGCCTCTCGCTCCCCCCGCCATGCTGGTCAAAGATGAAAGACATCTGTTCCTCTGATGAGGGCTGGCGGGACCAGATATTCCTTATCGGCTGCTCCACGTGGCCTTTGGATTAGCATTGATAACTGATGAGTGAAACCAGTTTTTTTCTTCTTTTTAAGTTTTAATTAGCGTGTCTATTCAGCAAAAGCTTAGGTGTGGCAAGGTCACTTTTCATCCCCTACATACAAAAAAAGCCGAGACAAGAAGTGCAAGATCACCACCTCATCTTCTACTAAACATATTTGACAAGACATTATTTCCTTTCATATGTTGCTAAATTTTACAGCAAGATGTCCTTTTATTTATTTACATTTTTTACAAAAATAGGAGCCTCCCAGGGGACATTTTTGTCAGTGAAAGACATAAGGAAGGAGTGACAGGACAGACGTGACAAAAGAAAAGGGAGTTGGATAATTAAGATTACTGCCTCCCCTTAAATGAACTTGACTGCATTTAATCTAATCGCAGGCAATTAATCATTCAGAGGTTATTGGCGAAATCCCAAATTGGCAACGTAACTGATCGTTGACAGTTCATCAAGTTGTGGAGTTTTCACAGCTGCTGGTTCCACATTAGCATGAGATCAGTTAATCGCTCGGCGCTCCCGGTGGTCCCGGTGCAGCACTGCGGGCACCGCAGGGCCAAGCCGAAGTGCTCGTCACTCCTCCCGCCTTGCCCATAAGAATCGCACACTGACCCAGTGACCTTTGGCACCAGCTGCAACCTGACACACAAACAAACCATAATTTGACAACACGAAGCGGCACTGTAAAAGAAAGTTGTACGTATGGAAAACATGGATTTTGACCAAATGAGTGGCGTTGGAAAGCAGCGGTTAACAGACCGCCTCTTTTCCTTCCCCGGCTCTTATCTGGCTTCCTCAGATGTAATCTCAATGGAGAGTTGACAAGCTGGATGGCTAATGTCCTGAATAGGAAGCCTCAATATCTCCATGTGAAAAACACAATATCAGACTCGTTCCCTCAGCGCCCAGTACAAACATAATAATTCTGCTTTGGGACTGCGAGGTACACAAACAACTCAGTGGGTCTGCGTTGGAAGTCGAGTTTTTAACCTCCGTCTTTTTTCTTTCTTTCAAAACGTTCTAGACATTTAGCTTTTCAGACATCATTGATGCTCTGAAGGATAACATAATCTCACACCGCTCTGAGTAAACTTTAACCAAATATATTAGGAGAAACTTTCACATCCAATGCTGAAAAAGTCTGTACTTCCTTCAAAAGTTTAACTTATTTCACTCTCAAGCTGAAGTTTGACTAAACTGTCAAACTGTCATTCTCTCATCCTGACAATTCTTCAACGGGCAAGACAGAAAGTACAGATGAGAGAAGCGTTTTCACATCGAACTGTCACTTCTCAGGGAGCATGTTTTACATTTGCAAATGTACTACAGTAGTACATTGTAAATATGCAGGTGCGTACACGTTGGTCATCCATATTTAAATAAAGAGAAGAAGAAAGAAAAACAAGATGGGTTGAGCTCATAAATCGACGAAGACCAAAAAGACCAACAAGTCAGAGAGCCAACAACAAAAAATACAAAATAAAAATGTGTTTACAACTGCGGCTTAATATCTGAACGGAGCAAACGACATTATCTTGGCAGGTGGTGTCGGCTGAATTTGTTCCAAGATTGTCATCGGCCGTTATTTACTGGATGGAGAAAAAACCAGAGCATGGTGGTAAAACAACCGACCTAGGCCACCTGGGCTGCATGTGAGTATGTGTTGTTAAACCTTACAATCCAACGCCACTTCAGACTGATTGGCTCTTAGACGATCATATTCATCAGGCGTTTAGTCTTACGCCAGCTGCGTCGCACCCGGCAAACATTTGCATCGTCACTGCAGTTTCAACAGATTTTCACTTGAGAGAGAGAGAGAGAGAGAGAGAGAGAGAGAGAGAGAGAGAGAGAGAGAGAGAGAGAGAGAGAGAGAGAGAGAGAGAGAGAGAGAGAGAGAGAGAGAGAGAGAGAGAGAGAGAGAGAGAGAGAGAGAGAGAGAGAGAGAGAGAGAGAGAGAGAGAGAGAGAGAGAGAGAGAGAGAGAGAGAGAGAGAGAGAGAGAGAGAATCACAGTACCTGTCCGGTCCTCTGCAGTGTGTGTGTGTGCACGATGAACACTGTTCATCCAGCGCAGTCTACATGTACACAACCGCATGCCTCGGGGTGAGTTGGCTAATATTCCACAGACCAGATCACATGATCAAAGAGTGGAATATGAGCAAAGGCAGCGGGTTCGCCGACACTGTGTCTGCTAGGTGTCCTTGATTTTATAATGAGACAGCGCTCCAAATTATTCATAGCTGGTGGGTGGACCTCATTATTGACATTGCGAGCGATGCAAATGACTGCTGCCGAAGCGTCATGAATATCGGGGGGACAAATGTGGAATGTTAACACAACTTGTTTGGCTCCGTCAGCGACAAGAGAGAAGCTGTTTGACCGATCAATGCAAGAAATGTGTCTCTACAGGGAGAGCTCCATCAACAATAACGGCTTCTATTCATCTCCTAGTTCAGCAATTAGTTAATTCCTAACTTGCACACAGCTGTTCTGATTATGGACAGCTGTACAGATATATATATCACAAAAACTGGCGAGTCGACAACTTCGTCCACACAACCAGATAAATCAAGCAAATGCAACAAAACATAGACAGCGCGAGCAAGATCGTGTTAGTTACGGGTCCCTGCAGTGAAGGCCAGCTCGGAGACCTCCTCGCCAATCAGAGCTGCACTTAAAAAGACCTGAAGACATGTAATCACTGATTGACTGATTAGTTACATCACACACCGTTTTGAATCGTGTTGTTTGTACAGCAAAAACACCCACAGCTAAATAGTTCAAGTTTAGCTTGGAAAGAGGAGCTTCCATTATTTAAATGATTATTGTAAGACTCATGAGGTTGTACCACACATCTGTGTGATAATGATAGCACACTGATGACAGCAATGTTGACCCACATCTTAACATCAGCGACCATAAGCCGCCGCCGGTCCTCGCACCATCAACCTCATTTTCAACTCCCTAACATGGATTGTATTCGGATACCCATCACCAAGTCCGACTTATCCCTGCCTTCAACAGGAGCTTTTTAATGATGTCAGTGTGTTTCACCTTTTTTGTGCAAAGCTAAAAATGAATGGTGATCTGTTGGAGCAGTCGAGTCTTCCGAAGCAGCTGCATGTGGATGAGCTGGAATAGAGAGAGAGATTGAAAAGGTCTTCCTCGAGTTCACACCTTCTCTATTTATGTAGCGGCAGCTCCATGTGTCACTTCCCTGAAAGGCAATGAGATGCTTTGGTGTATATATATATATATATATATATATATTCCTCTATAACTTTCTAAGTAAAAAAAGCATCTGGTTCACCACAGAGGTGTACCCTGAGCACATAGGGGCCACTAATGGTCGGGAAGAAAAGCCCTGATATGAATCTCCCTCTCTTTGTCTCTCTCTCTCTTTCTCTCTCTCTCTCTCTCCCTCCCCCTGTGTGTGTGTGTATTTGTGTGCGAACGTGGACACAACTTCGACAAGCGCGGCGCTCCACCTGAATTAATCAAGAAAAGATTTTGAATCAATAATGTCCGTTGGCCCTCCGCGGGGAGCAGAGCGCTCTGGTCCGCATGCAAAGAGAGAGATAGTTATCACTCGGGCTGAGAAACAAGCTGCTCGGCATCAGCCTCGGCTGGACGATGAGTTTTAAAACTCAACTTGAGGAAACAGAGGAGGATGATGAACAACGTCAATAGGTGAACGGCACATTGATGTGGCTGCGGCGGAGGTTCCTGTAAAAGATGATTGTGAGAGAGGGAATAAAAAAAAGCCTGTATAGAGAGAGAGAGAGAGATAGCTCTGTCCGGAATGCTAAGCTCCATGACAACAAATTGTTATGAGGATTTGGATTTGGATTCAGCCGAGCTTACACAACTGCAGCGCTGGCTCAGACCAAAAACACTGCGGTCCGTGTGATTTGCTTTGCTCCAAAAAAAAAAGACCTTTTCCAATTGTTTTTTTCTTAAACTGCAAACATTTTTTAATATTTTTATTTATTTCATTATTTTAATGAAAACATAATGTCAGTGTTTTTAATAGCATTTTCCTCTTTAAAAAAATAATTACTTATTTAAATAGTAGTGAACCACTTTCCCATTTGGCTTCAGTTCAGATTTGTCAAGAAGGCACGTAGACGCCGTTGGTTACTAAGAAATTAAGAACTAATGCTATAATTATGAGGGATAACTACAACTCCAGCCTTCCTGCTGTCAGTCCAGGCCTGAGGACAAGTGTGTGTTTTTTCCAGCATAACACAGACATGCCTCCAACTTCCCCTGGTGAATAATTTACCATTGCACTTCCCTGGACATGGGTTTGGCTGAATATTTCATGCAACTTATTTGCCCCTCGTAATAGGTTTGACTTGAGTCTGACTCGAGCGTCCTTGAAAGGCAGCCCCTGCCAATTGGACCGCTCACCTTTTCTCTGCTTAACGTGTGAAACTGGGTCACGGGAGGAGCGAGACGTTGGACTCCTGTTCTCTTGCAGAGGCAGAAATGCGACGGCACCATGGCATGCTGGTTCAACGTCTTTTTTGAATATCATCACGATTCCTTTACGAGAATGCTCATGCTCTGCAGCCAGCTGTACGGTGGCTTTTAGTCCACATTGCTGACACTTTTTCCCAGTGAAATGTTGTCAACCTCAGACTTTTCGTTAGTTTCCATTGATTTCACGTTGCCGTGAAAGGAAAGTTGCAGCATCAGTTCCTTGAGATACCTGGAGATGCCATCAGAGTCGGGGACAAAGGAGAGTAAAGAATGCAGAGAGTCGAGGAAGGCATTGCTTTGCCCTAAACACTGTTCACAATCTAGTTTAGTGGGTGTGAATGTTTACATTGCTCTAATAAAGATTGTCGTTTACGTGCTTGACTGTGTGAAAAAATAAATTACTTTCCTATTATCCTTAAAAAAGTAGAAAAATACAGCCCTCTCTAATATACATATCCACAGTAACGCCACTGACTGGACAGATGAGTGGCCGACTGATTCATTAATTTATTCCTGTGTTTCCTTATTATCTCTCCACATGTACAGTACACACACACACACATACACACACACACACACACACTTCACAAAGCAGCTTGGATGGAACTCCAACCGCTGAGAGGGAGGAAGCCACGTTCATCCATCTTTCAAATTGTGGGGGCTTCACATCATCCACCCGTGGGTACACCTCCAGGAGCATTGTGTTCCAACACTCCGGTCACCGGGAGGGAAATGAGGAGATGGGAAACAGTGCGTCACGATTTAGAATGTCACATCCCAAAATACGCAAAGGATGCCAAAAAGCTTTCAGGCAACGAGGTTGGGACTTTGAGCCTTCTCTTGGTTCTGATGGTCTGTTTGTCCACAAACGTATAAAACTGTTTAATTTGCATTTCTGCACTTCAAGAGTTACCTTTCCCCTCATAATGACAAGTGTTTTAAACAACGCTTTGCTAATACAAAATGTTCTCTTGAAAGAACATTTCGGCATTTTTTTAAGTTCAGTTTTCTTTTTTTTTTGTCCTCCAAGAGCACATTGTGTGCTCAACTTGACATTTTTTTGTCAGACATGCTGACTCATTGGGTGTTTTCTTATTAAATGTAAATTAATTTAGTCTAAAATTGCATTTTTCAATTATTTACTTTTAGCCAAGCGGGATGTCTTTTTAAACATGTTTGTCTCTCTTCTTCCTCTCACTGACCTTGCACATGTCCGGGGTGGATGTTCTGCAATGTAATGACACAAATTATTACAAAGAAATTACCCTGGCCATTCAAATAATGAAAAAAAAAACATGAATGATCTGCTGCATCTATGATACATATCCAATTGTCATAGTTCTGTGTCAAACTGCCACTGTTAAAAGTATGCTGAATTGGCCTTTAGCGTCTCCTGGTAGCAATGCACCGGTGCATGTACAGACTACTGTCACTCAATTACTTTCATGTGGAAGAAGTGCTCTCTTGTATAAATACAATAATTATGGGAGGAGAATATGTTTCCTTTTTGCCTTTTTATTGATGGACAAACAACAGATGGACTATAACTTGTCATAATTAAATGATTTGGCATGTTTCTATTAAACAAATTAGTAGAAAAAATAAGATAGCATCTGAACCAGGTGAACTGTGTGAATACATAGTATTCAGTAACGGGACAAACAATTTACTTTGGCTTTGTATTTGCAAAGACAAGTAGCAGGACAAGATTAATCCTGGTTCACAAATCCAAATAGCACTTTTACGCCCAGTGAACAGTCAGGCAGATGAGGGGAGCGTAATCCCTGCTAACGGATTCAATATCCGGGGCCAAAACAACACTCGCCTTGCAGGTAAAAGGTCCAATATTCTCTGAACCGACTGAGCTTATTATCGGCTCATGCTGGCTGAGTGTGTGTGTGTGTGTGTGTGTGTGTGTGTGTGTGTGTGTTTAGACACCCACACTGCTTTATCAGTGCAGCACGGGTACAGCCCACTTCTCTTTCATTAACACCATAATTAACTTTTCACGAAGTCCATTTCCAGCTTGTTTAATTACCTGACCATCCCTCTGTTGGACAACTCAAGCCGGGCCTGATGGGACCTCGCGGCCCACGCCGAGGGGACCTCGCGGTCCATGGGAGGGGAAGCTTACAATTCCTAACCTGACCCACCCGACTTCATAACGAGGCGTGTTTTGTGTAATATTCATAATTCAGCCCCCACAAGTTGCCTCCCTACCAAGTAATGGCGTTTTATATCATTCATGCCACCGCCGCCACACAACTTGTAGGCGCACACTTCGTCGGCACGTTTGCGGCAAAAGAATAATTCACACATTCGCCTTGAAGATCGGCGGGGGATGTGTGTGCGTTTGCCCACTGCGTTCTCCTTCAGCCAGTCAATCATGCAGACAATGCTCTGACACACACACACACCGGTAATGGACTTGAATCATACAAGGGGAGACCTATTAGGTGAACCTGCGTGATCTATCATCACCCTTCTCAGTCTTATCGAGAATGCAGGTGCAATTTCCCGAGCGCCGACCCTGCGTCTTTCCTGAGGATGACGAGACCTTCAGGAGCCAGTAGCGTGTGGAAAATAAAAGAACAAACCCTCTTTTCTTTTCCTTCTCCCTCCTTTGTTAGCTGTGCTGGGCTTTTTAATCAGATATGGCCGGTGGGAAATACAGATCCGCTTCACGCCAATCCTCCCGCCTTTTGTCGTGATGGCAGCCGTTTCCATGGTAACACGGGGAGACGTCAGTAAGCGGCAGGAGTCGCTGTAATTATGACTGATCTCGGGGAGATCTATGGGAGGAGGCGAGGCGCTGCCGAAAAAACCTATGACTGCAGTCTGGCTAACCTCCCCGATGAGAGCGGCACAGACGGAGAGAGGGAAAGAAGAGAGGAATAGGAAAGAGAGGGAGGGAAAAGAGAGGCAGCGGCGGAGTGACATTAATGACAGGATTGCTTCTCTATTATTAGCTCTGTTTGTGCTCGTACACTGATGTGGTCTGTGACATCGTACGTGCAAGAAAATGTGCACTTCCATAACTTAAAACATTTCCGTTTAATAAGCTCCCTTTTCCCAGCTGTGAATGAGTCGGAAACACCGAGTTGGTATCTGAGACGCCGAGCAGCTTCGTCTGGCCCCTCCGTTGTCACTTTTTCAATCAGTCAGATTTAGTTTGTGATACATATTTAACCCCAACACTGTCTTCTGAAGTGGGAATATTAAATATTTTACAAAGTGGGGAAAACAATCTGTTGTATCATTTACGACACATGGTGAGAGCAAAATCCTCCACCAAGAAAAATATGTTATCCTTTCACTTTTTAGCGAAGATTATGTAAAAATAATGAAAGTATCTTGGGGCGGGCATGTGTTTTGGAGGTTCGGTCTGCGTCTAACCACCATAGTGACAACGTTGGCCTGCTGGTGGCGATAGAGGAAAGGTCGAGGGATCAGAGAGGCAGTCAGCGTGGCCCTCCTGGGGTCAATGGATGCCCGGACAAAATGTCACGGCAATCCATCTGATATTCCCGTCAGAACCAAAGTGGGAGGCCGGCTGACGTTGCCATCCCCAGAGCCATGCTAAAAACATAAAAAAATAAATAAACACAACCGGTGTGTTCTTAACATCTTAATTGGACCCACAGCAACAAGGAGCCTTCCGGGCACAAAATATCTACTCTTGTGAACTAATGACTTTGGATAGTTTCACATGTACAGCGCCATGTGCTCGCCCGCACTTATATTTGATATCATCGGGTAACCGGCCAATCAAAAGCCAGTGTGTGTTTTCCTCATGCTGTTTCAAGGCATACGTTCCACATGGACGGAGACTAATGCGGCGGGCCGACTCATTAGTCAGACCGCCCGCTGACTGACATCACAGTGAAACATAGACCTCATTACCTTCTAAATCAGGAGGATCAGAGCCCAGCTTCACCTCACCGCCCGTGTGAAGGAGAACGTGCATTCTGCTTAAAAAGAAGAAACTAAAGCCGACTCTCCGAGCCCGCAGTGATGGTAAATAAATGCTGACATGGGCTCTAGTGTGGCAGATGGCCATACAACAACAACAAAAAAAGAAAGTATATCATCAAAATTGATTTCCAAAATTGGAGATCAAAACGGAGCGAGAGTTTTTGATCCCGTGAGTCCTGGTTGTTATGAACTTAACTTCTGGGAACAGATGGCTGAGCAGACCCGAGTCGGGTAGCTACTTTGAAGATTTAATATGTGTAGCTGTACTCGTCTCTCTTCTGTGTCCCGTCTCGTTCGCTACACAATATGAAAAGCCCAAACAATCAATGTAAATTATTTATTTTTTGGAGAATATATCATTTCTGGTGACGTCGAGGACTTTCTACTCGTGGCCTCAATAAATGAATCCCATTAATTTAGCAAATACTATTAAAGTAAATGAATGAGATCAATAAGGAGAAGTTGGCAGCCCCCCATCAGTCTCTGCACTACTCTGAGGCTGCGTACCACAAGGTCGAGTTAATACCAGTCATCTGACCGACAGCCGGAGGCGGATTTCCCAACAAAAGCAGGAGCTGGAAATCATCAATGTGGTTTTTAACTCGAGCTGGAACAAGGGAAAGTAACACACAATGAGAACGTGTAGGAAAGCATTGAAGAGGATGGCTTGGGTGTTCTGAAGACGGGTCTTAACAACAAAACTGTGAGCGCGCTGACCGCATAAGTAATATGCACAACACCATTTAAAAACTATCCCTTTAAAAGAGGGCGGGGGGTAGCTCCTGTGACATGCCGTCCATACAATGCACACAGCCCGTAGAGTCGCTTTACAAGCATTTCCTCTCACGCTCATTTACTGTCTGTTTCTCTGTCTGTGTGTGTGTGTGTGGACCTGACCTGGCCATCCGTGTATGTTATAGATATCATGCTCTCATTGTCAGGCCAAAGGAGCTGATCTGACATGTGATGAATTGTGAGCATCTGCACTAAATTTTATCCAGCCTATGGGCATCACTTTCAGTCAATATTACCTTCAAGTGTGTCTGTTTGTGTGTGTCTGTGTGTGTGTGTGTGTGTGTGTGTGTGTGTCTGGGTGTGGACTTGAGACTCCCATGATAATCAGTCCCATTGAATATAAGGAAATTAAATGCATGTTTGTGTGACTGCTGTACACATGGATTATGTAGATAACTGCAGGCAGTGGATTTTAACTAGTCATTTTTATTGATATCATGTTTCATGAACAGGCTGATCAGTCCATAGTTTTTCTTTATTTTTTTACATAACATACAATTTATGTAAGCAGATCCAGGCCTACATACAATACAATAAAATTGCTTTGGCTCGGTAAAAAGTTGCTAAACCGTAATTAGGGGGATTCAATAATTTGACATTGACACACGGCAACTGTAGGAGCTTCAAACTGTAGTTAAAGGCGAACGTAGATGCAGTGATCTGCAGCCGCTCGTCGGGGCTGTGACCTGCATCAATATAAAATGAATATCACTTCAAAAGATGCCCATGAGGGAACAGGAGATGCTCTCAGCTCCGACTGCGGGCCTTTTTCGGGGCACGGGGCAATGCTTTTGGAGCGCATATTTCTATGATAACACTTCCTACACAGTGGGATCATTTTCTTTTGGGGGGGGAGGGGGGGGGGGGGGGATTTTGCTCTTGTGGACTTAACGTACCCGGCCGATGAGAACAGTGAGGGAGAGGTGCCCTTGGTCTGTCTCCAGTGTTATCAGAGCGCTGAGCCAGCCGGAGCCGAGAGGGGATTGTCTCTGCACGTGTATGCACACACTCACACACACACACACACGTTATATCCGCCGTGGTGCACTGGGGGGGTTTGAGGCAAATCCTTTTGAGTGCACAGAACCGATCCCGAGAGCTACCTGTCTCCCGTTGCTGTGTCTGTCTGTCTGTCTGTCTGCATCTGGGTGTTTATACAGCGGGACAGAGGCTTGAATGTAGGCTAAAGCTATCAGACACCAGCCAGAGCATGCCTGCATAATCACCGACCCGGGCGTGAAGCAAGGCCGTGCTGCCTGCCTGCCTGCCGCCCTGGAAGCAGGTGCTCTGCCCACTACTCCATATCAAAAAGACTTGGCCCGGCCCTTGAGACATGTGTACTGAATGGCCAAGCAGGCCGTGAGAGGTCCAGCTTTTCAAAATCAACTCAAAAAGCTTCCAGTCCCGGCGAAGAAATTGCTTTGAGCTTAGTTTATTTGACCATTCTAACTCGAGTTTAAAGCGAATCTTCATTCATACTCTGGCCTTTTAAGTAGCTATAGATCCAAAATATGCCAAAAGGAGTTCAGCTGGACAAATGATTGGAGCCTGAGCTCCCCTGGAGGCATACATTATCTGATTGGTTGAGTTTGCCTTTTTAGTGGGTCAACCTGAAAGAGACGCTGCGTTCTTTACGCCCGAGCAACATCAGACATTTTAAACATTTTAAGTTATGTAAATTAAATAATTAGCATACCCGACTACTAGCTAGCCATACTGTTTCTAACTGCATGTTATTGCGGCCATGCTTTCAGTAACTGCTTTCAGCAGGACAAGCAACAATACAAAGCACACTGAGAAACAACAGCACTCAACAGTGCCAGAAATAATATATTAATACACTCAAGCTGCTTCACTATGCACTGCATAAAAGAAACGGTGACATGCTGTTTGTTTTTACCCCGCTAACTCTCTATTAGCTGCCGATTAGCCGGTAGTGAAGATGCCGTGGTAAACTTCTGTTGTACCCTTTAACAGATTTTACGTGACAGTAATGTACCTTTTTCCCCATTTGCATCCGGCCTTGGTGGAAAAAGACATTTATCGTCTGTGTTGTTTACAGTTGTGCTTATTTGCTGCGTAAGCCATCAATTCATTCCTCGTTTGTTTTGTTTTTTTGTTTCTTGTTGGCACAAAAATAATGATAATTTCTAAAAATATGAGCTGCCAAAGAAGGGCCCTGTATCAACATTGTGGGATAACTGCATTGTTTATGTTGTATTAGCATCATCTCGCCTGCTGAACCTCCATCATAATTACTACGGTGATGAAGCATTAAATACTAGTACAAGGGATGTATTGCAGATGAGTAAATCTGATATATATTTTTGTGCAATATGTTGCTCACAGACATTTCCTTATGACTTCACCAGACGGACCCTCAGGAACAAGCTCACCACACATTGACAACTCTGACAGGTTAAGAAGCTTTTGTTTGTTCTACCAGTGTTGCAATACCATTACATTTATTTTCCTCTCTCTCTTTACTGCGTAACTTACAGGCCTGTTAAAATGCCAACGGCGTGGCAAATTTCGACAGGACACGCATTGAAATCCCAGGTGTCACAATTCCCTTACACGGGCGTCTGACAGCTCGACATTCACTCACTCACACATACACACAGTAGCCTGGAGACCGCAACCAGAGCTGAGGAAACCGGGGGAGGTTTTACTGTTTGTTTGGGTTTTATTTTGGGTTTTTTTCCCCGTTGCTTTTCTTGAACTGTCCAACATGTCTACATGCTGCTCACCCGGCACCGACTGTCGGCGTTTCACCCGGGATGAGGAAGGAGACGTCCATAAGGGGGTGTGTGTACAGGTGTTTACCTGGTGGTTTGACCCGTCAATGACTCGATACAGATCAACCCATCAACGGGATGGACAGGAAACAGTTCAGCAGAGCTCCCGAGCTGTGGGGGGATGTTTTCTTTAAACACACAGTTTTACTGTTATCACTGAACTGTCTGCTGTTTGGAAGAGTCCACCCAACCACAATGCCTTACGCCGTGTGACTGATATGTCTCATCTTTGGTACCGACTGAAAGCCGCTCACTTTGTTCGCGTAATGGCAACAGCGCAGGTGGTTTTGGTAGCAACCAAGAGGTTCCTTTTTATCTGCCTGATTATACTGCCATGTTGAGCTGCGGCTGTTTAATTGGCTTTTTTCTTCTCTTTATATTGCATTTAGAAAAAATAGACATCTTGAGTATAAAATACTCTGACGCTTGTTGAAGGTAACGCTGCTGTAGTTACTGCGTGAATTAAAAAGCATTCATGCTCAATAAGAGGAGGTTTTATACAATTACCAATCATCAAGGACAACAACCAGTGGCATTCGTGTCCAGGTAAATGTAATTGGATCTTGTTGAATGTGAAAGCCTTTGGATTATATTCATCAGCTTGCACTATACAAACTGATGGGAGAACTTGAACAAGAGTCTTTAAGGTTTATGATTATGTGATTTGGAAAATACGTTCTGCTTTCTGAGAAAATACTAAAATACCGTAAATAGCATGAACTCGAACAAGGTTTTCTGTGTGACACGGATGAACTCACTAACAGTTAAGAAGCTAATTTTCATAGTGAACCTGCCTGCCCCAAATAATGATAGCAGATACAGCCGTGCCGCGAGATAGCTCTAACACACAGATGGTAGGTTTTACTCACAATCTGAGTTGTTTTTTTACTAAAATATGACATACTTTCCATTTCCTTTTAATAAAACATTTTGACAACAGAAGCTGTAATACATTCCAGATGTCTCCCGGGATTTGTTAAGCACTCCCAAATCCGTCCCAAGTCACCCTGACATTACTCAGATATAGGGTCCAATGACATTTGGGCCCCAGCGTGTAGTTTGAATGAAATGCAGGCCTAGAATGACAACTGAATTTGATAGTTGGAGTGCATGTTACAGTTAATGGTTCGGAGAAACATTGGTGCATCTGTTATGAGTCTGAAAAGCTGATACGAGTCAGGAAACAATCTCGTGAAAGCATTCTTCTACTCCCTCTTCCGAAGAGGAAACCCTATTAAGTTGGAGCAAATATCAGTCGCTTTCTATATTTGGACGCCCTGGTGCCTTTTTCCCTTCTCCCGCTATCATCTCGCACCCACGCTTCTAAATAATATTATGCTCAGCCTGTCGAAAATGGACTTAATGGAACCACTCATATTGAAATTTATTCCTGCGTTCACCTACTCCAACTGGGTCTTGAGGTTTCCCTGCGCCGTGTGGATTTAGTCGGTTAGTGGAGCACAGAGTGAGGAAATGAGGCATCAAGAACATGGCAAACTTTTCTTTAGTCAATGACAGGGCCGGAGTAAATAAATAAATAAAAAGACTTCTCCAGCTAAATTTAGCCACGCGCTCTTGTGTGTTCTCTCGTCGACCTACACAGCTCCTTCATCCCCTAACAAGCTGTAGAGAAACAAGCTGCCTAATAAAATCATAGCACCATTAAACTTGGGGAAGTTGGAGCCATTACGCACGGCCAAATTACTCTTATTAACCCCCAACAGCAAGGATTAATCATTGTACAAGTGGAACTTTGCTCATGTGCGTGCCCACACACATACCCAAGTGCACTCCGATGAGGGCGCGTGCGGCGCAATAGTTGCGGAGTGCAGTGATTAGTCTTGTCATTTAGATGGAAAAGATCGTAATGATTTCATAATTTTGACCTTGGCCGTAGGCTTGATTATACACATGGTTCTAATGTGCTGAGGCAAATGATGATTGATATCGATAATGACTGCTGCCAATCATTGCTCATAATACCTTCAGGGTCCAGGTGGTGGGAATCTTATTAAGCCGACCAAGCCGGATGAGGTAAAACACAAACTTTTGCACAGATATTCATTATATATTCTTCTAGGAGCCGTAATATTCTTCCACTGGCTGTGTCCCAGAGCTAAATTGTTTCTCTTTTCCTCCGTTTGTAGTTAATTCCAGAGGCAATGTCAATAATTGCTGCCTCTTCGTTTGCAGTGTGACAAAAATTGAAAGAAAACAGAACCATCTCTATTCTCCTCGGAAGGGGGGGGGGGGGGGGGTGGAGGCTGAATTTTTCACTCAGTAATAATGTGTTGCATCAAATGCTGCAATGCCATTGTTTCATTACATTTTTTCTTGTTTGATGTTTTTGGAATAAAACCAACCTGTGTGTGTGTATAAAAAAAAAAAAGAAAGAAAACATAGATGAAAAAGACTCAAAATCCCGATCAAAGACAATCATATACGGGTTTGAAAGGATTGCTCCGCAGCTCTTACTAGATCCATCCGTAATCAGACGCAGATCAATCTGTGATGTATTGTATTGTCCTTCCAAAAACACACAATTTAAGGCTTGTTTGTTTGGCCACACGTGTGTGTCCTTAAATTTCCTCCACAGACACACGCAGGCCACAACCAAAATATGCCAAGGGTGTTTGTCTCGCCCCGTTCCCCTGTATCCCGTGACATGCACCCCCACCACGCCTCTCCTTATTCCTCCGGAGCACTCAGGTGGAAAAGCATTTCATTTGCTAAACAAAGTGGAAGGCTGCCACAACACAGGGGCGTAATGGAGAGTGATGGGTGGCCCCCATACCGGGAACCATGGTACAAAGCATAATTACTCCTCCTGTCAACATCGCAGCATCCATCACTTACTGCTGTCGCTCGCTAAGGGCTCTGTGCCACTTCCAACAAGACACACAGAGTGTGTGTGTGTGTGTGTGTGTGTGTGTCAAAAATTGTGTGCGCTCCATTGATTATTTGTGGCCATTTTTGTGTGTGTCTGTTTCACATTAAAAGTGTGTTTGTTTGCGTGCAACTACCCAAGCGGAGCCTTGGAGGCACTCATCTGGATGCCAGCGTTCATAAAAGCTGTGCAACACTGTAGCATGTGACTTTATGAACTTACTAAGTAGAAAAAGACAAATAAACAACAACAAAATAAATGTATTTTTAGAAGACGCAGCATACACTTTTGAGATGGCGATTACTTTACTGGAAGCGTGACTGTGAACTGTGCAGCAGCAACAACAAGGAGAATCCATTTTGCAGTGTGTAGCGAGTGAAATGCCCCAGTCATCGGAATAAATTTCACTGGAAGATGTGGGCTTGTCTTCTCAACCCGGAGCTTAAAAAGCTGTCTTTTGTAAAAGCACACATAATAACCATCGGAGGAACTGTAGTGGGCTTTGTTTTCTGGATGGAATACATTATTGATGGATGAGAGTTAGCTTGCAGAAAAGTTTTACTCTCCGGTTACCTGAATGTTTACAACACAGCTCCAACACACAGTATCTTGTACGATGATCAGCTTTGTTCAGCTGGGAAATGTAGTTAATAACTTTTGCTCCTAACACAGGAGTAAATAGTGCATCTGCTTGGGACTATTTTTAACCGTAAATTCACCATATAGTCCCCATCAGAACCAAATTTTGAACACCGGGTTTCAGCCTCTAGGACTGAACATATCAAAAGAATATAAGAAAAAATAAAATAAATAAAATACAAAACAAATAAATGTCAAATCCCTGCCTCACAAGTCAATATAAGTTAATTGTGTCATGTTTATAACACTATTACACAATAATTATAAACCATAAGAATGACTCAAAATGACCCCAAAACTGACTCAAAATGCACCCAGAGTTTTGAAAAAATGCTGATTAAAAAAGTTAGGAACTACCTGGATGGCTAAACTCAACAGTTTTGGAATCCTTAGAGCCTACAGAGTTCGCAATTCCACAATTCACAAAGCATCGCAAAGATACGCACAATAATGACATTTGTGTCCAGCAAAAAATATGAAAATGTACTTACTTATGGCTGAAATATGAATATTCCTTCCTGCTATCTCCTCACAGCTAAGGCCACGGAGCACCCTGCTGCAGTGAAACGAGGCTCGTTCAGGGACCACAAAGGACTGTGGGAACTCTTTAGCTTGAGTGGAGCTAACATGAGTTCTCGACATGAACTAAAATATTTATTAAAAATAGTTAACTTCACTTAATCAAAGCCAGGCTTCGCACAGATACTCCTACAATATTGAGTTATTTTATATTTAAATAAAACGTGTTCATTGATATAGTTAACATAATAACATTTCATTTTTTTTCTTAGGAAAATATATATATATATATATATATATTTGTTTTTTCTGTGTACTATCATAAACCAATATATCACTAACACATATATGGCCTTATTATCTATCTTCACAAGGGTTTTCTGTATATTATAGCTTTTTTAATTTTTCAAATAGACCTTGTGAATGAGTAAAATAATCAGGATTTAATATGAGATAAAAAGCACTGGAACAATGGATGTGGTAGTGAGTATGTACATTTACCGTACATGTTAACCTGGTGCAACAGATGGTTTCTTACGTGGAGCCATCTGAGAAGCAGTCATTGGAAACTGTTTGGAAAAGGCCAGCACTTTCAAAACTACTTGGCAGGTGATTGGATGAACCATCTGTCCATCAGCGTCTGTAACAGCTAACTTCAACCAATCAGATCAACGATCCATATGACATGAGAAGAGCAAGCACCTTTTCCACAGGGAGGGAAGCCATCCGCTGAATACATTCTCTCCAATTCTGTGTACTCCTGTATCATCTTTCTGCCCACTAAACTACAGACGGCACACCGAGCAACTCCAGGGTAACTCCAGGATATGGCAGCAGCTGAAGGATCGGAAGCATTGTGTGTGTGTGTGTGTGTTCGCGTGCATATTCATTCAAACCGCTCGCAATATCTGCTTGTTTTTGCCCGGCCGTTCAGCATACTGCAGGCAGATGTGGCTGCATATTCCTATTCATTATGCTATGCAGATGACATTATATTGTTGTTTCCTTGTTTCCATCACATTCACAGATTGAGGGAAATCTGTTTCGACCTGCACAGCTGGAGCACTGCAGTACATATCGTCTGTTTTTTTCCAGGGTGATTTTTTTTGTAGCATTTCTCTTTTTTTTCTCATGTGGCTTTATGTCCTGCATTGTGACTCCTCCACTCCCCGAACCGTAGCAGTGTGAGAATACAGGTGCATGTGATCACACGAGGCAGCTGTTTTTCAAGGTGAATAAACAACTCAGCTTTTGGCAAAAAGCACGTTTCACTGAAGGCATAGAGACCCTCCACATGATTATTAATAAAAGACACACGTTGTTGCAAATGTGAGGTGTGAAGTGACCAATTGAAAAACACTTTGCATGCGTTTGTCAGGAGAGACAAAAACATGTTACACCATGCATTATGCATCTATAAATAAACTTAAACTGTAAAATGACATAAGTGGGGAAAAAACACCTTTCCTCAGTTATCAGACAGTATGTACTGCACATAAAGGTTCAGTAAGGGCTAGTATATAACAAACAACAGAAAAACAACATGTTCAGAGCCTGACTCCAGGCTTTTGTCAGAGCCAAGGTGGTTAGTTACTCCTGGCTTTATGACTGTCCTCGATCTCTCAAAGCAATTTGAAGCAGCCATGAGAACAGAGCAATTATCCTCTCCTTACTCCTGGCTGTAGAAATGAAGGATTGACTCATCTAGGCTGTCTCAAGGGGTCCATAACTGTCCGGGCTGGAGACACCTTCGCACCAATTGTCACCTTTCCCCTGGTGTCATTAAATCTTTCTGAGCCGCCCACAACTTGCTGCTGTGCACTGTTCTTTTGCTGGGACACCCACAAAGGTGCAAATGGTCAGTTAGGGGTCAAACCTCAGTTTACGTCAAACACACACAGTGGTGCTGACACTAAAGTGGCCGCTGCAATATGGATGGAAATGAGAACAAAAACATTGATTGGTTAAGAACGGATATACAGTATCCATATATGGTTTTAGTAATACTTGCAGGCTATAAGCATGATGGTTTCCTGCGACAATAAACATTTTATGTATTGTTATCTGGACCCACTACATTTTTATTTTAACTACATTTTTAACATTCATCTGCTATTATTCATGTAGCTTCCAATATTGATTTTCTCACTGTTAAACCCCATATATTTGCACTATTCATTTCTGCCTGGACCATTAACAGTCAAACAGCATATAGTGTGACTCAGTTATTCCTTTTGAAGATGGGGTTCAAACACAAATCATGTTTTATTGTTCGATCAATTGAGGTACATGATTAAAATATGATTTTTCGTGGGCAGCCGAAGACATGAGAAGTAAAAATTGCTTTTTTGTATCTATAATTGTATGGTACATCATAAAATGAATACAGATACAAATACAGATTAATTCAAGGGACTTCTCCAAAAGTATTGATTCAACTTTCCTCCCATCATCTTCTGGTCAAGGATGTTCAGTATAGTGTAAGAATAGTTTTATAGTGCTCCTAGTGAGAGCTAGTAAGTTTACGTTGGAGGGTCAAGACAAATAAATAACTCTGTATGGATTAGGATTATCAAGTATCAAATGGATGACACTGTATGTATTACACAAATGTATCAATTAGAATGATCAAATGTATTAATTGATTGTGGGAGGAATACTGAAAACATCTGGAGCCCACCAAACAGTTACACATCCTGAAGATTGGAGCAGATAAAGAGGACGCACTCAGGAATGTGCCTGTGAGGGGGTTGATTGAAGTCCTGAGCACTGTTGTTTATGCGAGAGGGGGTTTGGGTTGGCCAACACCTAACAGGACAAGGTCTCGTCCAATCAATGGATCTCTGTCTCATGGTATATCTCTCTCCCATGGGATATATTTTGTGTAGTCATTAGTGTGATTCAATTTGAAATGCTGTTCATCATATTTTTATTAAATCAATTTATATTATAACTTTCTGCATCTGGGACTTCTCTTCGCACAATCGGCCAAAGATTTTTTTACTTAACAATAGACTGGCTGGACAACCGTGCTCAGCATCCGCAGACTCTTTCCATTTCCTCTGCTGTGACTGGCGGCAGGCGAACATTCTTGCGGTGACAATTTGCGGATTGTGGCTTGATTGTGTTGGCCATCGTGTCCAAGTGAGCGTTAGGTCCCCCTAAAAAAATAGACCATCATCTTTCTGGAACACCTCGCACCTCAACACCCAAACCATCTGTCAGAAGCCATAAAAAAAAGACATATATGACTAATAAACCCGGGGCATCAATACGTTTGAATGCCTGTAGTTCATTCATTCAGCCGTTTTGCATTTTATGGGATTTGCATGCAAATGAGCGCCGTGAGCCGCGGCGCACGACTGTCCTCAGCAGCAGTTACACTGAAGCAGGTCGTCTTGAAACGGCAACAAGTTTATCTCAAGTATGAAAAAAATCATGACACTGAACAGTTTAAATCCGACGTCCAATTGTTCCCTACTTAAGATAGTGTGTGGCATGACAATAAAGCCATATGGATCCCTGCAGTGGCTTAAGACTTGGCTCAGTAGTAACAGTACAGACCAAAGATAATGCCCTCGTCAGGCTGAGGAAGTCTTCATCCCATTCTTTAAACTATGGATGACTCAAAACATGTCAAGCCAAAGATTGTCTGATCACTGGCTCTTGAAACATTCTCCAGCTGTGCCTGGTGGAGAATAAGGGACAGGCCGCAACATCTGAACCTCATTAGACGTAGAGGATTCTCCAGCATGGTGGAAAATTGCTCAATCAAACCAAAAAGAGGCCCGCGTGGCCTTCTATTTCCCCACCGAGTGTTATAGATTCAGGAAATGACACTTTGGGTTTTTGTTTGTGATTTGAAACAATTTCCGACCTCGATGTGAAATCAAACGCGCCTTCGCCTGGAGATCGAGTGGCTCGTAGTGGTTGTGAAAATGCCCAATATGCTAAATGCTGCTCCTCAATCAGTGCCAACTCCGCGAAAACTCAGCACACTGAGTAATTGTGCAAAGTGGTGGAGGTAGCGACGGCGGAGGCCTCGTTCTCCTCCCGCTTCCTCCTCGACAAGTGTTTCATAGTCCCTCAGATCTTGTCCCAGACAAACGGAGCACTGCATCAATTGCTCTGCTGAATTTCCATCCGTCTTCCTGGATGATTTCCCCCGTGGTCTCTCGCGCCGAAACAGGTTTTTTTTTTTTTATTTCTTCCCGTCGACATCGTCTGTCTGCTCTGTCGCCTCAACAGAAAGGGTTCTTCCCAAAGTGTGATTGAGCGCCGAGTTAAGTGGTCGACGGCAGAGAGCTTTCTTGGCTCCTTTGCCTGATGAGGTGAGCTAGGGCACAGATGCCCATTTCTGCACCGGCAAGCAGATGCACTCCGCACCGGGGATGCTTTCCTTTCAATTAGTCCCGGCAATCAATGCAATCTGTGTTTGGTAATCTGCTGCACTGTCGTTCCAGCAGGGGGAAAAAACACTCTGAGTAAGAAACACAACAGGAAGAGGAATACAAAATAAAGGGGAGAAAAGTAGCTGGGAGAATCACAAAAGCATGTGAAACTATGGAAATAACCGTTTTGAATTTAGTTGAAATGTGTTTTCTCCTGTATCGATTAATCTCTCCTGGCTCAGTGTAGAAAGCAACATTGTTCCCAAACTTCTCCCGCCACCGTTGGGCCCATATGGTGCTGCTCGCGGGCCAAAACGCAGCACTGAAAGAGAATGAATTCACTTCAGTGTCATTATAAGTAAAAGAAAGCATGGAGAATACAGCACATGCACATATTGTGTAGACCGGGCTGAGGAACAGTCATTGAAGTCAAATCTCTTTCGAGTGGTGCTTTTTGATTCACGCAGTGAAGCATTTATACCTGGATCTCCTTTGAAGGGAATGAAACCAAGCTACAGTAAAACATGAATATACCACCAGAAGATCGATTGACCTCACTCACAAATGCTCCACATAACTTCTAGTTTAATTGCACTTTTAATAAAATACAGAGCACATGCTTTCATATTGCCCACTCACCGCTTGGTACTCTGAGAGCTGCCTCTGCTAAATGGATCGCTTCATGCTTTTAGAGTCTGTCTTTTATTTTTTTGTTAACTGGAACACATCAAAAAGTGAATGTGCACTAAAACATTCATCAGACTTTTTATTTTGTATTACTATTATTTATGTCACAATAACCACACATGACAGCCAGGTGATGGTGTAGGTGAGGTTGAAGCTAGGCTGCTAAACAATAATACATTAATAAATGCAGCCTGTTCATTAAAATGTCAGAGTTTATGACTGGACTTTACCGGGACACAGACTCCTGCAGCGTTCCTGGAAGTCAGCTGGGTCACTGGGTGTGAACTCTTCGCTGCAGAGATGTCTACCGTGAACATTTAAAAACATATACGATACAGTATATAACATAAGGAAACAAACTTTAAATGGAAGCACATTTTTGTTCAGCTCGACCGAAATTCCATTGGAATTCAACAGGACTCCTTCAAACCCAAGGGGCCAAACATAGCTGATGTGAGCAGAGGTTTCTAATCCCATAGTCGCAGCTGCACATCATCTGAATGGTTACAAAAAGGAAAGATGATTCCAAAGGATGTGATAAGAGCCCGGTGAAAACCAAAGGGACATGCAGTTCTCAGCTCATGCTTCAGTGCGCTCTCCAAGTAAATAGCAATATCTTTGAATAACACCTTCGCAGGACAGATAAGGTACAAGCTGATCTTATTTCACTGGAACAGGAAGGTCGCAAGTCACGGCGGGCATTCAAGAAACCTGCTAATTTCATGGGAAATGACGGCACGCTCGCATCTGAGAAAGCTACGCTTAGAGGGTCGCAGTTCTTTGAATCCAGATAGTCTCTATTATGAGTTATGGAGGTCGCCGACTTCATGCTGGCTGGGAGAGGAATGCACGGAGAATGCGGTGTTGAAGCTCTCAAAATAAAATGCCACGAGGTTCAGCATTCCGGTGAACACCTTCACAGTATTCCAGCTCATTGATCATTCTGCTGAAATAGTGATTATCGCACGAAACGCTGCAGAGCATGCTTTTTTTTAAGATTATTTCTTTTTAGAGCTGCAAAATGTCAGTTTATGCAAGAGATTTTCTTCATAATTCAAGAAAGATGACAATGCAGAGAGCGGGCAACCTTGAGCAGGCATTTGAATGTAAACTCTGCAAACGCTCCGTGGAACAAAGGGTAACAGAAATCAGGGCTCATTCCTCCCACAGATTACCGTATCAATCTCATCACGCTCACGCCGGATCATCAGAATAATGTACATCCCATCATCCATCACTGACACCATCGGTTCTCATGTGAGCCGAAACGGGAGATGTCTTGTTGCTAATTTCACACTTAGGGTCACCCTCATTTCTTTGGTTTGCCATTCAGCCACTGTGGAGTGGGAGTGAAGTGATATGTTAAATTAAATGCGAAGTGTTTGTCGACGCCATTAATCTAAAGCAATGCCGATGATGTCTCACTCGAGGTGTGTGCACGCTCATTTGTTACGTTTGTGTAGTCACTTTTAATAGCTTTTTTTTGCCGCGTAACAACAAACTCCCTAAACATTTTTTTTTTAATCTCGGCTCATCCAATCAGGTTACAGCGTTGTATCTTTTTTATTTTTCTATTATGCAGCAGAAAATCATTTCTCAAGGTTGCTGCAGCAAGGAATAACATAATACAGATTTGATAATTGCTCCCCTTGGATTATCGCTAATTTAAAAGTCCCACACTCATACGCAAAACAATGCATAGTGTTTGATTAATGCATCGCAGTGAAGAAAATGTTGCTGTTTTTTTTTCCCTTTTGGGAATCTTCCTAAAGAACCAACCTCATTAATGAAACTTAATGTTGAATAATTTGAGAAGCCCCTGCAGATGATGCATGTATTCATTATCGCACCATTCTAACGGCACACAGGCTGCTGTTGATGCCACGACCTCGACGTCACGTTCCCACTCCTGCCTGCGGAGCGTCGCTACAGTGAACCTTTTAGCAACATAGATTATATAAAGATGATTGCCATTCAGCGTCGCCACATGATGATGCAGGACTCGTTGTCGTGGCTCGGTGGACAAAGGAACATGCCACTAATTTGCATGACGGGAATGTGATGGAAAATCCATTTTGCTTACTCTCCAGGTATAGACCAGCAAACAAATCAATTAAAGTGCGGGAGCACACTTAAGGTCACTTAGCATCTTTGTCACAGCTGCAACAGTTGCATTATATGTCGTCCCCATGCTGGCGTGACGGCAGGTCCCCCCATTAGCTCAATTATAAGTGAGATCTCTATGAATATTTTCTTTAATTGTTTTTTTCTCTGTGTTTGTCACACCAAATTGCATTCCAACTCAGTTAATGACCAATTTATGTAAAACAAATTAGGAGAAAGAGTGACCGATTACTATCATGAATGGACTTTTCCGCTCTTCCTTCCACATCTATACAGATCACGAATCTGATCGCAATCCCGGTTTTCCCGGGCGACGTGCAATTAAGGGTCGGCCGTCCTTCAGCCCAGGGGCCTTAGTATCATGTCCCTAAACGGAGGCAATTAATCAGGCCGGACTCGTCTGTTGCGGTCCAAACGGAAGGAGGTCAGCGCTGTACGTGCCGTGTCCAGCATAATAAAGACACTGGTCAGACCTCGCCGTAAAAGGTCATCCTTGACAAGTTCACGTGCCACTGTGTGACCGAAATGTCAATAAGAATGTGCAGCCTTGGTGCATGTTGAGTCACCCGCTCTTCTGTGAGCAATGTCAGGAAGAACAAAGGAAAAGTTGTTGCTTTTGTTTCTTTTAAACACTCGGCTCCTGAGATGTTTTCCTGCCATACTGAAGTATACACGATCCAAAACTAACTCACCCAGACACACACGCATATCTATTATTTATATTGCTGTCATTGTCTTTTTGTTTTCATTATGCAAACAGCCGTCTCAAGTCCCTTGTGCTGAGAACCGAACCCCTAAGCCTAAGACCCCCTTTCAAAATGTGGATCGTCGAAAAGGAAACCATGCCAGGACGGTTGCGTTGTGAGACTTGTTTTCTTTTCTTTTTAGCCCAGCCGACATCTCAAGGGCAGCCTCCGTCCCCGCCTCCTGTCTGCGTCATGTCCTTCTTAACCTCGCACTGATGAGGACAACGAGAGGAACGCGGTTTAACGTTCCTGGCATACGCTTCAGTCGGATCAGTCTTGTTGGCGTTCCACAACAAAATCAAAGAATTTAGTGCACATTTCATTTGACCTAGTATGTGAGGTAACTGCAAATACCTTCATGTTGCTTCTACTGGCCTCTGGTCTGAAGAAAGGCATACATTATATTGATTCAGTTCTGCCTCGGATGAAGTTATTCTGCTCTTTTTGTGGTTGGCAGTGCCATGGGCCGCATGTGGAGTGTGGCGAGGAGGGACTCGCTCAGTTTAAAGCATCACTGAGTAGCATGCTATTAAAATTACCTGCATTTTTCACCACTGCTTCGCAGGTGCAACACTTTATCAAGTTGCCATGAAGCCCCCAAAAATGGATCCGTGCTTCATGTCATAGATGCCCCGGAGGGGTTCGGAGAGTGGGTGTGTGTGCTGTACGTAGTGATGTAAACCAGGTGATGCCACTCGCCGGCAGACGGGACAAATGGGGTATTGGCGTGAGTGTCATTTTTGCAGTACTAAAATAAAGCAGGTGCATCATTTTGGGCATCGATTGAGGGCGACCTGTATGAAATTGGCTGTCATTCCCTCCTAAATTTACCAATTTGTTTTTTGAATCAATGCAGCCGCTTCAAATATGGTGCTTCAATACAAACTCATGAATCGTCCACCTGTTTTCCAATACACCGATATGTATGTATGTGTGTGTGTGTAGATTTTCTTTCCCATTCGGTTATAGACCGCCAGGGGAATGAAATGAGGTACTCGGGTCCAGGTGCAGGTAATAACAATGATAAAACCAAGAATAGATAGCAGACAGGAAACAATATTCAAATTACAAAAGTTAAGCATGAGTGACATGACGGTTGTCACAGGGGAGTATAGTGTGTATGGGGACGTTTTCTCCTTTCCAGCAGCAATCGGCGCACAGTCCACACTCACCGTTGATCACACTTTGACCGCACAACACAGTATTGTAGTGTTGGGGACGGCCCACATTTCCCATCATGCCTCCCGAGTCCCGGGTTAGTGATTGTTATTTTTGTGTCAGTTCCGAACACGGTGGCTTATATTGGTAATTGTTGTCTTTTTCTTTGGTGCTGGTGTATAGTTTAGTCTGCCTTCCCAGCAGCAGTGAGGGTTGGGGCGGTAAACATGAGCATGCTGTGTGAAGTTTACTCTCATCATGTTGCCGGATTTCTGGGAATTGAAGCCAAGTTTGCTGCTGTGTGCTTGCTTGCCACTTCAAGCTGCCAAAACACAGCGAAGCTTTATTTGTGTTGCCTCTGCGCTCTGGCTTCAAGTGAGACAATGTCATTTTGGAAAGGAGAAAGAACAGAGTCTTCGTCATTCAAAGTAAAAGTTATATTTCTTGAAAAGAAAAGCGCACCATTTCTCAATCCAGTGCCGTCAGGTCTGGTATGACCAGTGTCTTCTGATGGCTAACACCAGCTAGCTTTATATATCTCTGAGTGACTGGGATGATTTTGCCGTGTGCCCAAAATGGCCACTGTTACAATGAAGAACTTTAAAGAGGGTATAATCAATAACTGAGATATATGGTGTCTTTCGGCTCATTGTTTCGGTTTACTGTGTTGGTTCAGTCTCATCACCGTAAACTAAGCAGTTTGATTTCTATCCCTTAAGAACCAAAAACAAGTATCTTCTGGATCTGTAATTCTTCGCTAACAAGTTTCCCGTCACAACTTATGTCAGTTTTCCTGCAGCAAACCAAAAAACTGTTATTACTACTTTGAATATCTCCCAAATACATTGAACTCATTTTCCTCCCTCAACATTGTGCAATGCGCTCCCCTAAAGCACTGTAGAGGTGTGTCACATGCCACTGGCGGAGATGTAAATAATTGATTAAACGCATCGATAATTTAAGTAAATGGATGAAGTAATGGGCAGATTATTTACATTCTCCATCCTCGTAATGAAATGACTTGACATTACGTTCAGGAAGCTCTGCATTTCTTTCAAGCAAATGGCTACTTTGGCTTGCTTCCGGTCGTTAGCCGGGAATCTATGCACAAGAGCCTTTATATAAATTGCGTTCCCCTTGGAATCAAAAGAAAGCCCTCCCTCCGAGGCCCGGAGTTCAAATGAAGGTCTCGCACTCAGCGAGCCAAGCCGCCTCTCATCTGGTCCGCGGTCCTGAGAGGCGGCCGCTGGACTTCACAAGCAGCCTGGGAGTCGGCCGCTGTCCTCTGATATCCTGTGGAGGGGAGGCAGCCAGACAGCAGAAGAAAACACATTACAGCACATCTTCATGTCTCGTGGTCTGATGCGACTACAGTCAGTGTGAAGGGAATATTTAGTTCCATATGTATTAGCCGGTACAGACCCCCTCGACTCCTTCTTTCCAAAGGAGGGCCGGAGTGAGCGCCTCTGCTTTCTCTGGAGAGGACACACATTCATGCTGGTGCGGGCAGGATGAATGAGGTTGTCAGTGGTTATCTGAGGTTAATCTGCCTCATTTTAAGAAGGTCTTTGATGAGTGACTTGAAAACAAAGCACGCCTGATGGAGGGACAAGGCTGTGTCCTTGTATTTTCATCAAGTATCTCAGATCAGCACATTTTCTCATTAGTACTCAAGCACCGTCATACATTAGAATAACTGAATACTGCCAGCAGATTTCTTTTTTTCTATTTCTTCATAATCCATTCGGTAAGACTGCCAAAACTTAAATCATTGTCACCGCAAAACTATGCAGCCTTATAGGACTCCAACCTCATCGTGACCCATTGAAAATGCTCTATTCAACCCTAACTTTGAAATGTGGGCATGTCAGCAGCAGGAGTCCCTCCAGACTTAAATGAGGGGCAACTGGCTGAAGCCGGAGACTTCAAGGGAGAGATAAGGCCTGCCGATGAGAGGACTGGAGGCAGTGTAAGGTCAAAGGGAGTGGGCGCTTTCCCAGAGAGACAAAATAAAGTATTGATCGAGTTATTGAGGGAGGCTGTTCATCGGATATACTCGAACACATGCTGTATGGAGAGAAGCACACCAATGGAAGCTTTGATTTAATCAGGTTTTATCTACTTGAACTGACATGGTGTAAATATAGAAGAAAAGAAATAGAGAGTAGATCGGGTAGCACGGAGAATTAAGTGAAAGGAAATACCACAAATACAATACAACACCGGATAAATGGATCAAAACAGTAAAATGTTATCAAAGTCAATTTTGAGTGAAATAACATAAGACATAAGATATGTATGAACAAATAATACATAATAAAAAGCAAACTGCACCAAAAACCACACATTTAAATTAACAGTGTACTGCTTTTGCATATTCACGGTAGAGAGCGCACACACACACACACACACACACACACACACACAGCTTGGTTACCTGTACGGAGGCATAATTAGGCCGCATTAGTGTCCGTCTCCTTCCGTGTGTGCGAGAGCTGCCGCGCATCATGAGTTTACTCAGGCGCTGTTCAACGGCTCCGCCATGGTCAGTAACGGTCTCCCACTGCTACTACGTCCCGGCCTTTAAATTAAGCATGTTGAATTTATGGGCGAATGTATTAAGATAAAAAAAAGTTAAGGGTCCTTTGTTTCCCATCAGCGTCTATTATGGACGACAAGCACACCTCTGAACTGCGGACCCGTACATTAAAATGGAGCTGAATATATATTCATGCATTTAAAAACGGCTTTTAGAGTTTGATTTATTTTATCAGACACTTAAGCGGCTTAACAGTGCTCGCGTAGCTTGCAAGCGAACATAAATCAAGCAGTTCACATGACGGGCGTTTAATAGCCGCTTTCACCAGGTTGAGTCTTGCGCTGAAGATCTTTCATAAATTGTTGTATCATCGTAGTATTTTTTTGTTCGATCCGAGTGTGGAAAGAGGCCTTTGGCACAAGTGGGGCTGCAGTTCAGGGCGGCGTCGGCTCTGAGAGGTGCGGGGATTATATTCCCTGACAAAACCCCAAACACCGCTGAATAATATTTGGAGGCATGTGCTTATCACACATTAGCCAGCAGTTTTCACACTGCATTCAGTGCTGAAGTCCTGAAAAACGACCACCTGGGGTTCCCTTCCATTTCCTGTGTTAACTTTGTCTCCGGGTAATCAAAATCCCAAAATAAGAAAGTTGTTTTGGGTTTAATAATTCATATATATATATAACCGCTGGGAAACACCTGTGATCCATCTTTTTCAAGGAGATGACTGATGTTTTCCCCGATACGCCGAATGAACAAACGCGAGTCCTTTTCTAACTGCAGATCTGGTCTGTTTCAAAAGGAGGGGGAGTATTCTTTCAGCGATGCATTGTGGACACGCTTCCCCCCTAATTCACATGCTCAGCGGTGATGAAATATTCTATTTGGATTTGAAATTCATATCTCATCCCCCTCGGCTGGGTCTCATCCTTCCCTCTTTGGCGGAAAAAAAAAAAGCTGTGTGAATTCCACTCACACATTTGGAACCAAATATTCACCTCACACTAGTTGCAGTCATGAGACACGAATGTGTGCCGTAATGTGTTCTCGTTTGGTGTCTGGTTGCCTCTCCTGACAGGATATCAGAGCAGAGCGGCTGACTCCCAGACTGTTTATGAGGATGCAGACTCTGCCTCTCAGGACTGTGTTATTTTAGGTGCAGGGCCATTCATATGAAAATAACAACCTCTCTCTGGCTTATTGGCTTTGTGATAGAGCCAGCACTGTTTTATGGGATTCAATGGCTGTTTTATGCAGGAAAAAAAAATGTAATAAAAAACAGATTAAACAAATTGCTTGCGGCTGTTATGTGAAAGGGAAATATCCTTTTCGTATTAAGTCATTTATTTGCCTATTTGTGTTTTCCTAAAACGGTCACAGGGACACATATAAGTCTCTGTTCCCTTCACACCTGCTCACCTGCTGCCCTCGTTCCCTTAAGACACGCCCCTCCCTCATCAAACCCAGTGTGCATACATACGTCTTCTCCTCCATCCCGCTGCCAGTCACCAGCTCATCTATTGAGCCTGTGGGTGTAAGTGTAAGTTCGACCCATTATGCCCATTATGCATGTTGATTTCAGGTGGGAAGTGTTCGAATGCAATCAAACAATCAGCCTTTCCATTAGTTGCAGGACCCATTCAATCAAGCCAGATAATGGTATTTCTGACTAAGTCCCACGCTGTGATCACGTGGTCACACAATAGTTCCTTTTATGGATGATATTTGGACTGACATTTGTACAAATTTGCGTAATATGACTTGTGATAGGTTAGCCTGCAAAGGAGAGCACTGCAGAGAGAGAGAGCCCTTAAGAGACGTCCTTTGCACTCTGAGATAACGGTGTCATCCGCAGACTCAGCCAGCCTCCGAGGGTGAGTGAGTGTGACGTCAAGTCAAGTGTATACTTAACTGCCTTTTTCGGTGAATGTTTGAAAGGGGCTTTAACCTTTGGGAGGCTCAGCTCGCTGCAAATGGGACTTGGGATGACTCCGTGTAGTGACATCAAAGAGATAATGACGGTATTATGAATAAATGATATGCCCTAACAAGCAGTCTGTCTGTGCGTGCATTTATTACCCAAGTGTGTTTGTGAGGCGACATCATTTCAGTGGTAGAGGTGAGGTGAGGCCATTTCCTAGTGGAGGTTGAGTCACGGTGATGTTTTGACAGATCTATTATTGTGGGTCATTTTCTGCGTATAAAACATGGACGTCAGGCAGTGGACACAGGTTCTCACCGGCAAAATTATATAATTGGTTAATTGCGCACTGAAAGGTTACCATTCTTCTTCAGAAAAAAAAAGGTGTTAAGTGGTTGTAACCTGTGGCACATACTGTGGGGTGAATTTGCTAGATCCAAGGTTGGTATCTCTACTTCTGGCGCCATGCGGTCAGGAAACAGTTGATTGCACCCTTCATAGCGGTTGTTACCCCAAGTGAAGGAGTTTGACAGGTGCATCAGAAAGGCATCGTCTGTCAGGATGAAGCGGATTTAGAAGGAATTCTCGATTTACCGGTCGATCTGAGTTCCATTCCTCGCCTGGCTGAGCTTTTTGGGTAGCGATGAAAGGACTACGACTACAGGCAGTGAGATTCCTTGACAGGGCGCCTGGTAGGGATGTGTCCATCTGAACGTTTTCTCACCCTAAACGGATTCCCTCCGATAAGGTGCATCGCTAATGTCTGGGCTCACCCTCAGGGACAGGGTGAGGACCCTGGACTCTCTCGCTGTGGAACAGCTCCCCTTCTGCATTAAAAGGAGCCAGCTTTGTACATTGCATTTGATTAGGATGCCTTACAGTTGCCTTCCTGCGGAGGTATTCCGGACACGTCCGACTGGGAGGAGACCCAGGGCAGACCCGAGGACGCACTACAGGGATTACATATCCCATCAGGCTCTGTGACGCCTTGGAATGAGGATGGAGCTATCGAGAAGGACTTCAGGGCTCCTTTGTTTAACCTGCTACCACTGCAACTCTCAACGCTGATTAGTGGCAAAACATGGATGGGTTTTCGCTCTTGGTTTTGGCCACTGGGATTAGGAGGACACGTGCTTTGAGTTCATCAATGTCCCACTCTCCTGAATGCAGTAAAGACAAGGGGATTTGTTGACCCCAAAGTTAATCTAATGCTGATGTGAGTATAACTTCCCATATATCACAATGTATTAAAACACTATAGACAACCATTGGAAACATGCCTCACTGCTGGAAACGGCTTCAAAGTCACCACATCTTATACTTCACAACATGTTCACTCTGTCCTCTACGATGAGACAAATAAATAAATAAATACATAACTTGTTTGCAACCATTTTTCAGTGACATGTTTCACATTTCACTTGTAGCACTGAACTACACAGAGACCCTGGAGCTCTGGCTATTTTGAGTGGGAGTACCATTTGGTTGACTGTTTTTGACAAATGATTGACTCGTGTATGTTGAGCATAAAATCCCAAATGCAACGTAGTTTTTGGATATTCCCCCATAACATGTGAGGCAACTATGAACCTAACAGGAGATTGATCGGCAGGCATCTTAATACAAAAGGATGTAGTCGACATTGCTCTTTGTGATGAATGTAGATAGAGACCTGGCTGCACACACATGCCGAGGCAGGTCGAGCCAAGGGCATCCGTTTTCCTGCAAAGTCGACTCAGCCGAGGATATCAATGTCCCTGCCATGTTGTTAAAAGCAAGAGGTTGCAGCCACGGGCAAAAGGCACAGAAGTCCCTCACTCACGTCACACTCCGCTTCTTTTCTTTTCTTTTTACAGCTTTTTTTTTTGCTCTAACTAAATCCTCAACTGTTAATAGTTTAGACAGAACTGCTTACAAAGCCCTGACAGCGACGCATAGCTTTAGTGCTGACAGAGAGAGAAACAGTCAAAGCTCCTCTCATGCCTCTCTCGAACATCACACATGTCAAACTTGCTTTTTTTCACCTCTGATACAACCCTGCTGGTATAGATGCTTACAAAAAACATCTTGTCAAGATAAATCTCTTAAAGGACTGGCGGAAATAAGGCTTTGAATCTAAAGCCCTGTTGCTCTTCACACCACGCAGCATTCTACACGGCATTGTTCGTTTCTGCCTTTTTATTTGTTGGGCAGTGGATTCACATTTTAACTTGATGATGTCACCCCCGATCCACGTGCAAATAAGGTTTTGCAGGAAATGTGCACGTATCCCAGTTAAGTCACCATGCCTGCTGTCACTGTGCCCCTGTCTGTGCAGCAGCTCCAGGGTTTGCCTCTAGATGACATCATCACCACATTCTGTCATGGTTGACGTTTAAGTAAGAAGTGCTATTTAGGAGAGACTTACACTCTATAATCCACACAGAGTTTCTATGTCCGCACAAAACCTAATGAAGTCTACAAAATCATCATTTGAAACAATGCATTCAACAATTCCAGTGCAACCATCTTTTGAAAAAGCTTGCCAGACATGCAACCATTATTATCCTCTGAGTGTAAAAATATATTTTTAATGATTGCCCCCGTGCTCTGTGCTTTGAATGTGATTTTGACTTTGACTGGCACAGCGTTTGAAGTGTCCTTTAGATTTCATAGAGTGTGCTGTTAATCAAAAGCCTAAAAATGAGCTGTGGATTATTTTTAGGGGGGCTCAAAGTGCCTGGGTGATGACGCTGAAAATTTCACAAAGACAAAAAAATATATGAAAAATAGAAGGTCCTAAATCAGTGTGGAGCACGCATTGTTCCCAGATTTGGCAAATGGTGCTATCACATTATATTATTTTACTTTGCTTCTAATTCAATAAAATGAATGAAAATACTGTCATCTTGAAGGCAGCAAAGCACTTAGACGGTGAGTCTCATTGCGCCCATATTATTATAAGCTATTTTGTGATGTACGTAGCTTTGGAGATTAGGACAAAAAGAAGCCAACGTATTTAAGTGCTAGATCACACCAGGATGTGGCGAAGCCAGTCACCCTTGAGAAGTAGGCTGATGATGAAACCATGTGAAGGTCTAGCAGTGGGTACCACTGGTTTTAGCTGGTTTTGCGGCAGTGACTGTTGGTTCTGTGTGGGCGCCAAGGGTGGCTTTTAACCTTGTGGCAACAGCCCCCTAAAATGCCCTTAAAGACCCCCAGAAATGTAAAGCTACTCCACGTCAATATCAAAAATATCAGTTCAATAAATTATAGCAATTAAATAGTTCTAAATGATTCTACTTCTAAATGTCTTATTGAGACGGCCGTGTCTTCCCATATGTCCTGGTTTACGAGTGGAACAGCAGAAGATAGCGGGTGGTAAAGTCAGAATCAGAATCAGCTTTATTGGCCATGTGTGTTTACACTCACATGGAATTTGACTCCGGTTACACATAGCTCTCATTATACATATATACACATTTACAATAAGCAAGATAAATATTAAAAAAAAGACATTAAAAAGAAAAAGTAGTCCAAGTAGTGCAGATGAGGGAGTCTGATTAATTGTTCATCAGGGTGACGGCCAGTGGAAAGAAGCTGTTCCTGTGTCTGGTGGTTTTGGCGTACAGTGCTCTGTAGCGCCTACCAGAGGGGAGGAGGTGGAACAGCTTGTGTCCAGGGTGTGAGGGGTCTGCAGTGATCTTCCCAGCCCGCTTCCTGACTCTGGAGGTGTACAAGTCCAGGATGGAGGGCAGGCTGGAACCAATAGTTCTCTCTGCAGACCTGACTCTGCTGTAGTCTGCCTCTGTCCTGTTTAGTGGCTGATCCAAACCACACAGTGATGGAAGAACAGAGGACAGACTGGATGATGGCAGAGTAAAACAGGATCAGCAGCTCCTGAGGCAGGTTATACTTCCTGAGCTGGCGCAGGAAGTATAACCTCTGCTGGGCCTTTTTCTGGATGGTGTTGATGTTGGAGGCCCACTTCAGGTCCTGTGAGATTGTGGTTCCCAGAAACCTGAAGGACTCCACCGCAGAAACAGTGCTGGTGTGGATGGTGAGGGGGGGTAGTGTTGGGGGGCTCTTCATGAAGTCCACTGTCATCTCCACAGTTTTGGACTTGTTCAGCTCCAGGTGGTTCTGACCACACCAGAGGACCAGCTGTTCAACCTCCCGTCTGTACGCAGACTGAAACATCAAAGTCCACTCTTCATGTTGGACCACACTGCTGGCACTCAATTAGATAATTTAAAGGATTCCTTGGGAGTACATATACATGTTTACTAGTTTGCTGTCTCCTGGGATTACACTAGTCCTTTTTTTTTTTACAGCCAACATGGCCGTTAATATTCCAGCCACATAGAGTGACTACTCAACATGTTTTTTAAATAGCTATTTCACAGCCGAACACTGCAATAAACACAAATGCCATGATCTAGGTTCCAACAAACGCATTTATTTTCAAGAAGTCAGCCGAATGAACTTTCCAAAGACCTTGTCAACTGAGCACATAGACAACAATAGCCTTGATAGTGTTTATAAAATAAAGACATTAGTGATGGTTTCAAATTCAAAATAGCGTTGTGTTGTGTCGTGTTGATTTGTGACTAGATTAAAACAGCTGACACTACTTTTACCTTGTGTGACGACTTTCTGTCCCCATGATCTGACACAATTCGGTAATAGCTGCATTGTTTGTTTATTTAATTTAATTCCAACATGGGCCTCTGAGCGCCCTGCAGCAGTGAAATGTCGTGGATGACCGAAAACTGAGGAGAATTCAGGGAGATCAAGATATGGGGGAGCCACGCAGAGCTCCATGTTAACGCTGCCTGTTATTTCTTTGGCTCCGTGCCACCGTCAGATGAGAGTGTATTAATTGTCACCCGCTGGCTACTTCTGAGCACCACTCTCTCTCTCTCTCACACACACATACACACACACACACACACACACACACACACACACACACACACACACACACACACACACACACACACACACACACACACAGTTCAGTGATTGTCCTAGTCACCTGCTGCTTTCCCCCTCCCCTTCCCTCTGTCTCTCTCTGTTTCTCTCCCTCATGCTTTCTTCACCTTTGCGCCTCTCTCCACCAGCACCTCCTACCAACTCTCACACACAGACACACAACACACACCGCCTCCTTCTCATGTCTGGGCAAGGACACAGTGCAGCTGACTCACCCAGAATTGAGCTGTCATCTGTGTCACCTCGGGCCTGTGTGCGTATGCGTGTGTGTGTTTTCCGTGTGGCGTGTGAGCGCCACCTTGGGCAGGGAGTGTACTGTGGGAGGTTACTGACAACATGCACAGGCTGGGGTGTACGGGCAAAGGCACAGGACTTGATTTGATCATCATCGCGGAGACAGAGAGAACATGACTAATACGCATGCGTGTGTGTGTGTGTGTGTGTGTGTGTGTGTGTGTGTGTGTGTGCGTGCTAGTGTCTGCGTGAGAGAAAGTCCTTTTCAGAGCGCATACCCTCCTCCTACACACTCATGTACTTGTGTGTTACATGCGTAGAGGCACAGCCGGGTCGCAAACAACAATTAATTACAAGAAGAAAATTGTCAAAATAAAAAGAGATTTAAACCCATGCCCACAGGGAGGGGGGAGGAATTAATTCAAAAGGGTTTAAAGTGAGCTGGCACCCTTAAATGTACGACACAATCTCACCGGTACGGACAGAGTATTCTGTTTAGCGCTCTGCTTCTGTCTTGTCCCTCACACACTCACACACACACAAAAGCAAAACCTTTCCTATGAGCATCTGGGCAACAGACAGGCCTATTAGCCCACAGGGCCTTGCAGTGCCAAAATAACAACTGCAGCATATGTCTGCGTAATAATTGCATTAATGTTGAACATGTCTCTCCGGGGGGTGGCTGTGGTTGACGACTTGGGGGAAATTAAAGCTTGTTCTTGAAAGCATGAAATTATAATTCAGTAAATGTTGAAATGCAAGAGAGTTCAGCTAATGATCACTAACTACGCAGTAATGTATGAAGAGTTCCTTTCCAAAAATGCTGGATGTTTGTGCTAGAAAACAGATCATTACCTGGTGCTCTGTGCTTAATATCTCCATAATACAGAGGCAGCATTATTCCAAATGTGACGCCGCGTCAATGTCGGCTCACTCGTTAAATCCAATGTGTTTACAACTTACATTACCGACATCCTTTTTCCAGTTCATGCAAGTTCCGTCGTAAACGCTTTTCCTTCCTTCCAGGGGCTTATTGGTTTCAGTTCATTTTACTGCACCATCAAACTCAACTCGCAGAGACTCGAGACCTGCTCGGCATAGCTAATGCGTCCTAATGACACGCGCCTGCACTGGTTTCGGTAAGGCGACTTCAGAGTTTTAACAGTGTTAAAATGAAGGAGTGACCGGTGGATCCTTCCTGGCGGTGCATTCACGTGCTAAAGTGAGAGGTCTGAAGTCGAATAACTTATAATAACATGCACCCATCGCTGATTCTACTGGTCTTGACTGATGTGCACTTCTAATATTCAGACAGAACTCCTCACCAGGCTGCAGTGTGAAGGAAAATGTGCTGCAAAGTCACATCCAAACTGTGAAACAATGTCAAAGCAGCAAACCGTAGTTTACCTAACCAAAGGCCCCAAGATGACACGTCCATCCCTGCTGTGGAACTCAATGCATTGCATCTTCATTATGTTGCCAAGCGGCATCATCACACACATTGGCGTTTCTATTTTTTTTATGAGCTCAAGCAAATAACCAGCCGCAAGCTGCAAAATCCCAGCCTGCTTTATCCTGATGAGCTTGTTTTGACTATAGAGAATCATGGCGGCATCAGGATAAGCGCTCACAGGGCACTCTAACATCCTGCCTTGGTGGTAAACCATTTAGCATGTTGTGGTAGATGGTAGCAGGTATTGCAGACAAGCCGTCGCCCCAAAATATTCCATTTAGTGGCTACATCACCTTGTGAAGTTACAAATTGTTTTTGTGCCCCGCAGCTAAACATAATGAAGATTCAAGGCGTGCCAGGGAACGCAGTGATGTGTGTTCAAACACTCGCACAAGCAAGGGAGCACGTGCACCCCAGATACCAGGCATGCACGTACACACTCTTGAACAAATGCTCACATACCTCCACCGCGTGCGCGCACACACACAGACACACACGCGCGCATCTTTTTGCCCGGTGGACACTCATTAGGATGCAGAGTGGACGGATAATGTGGTTTAAGCAATCAAGGAGCTGGCAGACCCGGTCCCCTACTGAATTAAAGATAAATCCAAACACCTTGAGAGACCAGATTACAGGCCCATGTGTGGATTTGGCCAAAGTAGCCAATCCAATGCGTACAGTATGTGCATGTGTAGCTGGGAGCGCATGTGTGGCATGTTTGCAGTATTGGACAGCGTGCATGTGGATTAGCGGGGGATGAATGTGAGTACATTAACAGGGGGCACATGCTGGATTAATCTGCTATCAATGTGACACTAAGTGTGTGTTTTATCCCAACACATCCAGAGCTTCCTGTTTCTTGCATGTGCGTCAGAGAAACACTGTTTTTTTAATTTCACAGCTTTTAATCAGGAGGATTTGTCCCGGTAAAATAAACCTCCTGCATGTGTGTTATTCAAATGTGGGCTGTGTAGGGTTAATGCTCTGGGTCCATGGCGGCGGGAAAGTCACAATGCCAGTTCGGTCCAGTGTGTGGCCTGATATCAAACCGGTTTGAAGGTTTTAACAGCACCTCAATCACAGTAGGAACAGAGGACTTTATCGTCTGCGTAACGGAGAGAGAGAGGAAAATCACACATTATTAAAAGATCAGAAAGTGACAAGGTTAAATACAGGCAAGAGCAACATTATTCATGATAAATCAAGACTACTACATTATTAAAAGTAATATTGACTCAGTTCACAACAATATAAGTGAGGCTTCGCTTTTGTGCCCACTAATGTTTCTTCTTTTTCTCACAAAATACAGAAGAAAATACACACACACACACACACACACACACACACCGCTCAATAACTAGTCTCTATGCACCCCATGCAGAGCAGGGTTCAAATGATTCCACAGCAGGACAGAAAAAGAAGCAGTGTTGTTTTGAATAAATCATTTCATCGTGGTATTTGATGTAATCTACTGTGATTTGTGCTTTTTTTAAAACTCTGTGCCCCTTCATGTATGTAAAGAGGACGTAACGGAAACTGGTGTACAGGTTACCTTGGAAACAAGTCCCATGTGCAGTGTCTAAGCTTCAAAAGATGTGTCAATCACAATTTTACACCCCCGAGTTCAGCTAAATTATACTATCCTTGATGTATTTAAAGAGAGAATGGGCCATTGTGAGTGGTCCAGAAGGCTCCACTCATTCATACAAAATATAACAATTTCTTTTCAATTAATTGCAATTTGCAGATGTTATCACATGCTCACAAACAGACCCACATGCCTTCAAGCTGTCCTTGAGGTGCACTGCTGTGAGTTCAAGAAATGCTTAATTCAATTCAATTCAATGACCTTTGTACTCATGTATACTTGTGACCAATTATTGAAGGAATCCTTGTTTAGTAAAAATGAGAAAAGGCTTGATGCATTGAATTAAAAACGGGTGGCCGTGTTCATCACATACGCAAACCATGTTAAATTCTCACACAACCGGTGTAGTATGACGTCTTCGCTCAAACTTTAATATGTCAAACACTTCCAGATTATTCGAGGGAACGCGGGGTGAGTAAAAGAGATGCACAACTGGTCCTTTTGTGGCTAAAGTATTGCTTTAAGAAGCAACCACATTTAAAAAAGAAAAATCACAGTTGAAAAGTGTCGTTCTTACGCTGACTGAATAAATGCAGCATTCTCCATCTAATACAATCTTTCGAGTAGATAAAGGTTTGGCGATGCAGCCGCTGAGTCATTTTAAATGCGTGAAAAAAAAATTGATACCTTGAGACAATCACTGTAATTAAAGCTGACCGTGGTTGAGACATCTGATAGGTCATACAGCAGGCACACTGTTGAAGCTTGTGTTTCTTAAAATAGCATGAAGCCATTAGCATTCAAAAAGGATAATTTTCAATAATGTTTTACTCCCTACCAGCAGTGAAGGAAGGATTTTGATCCTTTACTTAAGTAGCCGGAGCACACTATACTTCTAAAGGCACTCAGCTCCAATCCCGCGACAAAATGTGTCTCAAATATTCAGTTTTGAAGATGCAGAGTAACAGTTGGGCACAATAGTGTTGAGCAAACAGACTATATCATGAGCAAATTGTGCATTCTTTTGGCAGAGTTATTTTCAGCTTCTTTTTTTTGTACCAGTGATTTTACAGCACCAGTAGAGTGAATATGGAAGTGACTGAAAATAGCCTATTTTTGGAGAAGATATTGAGCTCAGCTCGCGGAGAGGAATACAATGCAGCAGGCTTGTTCTTATTGTCAATGTCAGAACAATGTAAAGCAGGTCAGCCCTAGTCCTTAAGTACAGCAGGTCTTTTGTTCTTCTGCGTGGCACGCAGAGGTAAATGCAGGCGGCCAATCGTCTCAGCATTGGTCTCATTTGTGCTGTGTAATTATATAATGTCTAATTAGAGCGTGTCTAAAAATACAAGTTGTTTTGAAGTCAAAACGCCACCCATCACCTGGCGCACTCGCCGCTGACCACCGAACTATTTGTCATGGGAACAGCAGTTGGAGTCATCTGGCACGATGTTTTTCACCCACCTGCTGCGTCGTGTGTGCGAACGCGTATGCTTTTGTGGGCCACCGCATGTCGTTTCTGTGTCTGCGCGGTAGAGAATTAAAGGGTTATCGCCAGTCTTTACTCCTCTAAACTGGGGCAGGCCACATTATGTAAAGTGCTGAATTATATATCAGACGCTGACACCATTTAAGCTGAGAGAACACTCAGGCTTACATTAGCACCCTAAATGTCTCTGTGTATGTGTGCAGCCACGACGGTGTGTATGTGTTAATACATTGTGTGCATCGAATGTCTGAATGTGTGTGTGTGTGTGTGTGTGTGTGTGTGTGTGTGTGTGTGTGTGTGTGCGTGTGCGTGTGCGTGTGCGTGTGCGTGTGCGTGTGCGTGTGCGTGTGCGTGTGTTTGATTCATGCACGGAAGTCCAGAGGCATATAACTAGTTTAATTGAGTGTGTGTGTTAGCGTTGTGGCCTAATGTTAACATCTTAATTCTTGGGCACACACAGACACACACAATGCATAGTCGACTATGCAAATGAACATGTGGGCTTGACATTCTCTGCTTGCTCAAGCTGCTTTCATCTTTACAATGAAGAACAATGACCTCTTAGCAAACCTCTCAAGCACACATTGGGCTCCCTAGGCCAGCTTTGCTTGGGCTATTTGCTCGTTCTCTGTGTTTCTGCTTCCCCCCCACTCCATCTTTTCTTCTCTTCTCTCTCTTTCCGCTTTGTCTCCTCACCCTCCTACTCCCTGTAGACCTTGAGTCTGAGCAGCCAGCCTTTGAGACAGGCTGAACTTAACCAAACTAATCTTTAGAAGAGGAAGAGGAACAACTGCCTTCCTCCTCCTCTTCTTCTCCTCTTGAGACTCTGCTGACATTTTGCGATGTGAAAGTGTGTCATATTGAGGAGGGAGAAGGTATGGCTAGGGTAGAGAACTAGAGAGTTTGCTCAACTCGGATTGCAAAATATCCTGCAGAGAGCCGGCTCCCACATTGTAACCTGGCAGCTCTCGCTGAGCTCTCACTGCCAAATAATGACCTCTCACCCTCTGATAATATCCCAAGTCACTACTGCCATAGCAACTGTTGCAAAGTGGCTTGAGACCTCGCAAGTGCTTACACACCCTTTTCTGGACCAATAATGAATTTTTCTACCTTTCTTTGAAAGGATCTTTCTTTTCTTTCTTTTTTTACCTTGGCCACTGCAGATCACTGTTTGCTGTACCAGATGCTCTATCATATCGACAACTTAAAGCTAGTAATTCCTTTTCTGTAATTGCATAGCAACTCATAATATCTGGATGACCCAATTTGTATAATAACCATTTTTTACATGTCATAATATCTTGAGAAATATGCTTCTAGAGCAGGGGTGTCAAACTCATTTTCACCGCGGGCCACATCAGCATCATGGTCGCCCTCAAAGGGCCGGTTGTAACTGTAACACTGTATACATTTAACTACTACCAAACATATTGTTAAATAACTGTCTTTGTATTGTTTATTCAAGTGTAACAATATTGTACATGCATTTATATATATATATATATATATATATATATATATATATATATATAAACCCACATTATTCTATCAAAGATCAAACTTAAAACAGAAGAAAATAACAAAGACAAAGATCAAACAATCGTTGTTATATTAACTTTGTTCAAAGCTTTTTTTGTCACAGTTGAGAAGGACGTAACTAGCCAATAGTAACACTGCCCCAGACCACATGGTCTGACTCCACGCCTGACTCCACTCCCCTCAGCTCGATGGAGGCTGATTGTGAGCCAGGACTAACAGACACGGGAATGTTGTCCCCAAGGCCGCCGTTCGTGTCGCGAGCGAAACAAAACAAAAACGACATTTTGCCACGTTGCTCGATTGTCGCCTGAGCCATCAGTCAGTCAGGTTACGAAAGCACTGTGCACGTAACAAGTGGATACTTGGCACAAGTGACAAAAGTAGTAGTAGTAATTCTGCACTAAACAGATGAGAAATACTGTGTGAAAGCTTCACCTCTTGTATTCTTGGCAGTGGAAATAGAATGCAGGTGTATCTGTAATCAATGGGGTTTTTATCTGTCCTTGCAGTGTCATGATTGCATTTGTATCCATTTTTCTCGGCTAAAAGTGCCTGAATTACTTTCTAAACACACTATAATGTCCTTTGCGACTAGTTTCGTGCACTTTGGGGTGTAACAGAGTGCTCAGGTTAACAGTCTCTTATGCTTGTATTGTTCACATTCTAAGGATGATATCACCCGCTATAGCCCCATAAACTAAATCATAATATTGAATGGTAGGATGCCCTTCTCTGTAACTCTGAATGGTAAATGGTAATTTGTTGGGCATGTCGAACAGTTTAGTCGAGCCTTTTGTTATTGACCGTGCACAATTTTGTTTTGTGCAAACTGTCAGTCCACAGCTCTCCCTCTCCCTCTCTGTCCCGCCCTTGCAAGCACACATGCTCGCTGGCTCCTGAAATGGCCCTCACAAGGGCCTGAACTGTGTGTCTCTGCAACCGTTGTGATTTATGCCCCGGTGGAAGCCATCTCTCTATGGACTGCATCGGACTATGAATGTCAGTTCCAGGCTGTGCCAGCCCCCATCCATCACCGTAAAAACAATCTGACATAAGGCCCAAGTTCAACCACAGGTTCTCTCTCGCCTGGCCCAAAATGTCTCTCACCCTGCACGAAATAATGTCGAGCGTAACTTTAAATGGAGGGCTGACTATGACGATGATCAACTTGAAAAGGGCAGAAGCCGATAATTGTGTTTGAATCCAAAAGTAAAGAGCACTGGAAGCAGGAGAGGATCTCATCCAGTTGACAAAATGTTCACTTGACTTGATACCTTCAAATCAGAATGCCGTATCAATACTTGCACACTGTCAATACGATGCTAGAAGGCAATTACATTGCAATGCATTGATAAAAGAACTGAATCCCAGTGTGCGGAGCGCAAAAACAGAGAAGCTGTAACGATTATAAATGGCCTTGTTTCGTATGTCCAGTTAATGCCATGCCTCCTCATCCAAAAAAAGAATATTCATCCAAATGAGTCCCCTGCACCTGTCGACTTCAGCACCACAACAAATGGCCCCATCAGTGAAACCATCATTAGTGTCTTATTGACGAGGTTCCTGCAAGCGCCCAAGATTCCCGGGATTTTTCACAAACCTTTATTTTCCTTTTTTTCTAGTTAATTCTCCATGTTCTGGTTGAAACTGTATTTTTAGTGACTGCTTGTTTGTGTGTGTTAAACTGCTCAGTTTAATTTGGCATGAAGTACAAGCCTGTTCGGTTACTGATGGAATTAATGCTTTATGAACCTAAAGTGTACCATCACCGACAGTATTTGCTGTTTTCTCTCTGGCCCTCCAGATAATTTTACTGTGCATTGATTCATTATGAAACAGTGGGGTAATATACATCAACGCCATACTTAGCTAACCTTATTACTCTCTGTTTTTCTCTATCCAGCTTTTAACATCCCAGCAGCAGGCTCCTTTGATATCCAGTGAAAGACAGGGAGAGAAAGGCCTCCTTTTTCTTTCTTTTTCAGAAAAAAAGGAAACTGGCACTTCGGATCTCTGAACCTAGACTCAAAATGTATTTTATTCTGTATTCACAAGTGCACATACGTGTTTTTTTATTGTGCTTAAAAACAATATAGGAACATAGAAGTGTTGGTCAGTTAAGTGATTTGCCCCCAAAGAGAGCTCTGCCCCGAGCCTTGAGAATGGATGTTAGTCCTGAATGATCAAGAAAAATAAGATGTCCTTACATCTTCTTAGATAATTATATTTTACTTTATTTCACATGAATAAACTCCCACAGGCCCGACATTTTATTCAATGCCACAAATGCTGCATTGAGCCTGAGGGTCACTCCCTGTCCATAGGGAACTCCTGGAACATCTTCAAGGAGATGTATTTTTATTCACACTGGGCTGCCTTCATAAGAACTCATGCCACCCTGTACATCCACCGTCTCCCCCTGAGTTAACGCAATGTCTTGCACTAAATGTGGACTCAACACTGCAACAAGACAGCCAATCTTAAAGTTGTTGTTTTTATGTAAGGTGGAAATGATGATCTGTATTTTCACAGCGTCTTAGTCTGAGAGGACCACAGCATTCTGGTCATATTCCAGTCAGGTCTCGGCATCCAATACAGCACTGACTCAGCTCTCTTAAGACGGCAAATGATTTATTGGTGTCCTTAGACTCTGAAAATCAATCATTGGAATTCTGTTAAACTTCTTAGTTGCCTTTGACCCAATCACCTGGACTGCCTCAAACATATGGTCAATATTGAGGGTCAGATTTTGTAGTGGCTTACCGCTTAACTACAAGATGGATCAATTTCAGTGAAGATTGATGGCTTTTCTTCCTTCTTTTGCACCATCAGTGGTGTACCACAGGGTTTGATTTTAGGCCCAGTTTTATTTGAACTATAAAAGCTTATCTGGTGCTCTGTTTTAGACAACACAACACCCCATATAACTGTTATGTGTGTTGTTTAAACTCTCTTATGGTTTACCTTGAGAATATCAAATGGCTAAAGGACTGCTCCAGCTAAACACGATCCTAATCTACCGACATTTCAGGCTTGTGTTCTCAAATATGTTGATGCCATTTCTTTTTACTGAGCTAATGTTTGGCAGGTAAATTCTGCTAGAAATTATAGCTTTGTTATGTCATAGAATCACTCCAGAAAATCTCTCTCATTTAAGGACCTAAAACAAAAGTGTTAAATGCTTGTATCCAGCATGATTGATTTTAAATACTGTCTGTTTAAAGCTCAGTCTGTTTTACTTTTGAGTCGGCCTAAATGGTATGGTGACACTGTAATGGCATCCAATCTTTTTATATATATATATTATTTAATGTATTTTTGTTCTATTATTTTAGGCATTACTAAATGTGTATTAAACTATAAGTATCATAGATGTTTGTAAACCTGCATGTAGAAGACAATATACAGATAAGGAACAAGTGTGAAGCCCACCGGCATTTCCCCATTTAGTTCCACCTTTCTTTGTGTATTTATTAAAACTTCTTATCTCGCTCCCTCTCCTCTATCTTTTAGTGCATTAAGGTTCTCCCTGAGGCAGAGAACAAATATGGGACCCAGTGCCGTGTAGATCATATCCAGTCTCTGTCCATCCGTCTGTCTCGCCCCCTCTCTTTCAATCTCATCGGCTCATCACATCATTAGTCAAACAGATGTCGGGGAAAAATGTTTTCCAAAAATTCACCCACTAAAAGATGATTATGTGAATAACTGAAAAGATGCCAGAAGTGGAACTGTGTAAAACTGGCTGAGTTGCAAGACCAATAAAAGCGTTGATTGTCCATTCATTTGGATAACAAAGTAAATACGACGATTTAGCAATCAGAATAGTAACAGTCCATTGTGTCATATAATGTGTGGAGTTTCGTTGATATAATATTTTATTTAATATGACAATTCAGTGTGGTTTCTGTTGCTATCAACTATACTCCATGTCTGGATACTTAAACCGTTTGGACTCAGTATCTATTGACATGGAAATCTAATACATATTGGTCTCAGCCAGAAGAAATGCATTGTTTAAATTTGACTTTCCCATCATAACTAGGTGGACTCCAACTAAGCAATACAGGAAGTTGCTGGATGCCCAGAGTAAAGGTCTGGTCACGCCTTAAAGCCTGTGTACTGTTTGAAAATACATGAGAAAAGGGCCTGAAAAGAATGTGGATCAATGTGTTCTCATGGTGTGAAGGACACACACTAGAAACCTGACTGAGGGCATCGCCAGCATTTGCTCTCAAAGCACAATTCCTCAGCCTGTGTCTGAAATATCAACAATCCAAACCTATGACAAGTAATCAGGCCTGGCGTTGGCATGAAAGGCACAAATTGTTCCAAATAGCACCCTCACTATATAGCTGTGCGCAAGCCAGTTCTGTGGTACTATTTCAGCCCTTTTGTTGCCCTCAGTGCATCTGTGTAAATAGCTTAAATCCTCCATTTTCTAAATCCTGCATTAATTTGGGAAAAGCACAAATAGACTCTCTAAGGGAAGGATTTGCTGGCTAAATATAATCTCAATCTAAATCTGAACTCTGCATCCAACCGCAATGTTCTAATAGAGAAGTGACACTTGGATGGATAGGAATGGACACCGTTGCCAAATTATTCTTTTTCACACGAGTATAATGGCAATTTACATATATTGCTGGTGGTATTTTAAAAATACGCTCGTACTTGCAATGATTGTGGCATTTGTTGAAGACATGATTATCATCACAACATGCAGAATGGCCGCGCTGAAGGCAAATACCAACTCGAAACAACCCTAAACAGCTGTCTTATTTCGCTTCCTACTTCGGTGCCACAGACTGGCCCCACTGAGTGCGTGACTCCGGCGACCTCCCCCTTCTCATCTGGATTGCCTCTTCACTGTCTAACTGTGTGCGAGAGACGTGGCGCCTCCGCGAGCGACAGAAACCTCCATTCTTATCCACCCTCACCTCGACTGTCCGCGCCGAGGCCGCTAGGGAGGAGCGAGGCTGCACGGAAGCCATATCTGCTAAGCACGTTGGCATGCTAACCTTTAGGAAATATACGTATCCAAAATGTCACATTTCTACGTAAATATCTGTGGAGCTGACCTTAGCAGAGTACATTAGTGCATCATTTCCCATCTTTGTCTTCTGTCTCGACAGCCAGCTGATACACAAAATGTGGTGGATCACTTTTACTCTTCAGCTGCTGTCTTCATCCTTTCAACCTGTTCTTGCTGCTGAATCATATTTCCTGGATTCATCCTTCAAACGCATATTGTAGGCCCTGCTGTCTGCTTCTCTCTGAAATAGCTTTTTTTAGTTTCTGACAACCTGACAGAATGGAGTCTGGGCTTAGTGAAGTGTCAAATACCACCAGACAGAACGTATAACTAACACTGATGGGAATGTATTTTTGCAGGTAGTTTACCAAATTATTGCCCAAATTAAAGTAGTTGGTTGTGCTGGAAAAACGTTTATGGATCACCAAAATTGTTACAATTCCTCCAGAGGGGAACTGGAATGTAAATACCAAATTCTGAGACAATTCATCCAATTCATGACATTTCACTAAAAATCAAAAATGTCATCCTCACTGTGGCACTGCAGGTAAAGTTGGGGAACATGAAGGTCATGCCCTCTGGGCTCCATGAATGTCTGTGAATAATATATTTTCTTTTACAATATTCAGTATAAAATAAGTAGAACTTTTTTTTTGTCAAGAAACTGTAATGGAATAGTGGAGTGTCAAGTCATTGGCTCTCACTGGTTTAAATTATGAGGATAAGTAATCCACCATCTTCGTTCAGCTTGATTCTGCGATAAAGGCAGTAATTCCATTAACATGTAGATAAAAAATGTTGATGTTGATTTAAGACCCAATTATAGCCGCATCACACTGTGCGCTAGACGCAGGAAAAGTGCATCCATAAGTGTGCACAGCTCTGTTTTCTACTATTTTCAGTGTCAAATAAGGAGACTGTTACTCGTCCAAAATACGCATAACCTGCCATTTCGTTCAGGAAACAAGAAACCCGTTCCTTATCTGCAGAGGACAAGAGCTGAATGACAAAGCACAGATCAAATAAAGAGATTAGCGCTGACCGAGAGCATACGGCAAAGTCCACCGTTCACCTTTAGAAAATGTGTTTGCATCGAAATTCTTCCAAAGGAAGGTGCGTCTGAGTGTGAGGCAGAGGAGGGATTTCTACAGAAAGAAGGTCAGCAGTCAAGGACACTTGAACGTAACCCAAATCCATGCAACATCTCCCGAAACTTCTGAAAATCCTAAAAGCTTTTCTTTATAGCGCTGCATTACAAATTGAAATTATTTCCCTTTCACTCCTTTAAGTAATGTTCACAAAGAACAGGCTTACCTTGGACTCTTTTGAATGTCTTAAAGAGAAGCTGAAACGTGGTGATGGAAAGTTGCCGCTGCTTTTAAACTCTTTCCATTCAGAGCTGTGCACATTAGAAACAATTATCCGGAAATATAATTTGTTGCATCTAGATTTGCGTCACTGCAGTTGTTTCTTCCAGAGAGAATGAATGACATGTGCTGGCTCCATTTGTTTGCGCATATTGATTGAATCAAAGACTCTGTGGCTAACAACAAACAAATCTATCCATTCTTGAGGCACTTAGACTTGATGGTGCGAGTTTAGTCGATTTTTCCAATTATTTTTGAAAACTGGACTTTGCTTCAAATTGCATTTGGCATGAACACATGTCTAATACGTCTGGGAATGAGCCAAATTAAGCCATTGTTGTCCCCGATCTGTCTGAAATACCCGTTTGCTGGACGGCAAAGGGATGTCATGAGCTGTTGAAGGGGCCTGTGTGTGTGTGTGTGTGTGTGTGTGTGTGTGTGTGTGTGTGTGTGTGTGTGTGTGTGTGTGTGTGTGTGTGTGTGTGTGTGTGTGTGTGTGTGTGTGTGTGTGTGTGTGTGTGTGTGTGTGTGTGTGTGTGGTTCCCTCAGAGAGATGGGCCAGTTCGGTGAAGAGCTCATTAGCTCATTATCGCAGGCTTAAGATGTAGCAAAATGACCCCTGTGTCATTCTGTGGGGTTTTCATTGTCTTCATTGCAGCATACGTTACAGTTCCACAGACCGATATAATCGAATAACTTAATTTCTTAGTAAGACATCCAGACGAGGCTGCACGTCTGCCAAAATGACTTCAAAATTAAGCAAAATTGTCACTTCAGTTTTGTGAAAACTTCTAGCTCCATGTCACTGGATCATGAATCCCAACCGTCCTCCCTCTGCTTGCACTTTGCTTCAAAAGTTGTGCGGCGCGCTTTGTTATGCAGAGACACATTTCACATGTCTGCCCCAAGGGCCAGGCAGCAAAAGCTGTACAGAAGAATCAAAAGAGGAGACATGCAGGCTGTGAATCAGAAACAGCTGTCACCTTCAAACTCATACCAGCAGACTGAGGAACAGTTTCTTCCCCAGAGCTGTTTCCTTATTGAACTCTGCCCCATGCTGACACCCCCCCTACTCCCTGTTACGGCCCCCCTTTAGGGCTAGGGGTGCGGGAGCCATAAACATAGAGGCAGAGAATGGTTGATGGTAAAAGGGTACATTTATTTCAAAAACAGAGGCGGTAACATATACAAACACACATGAGAGGAGGGTGGTTGAGGGTGCTGGGAAAATAACTCAAAAGGTAACATAGAGAGGTCCCCAAACGGGGGACTAGGCCTGCCTGTGCAGGGAACTAAGGTCGCCTCTTCTTACAACAACCTAAGATATTTCCTTCCAAGAAAACACAAGAAGCCTCAGCACCCACTACACCTATGCATCTAACACAGAGTACTACGTGTTGCACGTCAGTCTTGACTCTCGCCCTCACACCTCCAGTCAGCTGTTAAACAAAAGGAAAACAAGCACACACACACAAGTCCCTACACAAGTTAGCTAGCAGAAGCACACCACAAATAGGCTAACCGGGACACAACACAAATAAGCTAGCGGGGACACAACACAGGGGAGCTAGCGGGTACACAACACACGTGAAGGGAGCTAGCGGGGACACTACACAAGTGAGCTAGCGACACAACACAAGGGAGCTAGTGAGCTAACGGGTACCCCACACCCGTTAGCGGGGAGCGGCACGCCAGTCAACGGGGAATGACCGGCGGCCCCGTTGCACCGGTGGCGTCTCCTTAAAACAGGAAGTTGACCTCCCACGCTGGCGTCTCAATGGTTGGGCGGGAGCCCGATGCGCCGATCAGAGCTCCGCAGGAACCAGGAAATGGGCAGGTCTTCCATCCACGGGTGGACCTGTTTTTACCACCGGGAAAAGCACACATGCAACGGCGACAGCCGTAACACTCCCCAACCACCTCCACCCACAAACCAATCTCCTCGTCATCTCCCCCCCTGACCAAAGACTTTACACCTGCACTCAAACACTTTTGAACTGTCTGCACTAAAAACTGAACATTGCACTAGTCTAGTAACGTTAGGCAGCTACTGTTTATTATTATTATGCACTATTTAACGTTCACTCAATCTGTATTACTTAACTTATCATATGCCCATTTGCCTTTTGTAAATTATGTTTATAGTTCCTGCTTATAGTCTACCTACATTTAATGCACAAATCAACCTGTATAACATGTACATATTACCGCAATCAATCAATCTGTATATCCCGTACCTATATCACTAACTTATTATCTGTAAAATACTTATTATTATCTGTATATTGGTATTTACTGCTATTGCACTTCTGGTTGGATGCTAAACTGCATTTCGTTGCTCTGTACTTGTACATGTGTAATGACAATAAAGTTGAATCTAATCTAATCTAATCTAATACCTTTAGCTTGACAAACTCACCATCTCTCCTACGCACATAAACAGGGAGGGCTACATCCTGGAACAGCACGGGTACCAGCATTCACAATGTTGAGCCAGATGTGGCGGTTGTGAATACACTTCCTGCTGAGTTCCTTCCAGCTACAGCAGTGGCTCTCTGAAGCTGAAAGAGTAGTTACACACAGGGAATCCAAACTAGTTTACTGGCATATGTAGAAATGTACACGATGCAGCGTTTATATGCTCACTTTTAGCTAAAAGTCCCAACTGCATTCAGGTGAGATTAGTTGTGAATAATTCCCCCAGTATGTGAGTCCAGTTGTTCACTGTGGCTGTTTAATGAACCCATACACAGCTACTCTGCTCTCAAACCACCAAAAGAGTACATGTACTTCATGCATGAAATTAATGTTTAATTAAACTTCCATGAAGTGAAGTGATGAATGTGTGACTGACAGCTACACGTCTGAGTTAAAATACAACACTAACTAAATCATGGCCTTTAGAAAGCAGAAGGGCCACTTTTCTTTACCCAGTGATTTATCCTATGAGATAATGATACTGTTTAACATTTTCAAGCTCCATGCTCACTCTGCCATAAAATTGATATCTAGTATTTACTATGAATTGAATGTGTTGCTGTAGACTTTTTTTTGTGATGTAATGAGACGGTCTCTGTGTCTGTTTATGGAGGTGGTTGCAGTGGATGGATGGGTCAAACATACTCAGGACTTGGACTTAGGAGACCGCTCTTCAAGTCCTGTATGAAACCAAAAGTTTACGTTGATTTATTTAAACTTTTAAATGTAACTTACCTCCCCTACTTTACTTACATCACATACTGTAGATAACTAACTTGACTGACATCACAGATGTGACTTTGGTTAACTTGAGTCATTTTGTAAGTTATTTATTTAAACCCAGACCATGATTTTAACATTATTTACCTTCAAGTGTGAGGACGTGGTGATCTTCTGCCACCAGCGTGACTGCTAATTCATGGAAACACTTCCGTAGATCGCATTGGCAGAAAGGAACACATGACCTGTGTGTGGGGCTGTGGGTTGGAGGTCCTGTTAGATGTGAAACATATTGGTCCTCAGGCATGTTCAGAATATGTAAATGGCAGAGCTCCATTGCCAACATAAGCCCAGTGTGTATGTTTCCTCCAGTGTTTGTATTGCCTGTATTTGTAACTATAAAGCCCCATCAGCACTTCTTTGTGTGTGTGTTTCCATTCATAGAGTCTTCGGAGACACGTTTGGAAACACGCTCTATTTGAGCAAAAGGCACCACGGTCCTGGAATCAAGGAACCATTTGTCGACATCCGTTTTAATGTTAATGTGCTCATAACCAGATAGACCCCGGTTTGCATGACCAGTTGGCCAAAGGTACTATGGTCGTTAGCAGAGTGCCCGTGACTTAAAGAGTGTTTATCTCTATTGTCGAGTCCAAGTAATTCCCACCTGTTTTCAACTCTAAGCACTTTAAACCAAAAAGGAGTCGTTTAAAATGGAAGCCACTCTGTAGGAGTCTTGGCTCTTCCTTAATGGCCTGAGAATGGACATAATAAATCAACCGTGATGTAAACAGCCTCACCGTAGCAATCCAAGCTGGGCCTCCCAGTGACATCAATTGCTGGATGATTAGGTTGCGGTAAACTCAACCTAATCTCCCAGCAGCTCGGGCTAACAGGGCGATAATACGACCTAATAGCAGCGAGGAAACTTGGGGTGGAGGAGCTTCAAAGGGGGCCGCCCCTGGAGAACTCTTCTGCCCATGTGTAAAGACTTACTCCTCATCAGTCAAACAAGACACAGCCCTGCTAAAGCGCTAATTTGCCTGATAGCGGCTAACCTACGAGGAAGTTCAGGCCGCACAGGGATGGAGAGAGAGAGCTAACCGAAGAGCTCCGGCGCATAAGTAATGGCGCGAGATTAAACCTGTGCGATAAAGGTGCTTATCACATGACCCGGCTGGGAACTATGGGGAGAGAGTTCGCCTCCCTCAGATGAACTCCTCTAACGATTCCCTCCTCGCAGCCATAATTAAACCCGTTGCCCATTGTCTTGATTCATTAGCTCCGCAAGCCGGTTTGCCAACCTTGATCAATTACGTGACCACCTATCTCAGCCAAGCTCTTTAGTTAACACTCTCACGTAGCTTTTGTGTGTGTGTGTGTGTGTGTGTGTGTGTGTGTGTGTGTGTGTGTGTGCGTGTGCGTGTGCTGCGTGCGTTAGGCATTATCATGCCGTACTGTGATTAGGGGGAAACGTAATGGACGTCTCAACAGCGACAACACTAAGATGAGACAAGCATTTAGTTCATGTCTAGACTGAGACTGTGTGTGTGTGTGTGTGTGTGTGTGTGTGTGTGTGTGTTTGCCAGTGATGTCAGCGATGGGAGAAGTTCTCAAATCCACTCTGTTCAGAATACATTAATACAACTCTGGCACTAATTAATGCAATGTTTTCCGCTTTCAAAGGGGAGTCAGAGCGAGGAGGGGTGGGATGGGTGAGATGTTGACTGTATTGTGAGAAAACAGAATGGAGTGTGTAGGAGGTAGATCGCCATGTTGCGTGGCAGATCAGACACACTGCGCACACACAAACACGCACAGACACACTTGTGATCTTGTCATCCTCCTCGGGCTTGAAAGAGATGGTGTCTCCAAAAAAAAAAATGTCTACAGTGCTGCAATTAAACAATCAAAACACTAATTTCATCTTTTTAATTATTTGTGTGTACTTTGGTGTTGTCATGCTTTCCTCTGATTCCAGCCTGCCAGCAGCTACATCTCTCATAGCAGACCATGCAATTCCCTCCATGTCCAGCTATTTGTCCCAGCGTGTTCCCGCCCTCTGATCACCACCTGACCACCCACACACACCTGTTCTCCCAGTATACCTCCCCTCCCCTAGCTTCAGTTCCCCGCCAGTTGTCAATTGTTTCTTCCAGCTTGTGTTTCATATTTTTCCTGCTTTAGTTTTGACTATTTTTTAATTTATTTCGGCCTCTTTGGACTTGGTAACCTGTTCTGACTGCTTGCCTTTAAGCAAAAACATTGAACACTTAAAACAACTTTGCATTTACTCTCTCTACTAGTTAACAAGCGGGAGATGCATGTGGTCACTCAGCTGTCTGCTTGTGTTCGTTACACCCATGTGTTATTACATTTCATTTCATTCATGTGTTCTTCAAAGGCCTCACAAAGACAACAAAAAGCAACACAAGTCATGACAGAAAGCACATGCCAGCCACATTAAGCTGTACAGATGAAATTGCTCTGTTTTTATGTGCATTTTTAATTTCCGTATAAATAAATATTTATAGTTATAAATAACATAACATGTTTAAGCTTTACCTGAGGTGGAAAAGTTGATGAATAGATAAAAACAAAATACTACAAAGTCCACTGGAAACTTCAATTTATCAATGTATAAATTATGCCGGGCAGGCAGTCTGCTGTGGGTTTATCAGCTTGTTTTCACTGATACTAGATTCCTGCTGATGCTCAAGATAAAGTCGATAAGAGCAAAAAACAAAAGCAGTTATTTTATCCATTGTTTGTATCAAATGACTGATCGCACAGCTTGAAGGTAAACCTCAACTAGATGTTACCACACATTGCCTCCATGCGGCGCAGTGTGACGCTACAGCTTGAGCGCTCGTCTGCAGAGGGGTTAAACCACGGAGTGCGCATTATGAACAAACACTCCAGTGAAAGACAGCAGTCGGGGATTAACATAAAGAGGCAGGCCGACATGACAGAGGGGCAACGGAAACGCAGAAACAAACAGCAGATAAGGCCGGAAAGAGATAACGCTCCCACAAATGATAGCAACAACAAGCAGCTTAGCGGAGCAGACTAAAACTAAACATTAAAGGGGAAACAGACGCACATGTTGGTGAACAATAGTATTTATAAAACCAATTAAATACTGCAAGATGTTTACCAACAATTCAAGAATTGCAATCCTTTCCCCTCTGGTTCACAGGTTCTCACCTTAGCTCTAGCAACAGCAGCAGATTGATTACCTAACCTACGTATTTGGCCTGAGGCTCTGGCTCCTGGCCAGGCAGCCGCCTGCCTGCAGAAAGGGATAAAAACACAAGACTATCTTGCTCTTCCCATTTTTTTGTAACGTTTGATTTGCGACAAGCTCCTCCTGCGAGACTGAAGCGGAAGCACTTAGGGCCAACTGGGCGATATTGCGACTTCTGTACAGAAAAACCTCGTTCCCCTGACTGGCGCTGAATGTTAGCATCATCTGTAATGTGCAAGGAAGTGCCCCGTTTACCTCGTTATCCCATCCACCTTTTCTTTTCTGCAGTATTGGTGGTGTTGCTGTTTTGAATACTTCTTCCACAGCTGCCAAGCCCAACTTTTCTAGTTGGTGAATATAACGGATAAAGGTGTAAAGGGCAGCGTGTGAGTGGACATGGGTAAGTGTGTCGTGATGCGGGCACGTCTGCATCGAGTACCGTCGTGGTTGCGGATGGAGCGGGGTGATGCATAACAGCCTCCGGGCGCTGAGGCGTCCGACTGGCAGGGCAGCGCTGGGCATGCTGGTGGGGGCTGGAAAGTTTCTCCCTGGTTGGAATAGCTCCCACATTTCCATTGGGGAGCCCATTACTGTGTACTGTGGCTGTTGACCCAAAGGAGGGAGCCGGCCCACAAAAGAAATAAGATACAATAGTTTTTTGGCCTCTACTTTCAACAAGCTGCAGGTGGGGATACATAATATAGTGTCTTATAATTTATGTCAGGGGAAGTATTGGCAGCATCGGAAAAACTAAATGATAAATCCCTTTACATAATAAATGATGTGTTTTGTTTGTCAAAGACTCCCACTTAAATTAATTTACTTATTTCCCCAGATGATACTGGTTCCAGGGCTTAATTATTACATTCATTAATTTGTCAAAATCCCAAATAAATACACAGCAGTGCTCAATCATTGGAAGCATAATTTGCCAAGTAACAAATGATGGACAGCAGTAATATGGAAGGATGCATGTGTTTAAAATAAAGGAAGCTGACCTTTAAAAACAAAAACAAATATGCAAATATTATGCACAGCCAAGTGAAGTTAGCAAATATGCCTCAGTGTGCAAAAAACAAATCTATTGTTTGCTTGTTTTCCCAGCTTTTTCTCGCAATCTATTCCCCCACAAGCACGATAATAGAAATTCCTGCTGCCAGGCGGCTGCCATGTTGGACCCACTCAAGCCAAACATAAGGACAGACTCCAGCTTTCAGAGCACACTGTGGCTCTTGGACAGCTCGATAAACACCCACATACCCTTTAGTCGTGGCCCCCGAAACCCCAAGCAGATTTTCCAGCTTTTCCGCAATCACAATCTCCACACGGCCTCCGGGAAACATGTTTGCCAAAAAGATTGGAGTGTGAGCACTGCTGTCATTTTTTGATTATCAAATCTGATGAGACGGCTACTGATGTGGGAGCAAACAGCGGGGATTACTGTATGCTGCCGGATTCTGCTCTATTCAGGCACTTGCTGTCGTCTAATCTTCGCCATTTTGGAGATAGGAAGAACCAATCAGGGTATTGATATCTGATGTACGGGTTATTGATCGGGCAGTTTGATCTATGACAGGACAGATTGTGGGAAAAGGAGATATGGATGGCATCCGATAAAGCATCGCAGGCTGAATTTGAAACCCTGTGGTGCAGGTGCTTTATGTGTAGCACTACCATTAAATGCTATATCCCACCAAATAAAGGTTTCTCTCAGTCAAAAGATTGAAACACCGTCAAAGTGGAGCAGATAGAACCCTGGCGGTCTTCCGATCCTCACTGAACTTGACACTAAAACATACTGGAGAGCTATACCCGGCTCTGATTGGCAGGCGGTGACAGCTTCTCTGACTCATATGACGCAAACCTGCAAACGAAGACAGGGAGAAAAAAAAAGGAAGAAACATTTGAAGTCAAATGCTGCAAACCTGGCAAGAAACAAGGATTTACATGGTTGCTTAGGGAGGGAAGTGTCAATCATGATCATGTTTGTCTTGTGATGCTTGTGATGCTAAATATAGCCTGTACAGCTGAATGTATGCATACTGTTATGAAACAACCCTATGCTGCATGAAGTTACATGTATTGTTATTGTAATAGTATTTCCCCTCTGCAACATGGGGGACGCACTTTTCCCTCAAGGCTTTTTATGCATCATGACTTTTATTGATGTCTCTTTTCTTATTTATGTGGCCGCAGTGGAACTGAAGCCTATATGATAAATTAATAAGGCCCGTTCGCCTGTTTTTATTCTTCTTCTATATGTGTCATTAAAAGCAAGTAATAGGCACGCCGGATGTTGGGGAGCTGATTTCCATATCGCAGCTTAAAAGCGGTCGCACCGGTGAAGTGCTTTCCTATTTTTATATCCTCACAGGGCTTTATAGTCCCATGAGGCTGTTTAATCAGAGTTAACTCTGTCCGTTACTGAATTACAGGGCAGCCCTTCTCTGTGAGTCCACACACGGACACACACACGGACACACACACGCACACACACTGACAATTCCCCCACCTCCATAGCCCACAAATGCACACACAGACACACACACATGCACGCACACAGAGGGTCATAAAGCGCTCTCACTCCCGTCGGTGCTCTCACTCGGGACAGAGTGACAGAGGGTGGTGCAGAGAGTGATCAATATGTTTGTGCTATAAATAGCCGGTAGCGCAGTGTGGTGCTAAGGAGGAGGGATGCAGGGGTAATATATTTGATGGGGGGGGGGGGGCAGTGGTGCGCAGCATGGAAATGTTGCTGTGCATTCACAAAGCTGGAGCATTGTTGCTATTTGTTACCTGGTCAAGGCTTCAGAAGGCTCCTGTACAGCCACTTGGCATGAAATCAGATGCCATCCATACGTTTTTTTTTTTTTTGTGGGGCGAAAAGATTGTTTGGCTCGACATAAAGGCAATATTTCCTGAAATCTGCAACACAGTGAATAGCAATGAGGAGTATTATTTGTGTTGAAATACAGCGGGATATCACACACTGTAGCCAATAAATATGGTGATGCAGCAACAACGACAACATACATGCAAGTCAGTATGCTAACACAGCAGGAACGACCTCATCGGGCTGGGACCATTGCCATTATTTTTTTCCTTATGGTCGAAACAATGTGTCAACATTTTATTTGGGCGGGTTACCAAAAACCCTTGAAATTGAAACCCCTGGGTAATTGTTCTGGCCACGCTATAAAGAGAAACTCGGTCCACTTCCAGTCCACATGAGTACCTCCACCAACAATAGAAGCGATGCTTATCTGACTGTGTGCTTCTCAGGTACTGCTCTTCTCGCTCACACCTCATTTGGCGATGGCGGCGGTGTGAAATTAGGGCGACCTCTTGGTATTTTCTAAATACCAAGGGGGCGAGGCCCCGCTTGCTCCATCTGTGATTTTCTCTGGTTTTTCAGGCGCCATCAACATGTCAATAAACCACAAGAGTCTCTGTTGTCAGACATATGGGGAGAACAGGGAGACGTTCTGCTTTTTTTTATTGATTATCAGAAGAGGAGAAACGTCTTATTACAAGGAGCATGCAGAGCTTTTGGTGCCACTTCTCAACAAAAGTCTTTTCCATTGAATCAGCTACACTTAATATGCTAATATGCTTCACCCGAACTGTAATCACAACAGACAAGGCCCCTCAGGGAGGGATGACAGATGTCAGCCTTTGATTATAAATGTCAGCTCGGAGAAGAGCGTGTCCCGGCTGCCCAGACAATCTTGGGCCTTGATTTTAATATTTTTTTTCCCCATCCAGACACAGGCCTACATTTAGGGATGATATTCACCAACGATGACGATCACTGTTATGAAGCCTTTTCTTTGCTCCAAGTGACCCAAACTAGAGAGCCTGTACATCTGCTACCGTCTATTTGTTTCTTTCAACGGTCTCTTTGCATGGAAACGGCCACAGTGAGAAACATCTGGGCAAGACGGCCTTGATCAGAGACAGGTGGGATGTAGACCAAGAAAAATAAATAAATAAACAAGGTCAAGTCTGTGAATGAGGCAGACAAATCCGGTCTGAGCCGGGGCATATCCCATTCAGCAAGTTTAAGCTCCTCCTCCCACCTGGTTACTGGCTCGTTCATGAAAAAAGGAAAAGCAGCTGCAGGCAATCCTTTCCCACCCAGCCTGTGTGCAGATAAGCGCTGGGTTATCATGCTAATCCCTGCCCTTTGGAAACGGATGCAGTGTTCATACTAATGCAGCACATTCACAAAGCAATACATGTATTCAAATGTGAGGCGGATGATGTTAAGCAATGCGTTGGCATATTAATTCACCATTCACACCTTTTATGCCATTTCAGCGTTATATATGTATCAACAGGTGCATTGTTGCAGAGTATTTAGGCTTATATGTTTCTCAAAATAATAGCATTGCCCTGCAGGAAGTTTTAAATAATCACAGTTAAATTGCAATAAAGAACTTCATATAAATATTTAACATTCTCTGGTGCAATAATTTGCAATAACGGCAATAACGGCAATAATGTGCAATAACGGCTCCTCGAGATGTGATTAAAACTGGCCAAACAAATGATCACGCGAGGTCCGATTTTTCCTTCGTCCATGCTTTATATATTATTTTCACACAGCAACTTTTGAGATAAAATGTTCATTTAATTGGATATCTGAGAGTTTTCTCGAGACATAAATAGTGCAACAGCTGTTTTCACTGCTTGTAAATGTGATATACTGTGGCTCCGATCATGTTAGCTATGCAGTGTATTAAAGAACGAGGAATACGAGCACAGCTGTCCTGTGCTTTGAGAAGGTGTCTTACCAGTGCATTGTCTTCTCCCGCATTGGAAGCTGACGAGAGTTGTTTTTATTTTTTTTAAAGCTTGTTTTAGAGGGAGATTACATTTCGGCTTCTTAATCCACCGTCTTCGGCCCATGGTGTCGGCTGTATTTAGGATTTCACAAGGGGAATCGAGGAATGTTTTATTGAGCAGTCGCCGGCAGCTCTCTACAGTCACGTAACACAATCACTTCAGACTGATGTTTTGTGTGTCTCTCTTGTTTTAAACGGCTTAAGTAGGCATCCTGCTGGTTCATTCCTCCCTCAGGTGTTTCGCGGCAGAATATGTGGCATTTATTGGGTTGAGAGGGGAAACAAAGCGGGATTCACAGGGAATTTTAGCACATTTACATTCTCTTATAAAACAGGGCTTAGATTCCGGGTTTTTTCCAGGTTGGGAATACGGTAAGCCAACTTGTGGCACTCAACCATTATATACTCGTATGTATTCATTCGTATGGAGGCCAGTGTCAGATGTAAATAAGATGCAGTCATTGTATTCCCAAAAGAACATTCATATAATCCTCTCAATATCGTATCACCACCATTGTTGCCCTACTTTTGACATACCAGATATATAGGCCTGAATGCATTACAGACATTGCACTGTGTATATGCATTACATAGATGTAAAGCATGTATAGTTAAGATCAGTTTGAATTGAAATATGACATCTCAATCTTCTTCTCCTCTTCTCTGGGCTATCTCACGGTCATAGATGAGCATCCGCGCTCAGAATTCAGTGTATAAGAGCAACAGGCCGTGTCCGGTGCTCCAGCGGGGGGCTTTCATCACGCTGATCTATTGCAAGCCCTGTTGCCCTCAGTAAACCACTGCAGACTATCGATTTAAAAAAAGAAAAAAGGTGGATGGTTGTTCTCCTTGCTGACACAACAACTGGCCAGCAAATAGTTGTTCAAGCTAGCCCATCGCTTAAATGAGGCAGCGGAGGTTACGCAAATAAATGGCGGTATAGCTGAGCCAGCGCTAAGCTTCGAGCGTTTTCACTGCCGACTGTGAGAGCTGTTGCTGCCGTACATCATATGGAACACACTGGCGGTGGGTTGGAGACTGGTTTTGTTTTTTCTTTCTAGATATCTGTCCTGATTAATTGATTCCTGAAAGTAATGTTCTTCATATCTGCACTACGGCAATACAGATATACATTTATTGAAGGGGTCCTTGATGTGGTATCCTTCATTTGTTCCGTTTTTGGTTTGGTTGATGACATTCAATTGAGGGAGAAGGCACTGCTCTGTCAAAATAAAAGTGGCCCGCCGACGCCTTCAGCTGTCTCCAACTGTCATGTGACCCTTTAAAGGTCGTGGCGATCTCTTGAGTCTTCCATGGAACAATGTCAGCGTAAACGAGGACTAGGCCGCGTGGGTTGCTTTCAAATGAATACGAGCGATTCAATTGTGAGTTCTCATTAATATGCACTTGCATATATATTTTTTCTCAAAAAGAGACAGCCATAGTGGGTGTCTGATTTTCTTTATGCAGGCAGAACACAATTGCCATACAAGTAATTGCTCGTCGTTAAACATTGTATACCATTGCCTTGTAGGCATTATAATATTTTCATCAGCTGCCTTTATGAGATTTAATTCTCCAGAATGTTGATAGACTATAGTCATTCAGTGGTACGACAGAGTGACGATAATGTTTTAGTATATAATTCATTTGTGATGGTTGGTGTACAATGGTTCCATTCTCTTCTTTGCTGATAAGGGAGCTGGAAGGTGGCTGCTTTGAATATGCACGCCAGTTTCAGGAAATCTGTAATGAAAAAAATAATTATATATATATATCACTCTGTCCTCTGTACAATCCAATGTCCTTGAGCTTCCCCGACCTCCTGTTGTTCCATCAGAGCATCGTATTGGACAGCAGTGTGTGGCGAAGGTTCTTCCTACCCGGGGATCCATGGCTCACGACACACAGCACAGGCACGTATCTTTGCGGTTGTAACAGGCTTTATTTGTTGCACAGGTTTCTTGCTGTCACTCGCTCTCTTGCTCCTGACACACTGCATGCAACCCAACCACCACCCCGGCTGTTGTCCCAGCCGGGCTTAAATACCCACGCACACACACCCCCGCGCTCATTGGCTGCAGCAGCGTCCTCCTCTCTCTCTCTCTCGTCGCAGGTGCGCTGACCACGCCCCCCCGCCCCACACAGTGCCACTATGCTCCTCTAATGAATCTCACTCCAGCCTCTCCCATTTGATGTTAAATCAGAACCAGATGAAGAAAAACAAATAGACGTGAGAACGAATGTAGGATTCGATTAGCAGCATCGACAGGAAGGGAACCTTTTTTTTACGCCCGACACAAGTCCGCAGACAGTTTTCATCACCGATTCAGTGTTCTTGCAGCCATTCTCCTGTCCCTCACTGGTCACATTCTAGGTACTACATGTGCATCAAGACGTGGTATTGAGCTCTGCCAATCAGAGGTTGTGTAACAGCAGCATCCAGCCAAGAGCTCTGTCAATCAAAAGTGTTAACACAAGGTTTAATGCTGGCTCAGGGCTATTGTTGATCTTCAACTCTGTTATTTATTTCAGACACTGAAATGTAAAAATGCTAAAGAGGATCAAATGTATGCCTTAAAGTCAGATTCCCAAAAAATAAATAATACAACCAAGTCCTGGTGAGTCATTTACCCCCTCAAAGTCAAACTGACTCACATTTTGTGCGAGTAAATACAAACTCCAATGATACTGCAGCTATTGTGCTTTATCTTCTTTTTTTTTAATAATTAAACTATTTGTGGGAATGGTCATATTGTTTGTGGGAACGGCATCGGCCTTTGAGGCTTCTGGGTGGGCGTTCCCTTATGGCAGCAGATGACTGAGGGCCGGCATTGCTAGGAGACATGGATACGGTGGAGTCGACGCAATGCAACAAGCCCTCGGTGTTGGACGTAAATCATCCATTTTTTAACATTCGACATCAAGCTGTTGAGTTTGTATTCCATTTGGAAAGTGCAAGCTAGCAAACAAGACTGGCAAGCTTCTGGGAAGAGGAAGTGTTGTGATTGTTTTTTGTTTGTTCACGCTATTTGAACTGCTAACATATCACACTAAACAACCCCTCTGCTCCTGCTCTCTCTTGCTCTGCTACTCGGGGATGGAGAGGGAGGGTTGGCAGGTCTGGCGGGTTAACAAGGGGGCCCTCTGATCAAGGGGGCCCCCCTCCCTCCTTCCTGTAACCTTAACACCATGTCTTAAAACAAGATAGCTTGCTGAAATTGTAACAAGGCAAAATAAATATAAAGACCTACTAATGTATGAAGTGAAGAGAAAGCTTCTCAAAGGGAATGGGACTCGTAATCACAGTCATCTTTACTCACATTGTCTCATATTGTAGATAAAAGGTGTAAACTCTATCTACGGCTTCAATCATCCAAAAAGCACTAGAGGATGGATGGACGACAGCTTAAAAGCTTTAGAGGGCCCAACGTCTCGCTGTATAGCACTTCTTATGAGACCACAGTGAAGCAGCACTCAAAAAAACAAAAGACTCGACAATTGCAGCAGCTGCACTTCAGGTGGGAAGGTGTCACACACACTACAGATGAAGGAGAAAGTGCTCGGGCCGGCTGTTAAAATCAGTAAACTCTGAAGACCCCCAGATCAATTCAACACAAAGGGTGACCGTGTCCCCACTACCCCTCTGCGTCACATAGGTTTAGATGACAAACTTCCTGGTTTGGGTTAAAATAAGTAAGTCTGCCATGTGACTTTAGTAACGTAGCCTACGTCATGTAGTGACGTACTTGTGTTGGTTAAAATAAGCTGACTTATTAAAGTTGTTTGACACGTCCAGCTGTGGTGATTCTTGAGCGTACAAACTCAAGAATCACCACATCCGCGTTTTAGTTTTTTCACGCTCCTTTTGGGAGGGTCTCTGTGGCAGCAGGTCTAAAGGCCGAGCCTCGCGTCCTCGCTCCCGGCTCCTCCCGAGCGAAGTTTACCTGTCCTCAGTGCCAGCAGAGAGGCGTTGTAATCCCTGAAAAGTCCTTGGTTGGCTCCGGGTTCTGCACCCCCTGGGATATGTCAAACTCCATGTAGGCTATAAAGGCTGGCTGCCCCTGATCCAAAGCAGCACTGATGCCCTTGGATGTTCTAAGCAGGCTTCAGGTCTCGTGTTAGATTTCCATGGGATGCTGTAGATTTGCCAAAATGATGATTATCATGTGGCGTGATTACCAGTGGGAAATACGTGGGCGCCAAAGCCATGTAATGACGATGATGACGGTGGAACCACTTCACCAACTGCGCTGACTTCCTGCTTTCTTGCCGCCCTCTTCCTTGACCCTGAGGTTTGAAAATTAATGGAATGGAATGAATTAAGGATATTCTTGCTCGCATGTGGGGCTTTTAATGTGAAAATATATATTAGTAACCTTTCAGCTCCACTTATACAATATTTAAGGCTGCCTGTACCTCTCTGACTCCTTAATATGTCTGGTATCCTGTTTCCCCACACCTCTTCAAAGCTGATAATGAATCACAAATCCCTTAATCCCTCTTCGCTGCAGGTGCAACTCCTTCTCTGAGGTGTGGTGATGAACAACAAAGTGAAAAACACTGAAGAGCAGCTGACAAACTATTGACCCTGTTTCATTCTAAATGCCAATACCTGTATTTGCAAGAGGAGCAATACAAATAGATAGCAGTGCGATATGGCAAACGGGGGACCTATGCTGTGTCCATGCATCATTTTAAGTGACACATTGTTCAATACAGGTATTCTCTATCGGGAAATCAATGCACCCATTGGAGAAAGAAATATATATATTAAACTGTTAACTTCGGGGCAAAAGGAAGAATTTATCCAAAATAATGTCCCTGTGTACAGAAGCACCAGAGGTTCTTGAAGGGAAACAGACGTCTTTTTCGATTACATTCCCCTCTTTCATTTTAATTCACTCCTTCTTTTATGTCTATTTTCTCCACAATATGCTGGATAGCTGTAGGGTACCAGGCTTGTGAGGGTGTATTAATGAAAAAAAACACCTGCACCAAAAAACATTTATCAGATCACACTGTGGCTGTCATGGGGGAATGGAGTGTGCGCGCGGTGCCTGTAGGTGAATGTGTTCATGCTTTGTGTGTGTGTGTGTGTGTGTGTGTGTGTGTGTCCGTGCGCGTGCATGTGTGTTTCCGCTTAAGTGTTGCAGGTCTGACACATTCATCACAGGGGACATAAATGAGCTGAACTCAAGCTGTGAGAGGGCACAAGGGTAAAAGTATGTCTGCTAGCTGTGAAAAAAAGCCAGGGAGATGGAGAGGGAGGGGCATCAAAGAGGGAGAGGTACTCCAAATGCTCAAACCGAAGCAAAGTGATAACTGTGTGTATGCACTTGCTTATAGTGTGAGTGTGCTTAATGGGGCTTAGTCGAGGAGTCGGTGGAGAAATGCCTCTCGCCCCAGCGTCAAGGAGCTGCCATCACCTTCTGCATCGCTTCGCTTGAAGGTCACAGTATCAGATGATGCAGTTTTACTGCGGCTCAGGTGCCTCAAAGTGTGAAGAGTGAACCCTCCCACACCTTCGCTGGATTATTTAACGTACCATCATTTCACGCAAGCGCCCAAAAGAAGTCACAGGCAAAGCGATTAATACATTATAAGAAAAAATAATACGGGTGTAAATATTGGAGGGGCGTCATTTCCAATGGGCATGGTGTGGGGGATGTATTATTAATGCATCCCCACTGTTCCAATTTGTTTCTGTTACCCATTAAAATCTCTCTAAATAGGCCCCTCGTACCGAGCAAGCAATTACATTTATATAATGCTTAAGTCGTCTAGTCTGGTTGCTACGAGCACATATTATGTTTCAGTTGGACATATTTAAGCAAAAAAAAGCATTTCCATACCATTTAATTAACATGTCTTATTATGTAGAAACGATTATAAAAGGATGTTTCCTTCCAAAAATAATGGCTCTTGCAAATTAGTCCTGCATAAACATATTATCTACATCACACATCAGGGATTGAATGGCATCAACGTATCTGTTGTCTATAATTTCCTGTAAATGTGTGAGCTTTATCAATCCAACTGAAAATTGCAACTTTTTATTTTTATTTAAATTTCAAAACATTGATTATTTTGACTTGTGAGGAACAATTGAATTAAGTTCCCAAAGGAATGTGATCAGCATGTTAACAGATGTCCCAGCATGCATTTGTCACACCTCTCCAGAGACCCCTTCTTTTTTGTATTTTGAAGTAAAAAGGCATGACAGAAAGCTGCCGTGTGTCATGCAAAGAAAACCACGGTGATCGTGATGAAGCAGAAGCAGCACAGCTCGATAACCTTTGTGCCAAACGAAGAACTGACTCATGCTGTTGGGCTAATGCTCGAAATATGTGGGATCATACAGTAAAAGAAAATAATCCACGGAGAGCTGAAAGTCTAGCGGAGTTATTCTGACATGCAGTAGCTATGAAAAGCCAATGATGATGACAATCTCTGATGCACAATATCAAACGCCGGCCATTTTTACCTCCACCCTATCAACCATCTGAGCCATTACAGTCAGGGCAGCCATTACCGGCTATGAGCTCTATGATAGCGACGATAATTCTGCCACACAGCCTTCTCTCCAAGCTGTTCAACCCACAGCATTTCAATTACCCGCTTTCAATACCAGATTAAACGGTGCTATCACTCACTTCCACTCTCCCCAAAAACAGATTCTTCTATCAATTTATTTAGCATTTGAGTCACACAGGGAGTTACACTTTCAAAGTCATCTGTGCCTGCTGTAAACACACTGAACCTTCAGAGGCAGTCCCCTCCTCCGATTGTTACAAAATAAAAGTCAACCTTTTACATCTAATCACTTTGTAATACATTTCCCTTGTATGTGTTTTACATTCGCTTTCTTACAATCAAAACAAGTTGATTATCCGTTGATCCTCTATCAGTTAAGTAAGTACAGTATATTTATATTATTATCACAGGCAAAGGTCACAAAGTGTACATGAGTCAAAAAAAACTACCAGGGGCACAAAAAGGGAGATTAAGTGCCTTCATTCCTATTTTACATCTTATCCTGGCTGAAGATTGTCACTGTAGCCTTATCTTCTTCTGGATGGAGCTCCCAGGTTTTTTTGATCTGGAAATGTAGTCCCAGCTCTTCTTCTGTACACTGGCTGGCAGCAGTTCTAAACTCTTGACACATCAAAACTAAGAAGCACTTCCCCTCTGTGGCAAAAGGGCCCGCAAATAACGAAAGAGAAATGGGTTAGCCAAATACTCTACCAGAACCTGCCACCAGCTCCCAACACACTCGACGAACCAGCCGCTGTTTTGCTTTACACCAGAAAATAAAATAAAGAAAACAAACAATTTAACATCATACAACGAATAACATGTTTACCAAAGCAGAGGAAATGGAACCAACGTCTCCGTTTTCAAAGAGTACGATCCTGCCGACAACGCCAAAATGTAGCGAGAGCAGTAGGGTTGAGCCCACAGTAAGACCCCCCTTCTTGTTGTGTTGACCCATTGGTAGTAATGGCAGAAGACCTGCAAGAGTTGCGGGCCCTGATTGCCCAGCTGACCGCAGATAATGAGAGGCTGCGCCAGGAACAGTCTTCCAACCTCTCTGGCCCTAGTAACAGTCCTTCTTCTGCGCCGCAGTCCGCTCCTGTCAATCCTAGAGCCCCTGTTGTAGAGAGGCTAGTGTTTGTACCCCGAGACAGGAAGTGCCCTATGTTCAGGGGCCGGTCCGGTATAGGGTTGAATGAATGGAGTGAGGAGGCGCGTGCATGTATGCGAGCACGGGGATTGTCTGCTGCCGATCAGGCATTCTTTTTATTTGACCATTTGGAAGGAGAGGCACGTGACGAAATTAAATTTCGCCCTAGTGAGGAAAGAGGGGATCCGGATAAAATAATCACCGCCTTACAAGAATTGTATGGGTGCACTGAGTCATATGTAGCCCTGCAGGAGGCTTTCTTTTCTAGAAAACAACAAGAGGGGGAGACCCTACAAGAGTTCTCCCTCGCCTTGCTGAGCCGCATGGAGGCTGTAAAACAGCGCGCACCAAGCGAGATGCTGAATGCCGAGGTTCTGTTGCGAGACCAATTTGTGGAGCATGTGCTGGATGGCGCGCTCCGCCGCGGCCTAAAACAGTTT
>CM042238.1:8419471-8554471 GCA_023566465.1 Cottus gobio | reverse complement strand
AGCTTCGCCAAGGGGGGAAGGAAGGAAGGGGAAAGGTGGGAGATGGGGAGGAGGGGAGGAAGAGATATATATTCATGCAAATGACAGAAGGTGAAGAAAGGAGGTTTCCTGCCGCCACCACATTTTCTAATACAAGACGATCTTTTACACAAAGTGCTGTGTGGCTATTATAATCGGATGTGAAGTGGAGTCGGACATTTCACTGCTGTGTGTTTTAGCTTGACTAATTCGGCACTTTGCTGTTTTGTAAACACAATGCGTTTGACTAGTGGGACTTGTTCATGGTTACTTTGCCCTAGTGTGCTTTATGGCGATAAAACGCTTTCAGTGAGAGGGGTTTTTAAAAAAAAAATCAATTTCCCCCCTGACCGATTTGGTTACACACAGCGTGAACACATAGCTGTTGTCTTGTTTTTAGCTAAGAAACATTTTGTTGTTCTTGTTCCATACGATCCTGACTAGAGAGGTTTTCATGCATCAACAGCCCAGAGGTTCGGTCTTGTTAGTTTGAAACTAAGGGGGATTTGATGTCACACATAGCGTTCGTTTGTCCTCTTTTCCACGGCCACAGGAGCCACTCGGTCTGGTTTACATCTCTGCTTTCTCTCTCTTTCTTTTTCTTGCTTCCTCATACCATCTGTCATCACTCTCTTCCCCCCCGATCGTTTCTGTATATCCCTCTCCATTCCCCCCCCTCATCCCCCCCGTATTCTTAATTTCTTCCCTGTTTGGTTAACTCTCCCTCTCACTCTCCGTCTGCCTTCTCTTTTGTCTGCCTCTCCTCTCGTTCCCTCTCCGCCGTCGCAACCCATTCCGGCTTCTTATATGAGCTGTGAAAAATGATTGTCTGCAGGATGAAGTGGACAGAATTCTTCACCGGGCGTAATGGCCTGACAAAATGAATCGCGGCCTTCCTCGCCATCCATCACCGCTCCGAGGCGACTGCGGTTAAGATCTGTGAAGGTGCTGGCTTATTGATTACTAGTTGTAACTACAGAGTGTCTGATTCAGTGTCCGTGGCATGGCAGGGTGGAGGAGGGAGGGGAAGGTGGTTGCCGGTGGGTGGATGGGGGAACGCAGGCTCTCAAAAAAAATCCTCTTTTGATAGATTTTAAATGGTGAAATATTGATTTCTGTCCGGTCCAAGGCCTGGCCGAGCGGGCCGCGGCCATTTGTCGGAAGGTATAATGCCGGACACCCAGTTCTGCTGGCCACCATCAGTCATTGTGACACCGGGAAAAATGAGAGAGGAAGGGAAAAAAAGGGGGGGGGAGGGAAAGAGGAAAAGAAATAAATCAGCGGTTCCACCCTTTACCTTCATTTAATTCTGGTTGAATTTCCTACATGTGAAACGCCTCACGCATCCACCTCATAAGCTGAAATATATGAATATTCTGTTTAAAACACAGACTCATTGGTTAGAAAAACAACAACGTCCCCAAAAAGCAACGCAAAACAACATCCACTTCCCCCATTATCTTTCAATTGGTGAAAGTACTGTGACGGTTGGTGGCGGAGGGGGTATGGAGGGTAGTGACCTACTAAGAGAGCAGACCATGAAAAGGTGATTATTGCTCCTAATTGCTGTCCACAGCGGCAGCCATAATGCGTGCAGGTAGCATTAATCTACATTAAAGACGTCGGGAGACGGAGCGCGTTTCTGCTGATTCACAACCATTTAAGGGCTGCGTGTTGTGGCGCTGATAAACCCAAATTAATAGTGGTTTTTAATACGATTAACTCATTGTGGTCTCCTCACTAGAGATGTCATGATTACCACTGCACGAACAGCAGGTTTGTTTCTTCTTTTGCACCACAAAGTCAAACATTTTAACAATCCAAATAAATACCTTCGTGGGGAAAACTGAAATATACTTCAAATAACAAGAGAAAATGTTGTTTGCCTATCGCGGAGGAATTAGCAGGCTTATGCAATGCTGTTAAATGTTAGAAAAAGAGGATTGATAGCAGTCAGTGACAGGAGTTGGTGGAGACCAAAACAGAGCCAAAAGTACACTTACAGGCCAGAAACACGACTCCAACTGAACGGCTGCCGTGATCTGTAAATAGCTGTTTGCTAGCGAGTTCTCGTTATTAAAGTTGATAATAACGGTGATAAAAAAAAAGAAGGTTAAACTACAAACATTCAAGTTCAATTATCAGAAGACGCCTCAGATACAGCCTGAAATGCTGAATCGTATTGGCGAGTACGCAAGTATGTCGGTACTGAGCATGTGCAAACCGGTACTACACACTGAAATCGGCAGGAGGGGACTTAGTTTGCTGTGAGCAGCCGGTGGGCAGCACAGTCCTGCTCTGCAAAAATAACGGAGCTAACGTTAACGGGGGTTGCATTGAGTTACATTATGATGCGAGCTGTATTAAGTGAAAATTAGTATCAGGACAAGGTAAATTACAACTTTATCATGATATGTCCAAATGTTATCTTGTAAAATGTAGTTTGTCTTATGTTAGGGAGATGTTTTCACAGCAATTTAAAAATTTGAATTGTTTTTTAAGGCACCGGTGTCGGATTGGTATCGGCCGGTATACGCAAATATTGGGAAGGGGAAAATGATATCGGCACTTCTCTTCAACCAGGCAAAGTGGGCAACAGCCCCGGCCAGGCCCCAAGCCCTTAGCTGTGTGGCTATGTGTTAATTATTTTTTTTTTATTACAATATAAACTGATGATGAGGGCCTTGACATTACGCTTACATGATACATATTCTGAAGTATATTTATGAAGAAAGAAAAATAAAAAATACTAAATTAGCTGACAGACTGCAAAACAGCGGCACCGAGTATACATGCTGACCTGATGGGTACTTAAATGAGGAAGGCCAATAGGGGATCAGCAAGTTAATCTGGTCTGAATGAAGCGGTTGCAGAATTTGGGTCTGCTGCATGTGATATCCTGAAGATTGCAAATCATATTAGGCCACAATATTAATTAACGCAAAACGTTTGTGATATTGTGATATTGAGGAATTCAGTTCATTCCAGTTTTGCAACTCAATACGTCATAATTTAGACTTAAACCCTACTGGGTGCAATGCAATGTTTTGGTCCTGAGAAGAAGCGAAAAAAAATTGGTCGAGAGCAGGTGGTGACCGCCACCCACGCACCCTCCACATGCAACACACACACACACACACACACACACACACACACACACACACACACACACACACACACACTTGCTTGCAGCACAGAGGAAGCTCAGCCCTGGTGGGAGGTCTGAGGTCTGGCCCTCCACATTCCACAGACAAGTGTCTAGCACCTGCTAGGCCTCAGTCAGCCTTTACTGGCCAACAGATTAGGACGGGCGGACACACTCCAAATCCGTTTACTTTACAGTCTGTGTATTTGCATGTGTGTGTGTGTGTGTGGGAGGGAGAGAGAGAGAAAGAGAGAAAGAGAGAGAGAGAGAGAGAGAGAGAGAGAGAGAGAGAGAGAGAAGTTATTCTGCAACAAACTATAAAAATAAATATTTGGTCACACAGTCGGTCGAACGCTCACCGAATTATTGTCGGCTCAAATATGAATTAAATAGAACAAACAGTGACATTAAATCACAATATAACACAACACAAAGGCCTCTGAGAAAAATACTCACTGTCACACACACACACACACACACACACACACACACACACACACACACACACACACACACACTGTACTGCATGGACATTAGAAATGCACACACCCCTTCAGCAGCCCATGTCTGACAGGTGCACATGTCAGTGGTTAGTTCAACCTGGATCAGAGCATTTGGTCTCACTCTGTAGCAGCCAGGCCCCTAGGGTGTGTGTGTGTGTGTGTGTGTGTGTGTGTGTGTGTGTGTGTGTGTGTGTGTGTGTGTGTGTGTGTGTGTCTGTGTGAAACCCACGGGCCCCGGTGCTCAGTACCCAGACACTACCCATATTGTTTTCTTCAGTGGAGCTAGAAAAAGAGGAGCTGATTTACAGAGCTGTCTGGCACTGGAGCACACGGATGCATGACTGACTCGGCCCCTAATGGAGTTTTCAGCTTTGGATTTACACCTCTCCGTCTCCGAGAGGAGAGGAGCGCCGCGTATGCACGACGCGGCCGCCCGCTCGCGTCTCCGTGATCTTGTGTTGCAGCGGCGTTTGCCTCGGCCCCTTCCCCTCACGCCATGTTGTGAGCCTTATCAGAGGTTATCGACCCCTAGATTGGACATTTTCCCTCTTTTTGTGCTTTTTTTTCTCCATCAAATCCCTTTTTGTGTATTTACACCCTTACAACTGTGTTAATATTCAATAAAATACATGCAAAAATATTTTGTTTTTTTTTAATCTAAAAACAATTGATTCTAGTTAAACTAAAGCAGTATTTCACAAAGAAAATAACCTTACAACCAATGTACACTCTTTACTTTCACAAAATACAAAATAATTACATTTAATGCTATAGATGACGAGAAGATCTGCAAATATACACATTTGAAAAGCAAGAACAGGAGAATATTTTTTAAAAATGGCATAAACTGTCTTCCCCTACTATTATTACCCATATGTCCTGTCTATTTCTACTATAACTATCGAATTAAGGAATACAATGCCCCGAAAACTAATCTTTACATAATAATAGGCCATAACCGATTAATTAATCGATCACAATTGTTGCAAATGTATTCTCTGACTATTAGGTTTTCCAGGAATAACATACTAATGTGTTCATATTGAAGAAGCAACCACGCTCACAACTAACAACAAAAGCGAAGACCGGAGGCTATAAAGTGTTCAGAAATGTGTCAGAGAAGAGCTTTCGTGCTTGGCTCTCATCTCAACATGGCAGCGTGTCCGGGCCAACCATCGGCCTCTTCTCATCTACTCGTCAGAGAGCCAGAGCCGATAACGCTGGGAATCCAACATTCGCGTGTCAACGGGCCTTAAATCGGTTTTGTGTGTGTCGGATTGCTGGACTGCCATCAGGGCAGGACTGTGTAACTGCGTGCAGCTGCCAAAGAAAAATGGCTTCAACAAATGACCCATTTCACAGCTCGCAAAGAATTTAGCCTCCAAACTATGTGAACGAATCCATTCCTGTGCTTTGGGAAGGACACCCACTCACATGTGGATGTAATGTTTCTATCAGTTTAGTCCCGATGGCACGGACCCAGGTCTTTATATGGGCTGAAGATTGTGGGCTGCTGATTAAAACATTTAATATATGTCATTATGATGGTGCATTTTGATTTGAAAATCAAACCACAGTTAATAACGGGTCCAATTGATTTAAAGTGCATCTGTTGTTCTGGAAATAAAGATTTAATTCAATGCCCTTTTTAATGACATCTTATTCAAACCACTTGCTTTGCTTACAACATACAGTTGCATCCACACAATGCTGAATATTTTGAAGGAACTTTGGGGTCTAGACCCCGTGGTCCTATATTCAGACAGAAAGGCCTTATGGTGTGTTCACACCGAACGCGACGCGAAATTTCGCGTCGCGTTACTCGCGTGAGTTTACTCGCTCGACTTTATTGGTGTGTTCACACCGAACGCGACGCGACATTTCGCGTCGCGTTACTCGAGTGAGTTTACTCGCGTGAGTTTACTCGCTCGACTTTATGTGGTTAATTTCCGTCAACGCAAATTCGCTTTAACGCGGGTGGGGCTTATCTCCGTGGCTTATCTCCGTAAAAACAGTACCGTTTCCCCCATCCACCATTAAACTAACCACTAGTTCTGCTTTAAACTTCTTGTGGAAGTCCCTCTAATGTCGGACCATCAAACGCCCCCGTGTCCGGGTTCATAATATCATCCGTAGCCGCACAACAGCGTCTGAATGACGGCCGCTGCCAGCGCTACTTCTGGTGGATCAGCAACTGTTTGATTCAAACCGGCAGGACGGCGGTGATGACGCGCAGAGCTTCTCAACGCTGATTGGCTTTCGCGACGCGAATTTTCGCCCGAGTTGGAAAATTTCAACTCACGCGAATTTCGCGTCAAACGCGCCGCGCCAAACGCGTCTAACGCGCCGCCCGGCGAAATTTCGCGTCTGTCGCAACCAAACGCGTCTGTGCATTGACTTTACATGTAATCTGGTCGCGCGAAAAATTCGCGTCGCGTTCGGTGTGAACACACCATTAGACGGCCTCTGTGCATCGGGCAAATGTCACCAGCCAATCAGAGACGAGGTGAGTGAGCAGACTCATTCATCATCTCCTCGTTGTGGAGGCGTTTGATAGAGGACCTCGTAATGGCTCGCACAGTAGAAGCTCTGGTCCAACATCAACTGTTGGCAGTTGCTAATGAATGCTAATATAAACCCGATTTCCTTAATCCATTAACCTTTTTTCAGATTCTGTGGCACAGTAAGCCTATTAGTCCACAGAGCTGTGGCAAATCGCTGAGATAAAAGGGAGGCTGAGGAGGAAGGAACTACGGCACGATTGTCTTCTGGAGCATCAGAGCACAGTACGTATAACGTGCGAGGAGATCACGGGCAATGTAAGCCGCGAAAAAGAAAGAACTCAAACTGATTTCTTCATTGCATATATATATATAGGAGAAGTATGCTTGGATTTGTCTCTAGGGTTATTTATTGAGAAAAAAAACGAGACAGAAAAAGAGACAGAGACGGATCAAGGTCTCTCCCTATAATTACAAAGATAGCACGGTTGCACTCTCTCCCTGGTGGAGCCTCCGAGGCGTCACTCCCTGTCCCTTCATATTGTATAAAGACTGTTCTATCAGCCCGGGAACGGCACTGTTGCTTGTAAATTAATTTGGGGTTCCTGTCATTCGGAGGCCCTTCTACTCTCTTATCTGGCAGCGTAATATGGGAAGCTGAGAGGCTCGGGAGATACTGCTGAGAGCGCTGGAGGAGAGGAGGTGATGAGGGTAGAGGAGATGGGGGGGTGGAAGTGAGTATTAAAGAGAAGAGAGATAAATGGGAGGAAAGAGAGAGGCAGGGACGAAACAAGAGAGGCGAGTGAGAGAGGCGAAATGGGTCCCTGCTGGATGTCAAGAGCGGATTCAAGGAAGAACCTGACTCAGTGATAAGTGAATATGGTCTAGTATCCTATTTTCACACACACACACACACACACACACACACACGCTATTTGTCATCCAGACTGGACTCTACACCGAGAGGCCTTCACCTATCAGCACTATTTGTCCCTGTGTCACAGCCCGCGGATAAATCTTCTCCCAGGGATCCTTGTTTTCAAATCCACCCCCTATTACCGAGGGTCCAGCCCTCTCATGACCACATGTGCTCAACACACACACACAGACACACACACCTCTGACCCCTTCAGTTGTTTCTAATTAACCCCTCACACACTGTATGTAGCCTCAATTCCCTAAAGGCGATAAATGGGCCTGCCTACAATCCCATTAGTGGCCGGAGTCATGATGGGGAATTAGGGGAACATTGACTGAACGCTGGGACGGCCCGGAGGCCGAGCTCGTTCACGCACAATAAGAGCCCCGTTACTTACGGTCACATTCTCTGGCTTGATTTTACAGAGGGGTTTTATATGCAGAAACTGTCACTTTACCTCCCTTGGTTTATCATTATAAATATCTATTTGTGAACAACATGTGTTTATGGCAATTATAGAATGTTGTTGTTATACATATAACAAGACTGTTTTAATATAGTACAGCCCTGTGACGAGTATGTTGAGCTCAAATCATTTGCGGGCGGCATTAACAAAGAGGCAAAATGCAAAGACTGCCGCTAATTAATAGAGATGTGTAATATCTGAAAGGGCTTTTATTTTGCTAATTCAAAACCGTCTGCACTGTTTTTTTTATATATTTAAGCCACTAAATGTGTTTGAGGAAAATCATAAAATGGGATTCACTGCATTACAATACTCAACATTATATATAGTAATAAGTTACACATTGACAGCATTAAAATGCTGATTAATGCCTCCATAATAATGCTCCAATAATTTCTGGGACCTGGGACATTTTGCAAATACTTTCACATTACGATTTTGAGTACATGACTTTTACATCTAATAGATTATTTTTACACTATGGTATTGCAATTTTTTTATCCAAGTAAAAGGTTCTCAATACTCCTCCCAACACAGGGGAGAAAATAAACGGGTGAAACACGAACAACAATTAGAAGGAAATCAGTAGAGTTTGAATTAAATGCATAATTCAAGCACAGTTTCCACTGCTGCTGTGTGGGCACTTTTGCTTAAAACATTTAAGTAGATAAACGAAAACTTTTTAGAATAAATGCACTGTATGATTATACATATGAATTCCCATATTCTGCCAAACGTTATTAAAAAAAATACTGTTTTCCACCATAATACATAGTCAGGAGGTTATTAATTTACTGTAAACTGTATTGTTTTGACAGCGTTTGTACGAAAGGCCATCACTTCATAGTGTTATTGTAAGTGTAAAATAATATATTTCAACCAGGAGTAGGTAATTACATTCATTTTGGTATGTGTGTCAACAATAATTATTTCCACATGGAAAAAAGAATATCTTGTCTGCCGCAGCAAAAATGGAAAAAAACATCCTATTATTTCATGCACGTAAGGCAACAATGAGCAAAACAATCGTGGAATTTGTGCATACTGCATCTTCAGATAGTTGGCAGACCTCCACAATGGCAAAAAACAAATGAACAATAAGACATGCATCATCTATTGTGGCCCATTCTGCACAGCTGGAACTGAATCCAGGAGAAACAATTGCTTCATATTCAAAAGCTTTGGGTTGTAGAGGTAGACGGATAAATCCTACTGTATTATTGCTAAACAAAAACACAGATTTTTTGGGCAATTTTGTGTACACTTTTAAGATCATCATCCAGTAGTTCCTGTAGAGATCAAGCAACTCCAAACATAAGAATTTTTAAAAAAAACGCTACTGGAAAAAAACTAATTTGATGTCAATTTAACATCTGATAACTGCCTTTTGTGGTTATTCTGACAGCTATTCGATATGATAGATAATAACGAGGAAATTAATATAGCACAGCAGGCCAAAAAAAATAAAAGTGGTAATTATTTTTCTTGTGTTTGTTGGGCCAGCAGGCTGGATAACAGAGGCATCCCTCTTGATTTCTAGGTACCTAGTGCCACCTGGTGGCGTCCAGCAAACACAGAGATGCACACAAATATCTACAGGAGGAAGAAGAGGAAGAAGAGGAAGAAGAGGAAGAAGAAGAAGAAGGAGGAGGAGGAGGAGGAGGAGGAAAAGAAGGCCTGGAGTTTGCTAGAAATGTCAGTGTTTAAGTGAATTATGTGCCATAATGTAATAATAATAAAGATTTGATTTCAGTTAACAATACAATAATGCTGTCTTAACAGCTTCCGTGGGCCAGATCCCTAATTTAAAAGCTGGTTTAAGCCACTGTCACAATGCTATACACTAAACTCTTGAAATTTAAGACCTATCCAAGTTGTACTTCCTGTCAGCTGCTCCACTGGCGAATCAAAAACACACCATCAGGATACTGCAGTCGCAACACAAGTTTTTTTTCCCTATGCAAAAAAAACGAGTATGAACCTGCAGAGCTCGACATGAACTTCTCGTGTTTGCGCTTCAATGGGTGTGCGTGTATAGACGTTTGCGTTTGTCTCACAGCGTGTGCACACTTGTCCACCATTCGGTTTGCAATGCACGACACAGATTAATCTCCCGGCGTGCAGCAGGGAATGAATCACTTCAACATAATTAGCGGGGGCAAGGTTATGACTGACACCCAATTCCATCTTAATTACAGAAGGGGGATTTGTTCCGTTTATTCGATGGGGCTCGCGCGAACACATCTCAACTAAGTTAATCACACCTGCCATTGGTCTCGTAGATGTTCACAACAATTGGACGATAATGTGTCCTCGTGTAAACTTCAGATAATTAATAATGAGCAATTAATAAGCACGCATTTGGGGGCTTGCCAATTTACGAGGGGCAATGCATTTTAGCATTTATCAGCTAGGAAAATATTTTATTTCACCCACAATTGCTGCAGGTATCAAATGCATGACTTACACAGTCCTATCTACATACAGCCGAGACAATATTCTAGTTATTAATGCTAATGACTCATTACAGCTCAACTTGAGAACAAAGCAATAATAAACTATTTGTCACAAGCAGCTGACAGGCCTTCTTAAGTGGAATATATATATATACAGTCACAGAGAGAAGAAGAGCTAGCAAAGAGACGTTTATAGAAACACAGAGAGACGGTGAAAGTTATCCACTCACGTTGTGGACGTCGCAGTTCGTGCTCCTCTCTTTCATTGACACGAAGCCTCCGTGTCATGTCGGTTTGTTGGGTGGCTAAAGTCCTCGTCTCTTCTCTCCGTTGCTGCTAGCTTACTTTGGTGTCACTAAAGTAATTTAACGACGACGAACGTGCTCATTTTACCCCGTTTTATTTAAATACTGTTGATAAATGTCTCGTGTTTGTTGAAAAGGCCAGAGTTTGTTAGGCTTCACAATTATCTTCAGTTTCTTTTGACCGAGACGTTTCTTCACAGCTTCGCAGTTTCGCGGTGCCATGACAGTGACACGACCCCGGTGTGTTTGCCGCTTTACTTAACTGATACTTTTGAATTAACTTCTTCTCCCGTAGATATAATTCTGTTAGGGTGCAATGTCGTCTTTCAACCACAGTGGGCGACGTTTACCCGCCATTACAACCAGGGGGGCGCTGTTTCACCCATTTAAGGACACAACAAAAGATGTGCTGTTTTAATTTATATAGTAAGGACTGTGGTGATAGAAACTCATGTCCACTATTATGCAATTCAATAATATAGCCCTGTAATAAAGTACTTTAATATGTTCACAGCACAGCTGTAGATTTTTGTTTTTGTTGTAATGTAATTCAGTGACATAAGTACACTTAAACATACCAGTATTGTCAATCAACTCTTAACACTAGGCATTTTCAGTTCGTAGCACTTTTGAAGGACACTTTGCATTATTCTATTTAGTGCACATGTTCCACAAATTAGATGCAGCAATAATAACTACTGGAGCACAATGAGTTAGTGTCCTCACCATTTCCTTTAGTTAAAAGGTTATGTTTTATTTCGAAAATACAGACTTTCTTTTGAAAGTTATAACCGGAAGCTGGTGTTTAAATTGGGCTCGGGAGCCGAGCCTCTCGAGCTGTCAGCCAATCACATCGCACTAGCTCCTCTACAGCCACGCGACTATTTTCACGTTTCAACACAAACACTGGCTGGGTGAAGGATTTCCAAGTCGTCTTTTCATTTCCCCCGATTCACAATAAAGTAAGAAATGAATGAAATATCACTCTACGTTTTTATCTAAGCAGTTGTGTAGCCGTTCACAGCCGGCGTGGCTAATCTTTAACTCGCGCAGGTAAAGCAGAAGAGCTTCGGCTAGCTAATGTTCATGTCAGGCGGTTCATTTAGACGAGATCTAGGCTAACGTTACCCGTTATCTAACGTCCAGCTGCGGGAGGGGGGCGTTACGTTGTCTGACCCCACGGAGAGTCATCTTGACAAACTAGCTTTTATTGTTTTTATTGTTTCACAACCGGTCAGGCAGCGCAGGGCTATCGAGTGTCGTTTTCGGCGAGGAGGTCACGTCGAAGTCAAAACACAGCCACTGAAACGGCTTCCCGTTTTCTCAATTCGGCATAGTCAGGTAGTACAGCTGCTGTACCGACTTTGGTTCCCTATTTAGTCACTGAACATATAACTAATACATGTGTGTAGTTAAAAGACCATAACGCGTTAACTATTGCATTATACAAAACACACGTTTAATACCAGTTGTAGGGCTACTAACTTGCTAGGTTGCGGTTATTTAATAATTGAAAAGGTGAAGGTTGTAGTTTCGGATTGGGCTACATTAATCTGAATGTTCCCATATGAGAAAGGGGTGGTCTGGTGTACATACGAAGGGGTCTATATTTAGACCATGTTAGCAGCAGGCGAAGCTAATCTTAGATAGGTGTTGGGATTAGACTCTATTTACGCATAGTGGATGTCTTTATTTCCTCTTGTCCTACTTAATAAATACACAGCATGTGTAAACATCTGCCTTTAGACTAATTGGTACGAATACATAAAACACACTGCAGATTTAATGATACAGTCTGAGTACAGATGACAACGTGGGCATTTATTAAAATAGAAACGTACACACTGTTCTCTACATCAGGGTTTCGACTGGAAGGTCATCATCCTGCCTTTAACCTCAGCCATCCAAATTGCCCTTGACGACACAAGCACGTTAAGTAACAGTGATGTAACTTTACTGTTGTGCACCATGGTAGCAGCAGATGCGCTGTAATATGGGGGAACATGCCATCTTTGCTGGTAATTGCACGCACTTGTTTGCAGAAGGCGCGCGATGCTGGCAATGCAGTTGCTGAGGGGTGCAGTGAAGCATGCTGGGAGAGGTCCCAGATTGATCTTGGCAGTGCGCGGTGTCAGCTCATCCACACAACACTTTGGGAGAACTCGTCCCCTGTCCAGCACCGATACCGACCAACCCAAAGTCCTCATCACTGGTTGGTCCTCCTGTCACTACATCTGTTTGTTTTAGGTTTTTCCAGAAAGTTTCCTTCTATAATATTAAGTCAAACACAGTCTACTTTTCCCTTTGCTTTTGTATCGTTATAGGAGGGCTTGGTCAGCTCGGGGTGGGTCTCGCCAAGCTGCTGAGGTAAGGAGTATGGAGATAAGCTCCTATTTCAAATGTTTACCCATCCAAATGTGGCAGTTGTTTTGTGTTTGCGTTTAGCAGTAAAAGATTGGAGGACAGCGACAGAACAAAATCCAACCGCCCACAGTCTCCTCGGTTCCTATTTTTTACCCTATGACCATGTTGGTGTTTCACACTCAGGAGACGCTTCGGAAAGAACAACGTGATCCTGTCTGACATCCGGAAACCCCCCAACCATGTCTACCACAATGGTGTGTATTCCAGTATAACCTACTCTGTGGAATTCTGCCATAAAAAAAAAACATCTAATCATGTTCTTTGTATCGTTTGGGCCGAGCAGATATAAAAGTGTCCGCAGACGCCTCTTCTAACATCTGTGCACGTCTGTCCTCCGCAGGGCCGTTCATCTTCTCAGACATCCTGGACTACAAGAACCTCAGGGAGATCGTGGTGAACAACAACATCAGCTGGCTGGTTCACTACTCGGCTGTGCTGTCCGCTGTGGGGGAGAGCAACGTTGCGCTGGCCAAAGAGGTCAACATCACAGGTACATGCACATACTTGTGTGAAACTCCTGAAGACAAGCTGCTCAAGGAACATTGCAGCAGCGTTTAGAGCCGTGCTCACGCAGACACTTATGCGCAGCCTCTCTCTCTTCGTAGGTCTCCATAACATATTAGACATAGCAACCGAACATGGTCTGCGTGTGTTTGTCCCCAGCACGATCGGTGCCTTCGGTCCGTCCTCGCCCAGGGACCCCACCCCCGAGCTGTGTGTGCAGAGGCCGCGCACCATCTACGGCGTGTCCAAGGTCCACGCGGAGCTGATGGGTGAGGTGAGACACGACAGCGTAGATTCACAGAAGACGCCGTTTCCAAATACCTTCCAGCATTTTACCACAAAGCTCTGTGGATTTTTTTTAAAGCTTTGCGTACGCCTCTTTTTCAGTACTACCACCACAGGTACGCGCTGGATTTCCGTTGTCTCAGGTATCCGGGCATCATCTCAGCCGACTCCCAGCCTGGAGGTGGAACCACAGGTGAGCAGGTTGAAAAGGGTGAAGGATGAAGATGGTGGAGCAAGTTGTTGTAGTGGGACGTAGTTTGTGCGCATGAAACAGAAGTGCTGTTGGTCTTAATCTTGATCTGTTTTTCCATCACCCAGACTACGCGGTCCAGATCTTCCACGCAGCTGTGAAGACGGGTAATTTTGAGTGCAACCTGCGCGGTGACACTCGGCTCCCTATGATGTACATTGGTAATGCCGGACTTTTTTTTTTTTTAACTTTCCAAATGATGTTCATACTGCAATACGGCCTATTAGTCATCTCTTTTCTGTCTCTCTCCACTCCCTTTGTCTACACCTCCTCCCCTCCAGACGACTGTCTCAGGGCGACTCTGGAGATCCTGGAGGCTCCCGCAGAGTCGCTGCTCAGCCGCACCTACAACATCAACGCCACAAGCTTTACACCGAACGACCTCACCCAGGAGATTCAAAAAGCCCTGCCCGACCTCAAGGTCACCTACAACGTGGACCCGGTCCGGCAAGCCATAGGTAACACCGCCGGGGGTGAAGATATCCGCGCTTTTCTGCCACCACTACGACCAGAGTTTACAAATCTGTTCTTCCCTTGTCTCCTGTGTTTTCAGCGGACGGCTGGCCGATGGCATTGGAGGACAGCGCAGCGCGGCAGGACTGGGGCTGGAAGCACGAGTACGACCTCTCCGAGTTGGTGCGGACCATGTTGAGTCACATCGCTACGAGCAACCAGCTCGCACAAGCCTCCTGAGCATCGCATAGCTTTCATTTATTTTTCTTGCAACCCAATAAAACAAAAAAAAGCTTTATTTGACAGTGATGTGACACTGCAGATTTAAGAGGACGTCTAGCCCTCTGTGTTACACTTTTAAAAGTTTAATCAATACAAAATAATCAGAAACTAAGATATGACCCTCCATATCAGAGACATAAAACCATTCCAGACCTCCTTGTCTGTCCACCTCATCTGTTCTTCTCCAACCATCCAGCTTTTATGTAAAACCATTATGATGCAAGAGCATGCTGGGTACTATCACTGCGTTACTGAGCTGTCAAAGAGAGTCAAGTTGTCTCTCTGTGAATGTACTGTATGTATGTATTTATGTGTATCTGAGAGTTTGCGGATGACTGCCTGCCTGCTGTATAGGCAGCCGTCGTCTGTAGCAGCTAAACGCTCGCCTTAAAGCTGCCGTCCTGAGAACCAGTTGACTTTGAGCTCCCGCTTCACTCCAAGCTGGTCACCAAAATGTACTGTATAACCACTGAAAGGCTTTACCTCGGGTGCCGTACACTAGAAATGGGTAACCCTAGCTAGCGGTACTGTAGGGATAGTTTCAAGGTGCTTGGACCGTAGTTGCCTGGCAAAATAAGTGTTTGTTTGAGTTCAAGAATGGCTTCAGATGGCCACTTTACTTTTGAACTACCGTAGGTGCTTTTAATATTTCTGTTATGATTTTTATCATTGCTTTCATCCTCTGTGTTGGATATTTATGAATGTTGAATCAACGGATGCATTGGCGGTTCCTTTCGTTCATTGAGGGGGAAATGGAGCTGTTCAGTCTCGCAGCTGTACTTAAAGGGCTATCTGTCATGTAGTTTTTTTTTTTTTTTAAATAAATACTTGAATGAAACCAGCAACCAATCACACGTCTATTCTCATTGTATTAGACAATTAACCTGACAATTAATGTTGTTTAAATGTCCAGCAATGTCCATATTGGGCAATGAAGTCCATCCAAAATTGCAGGAAATGCCACAATTTGCTTCCAATTGCTCCCACTGCATCTCCAGACGTCTCCTCTGTCCTCTTTTTGCTGTGTGCAGCTTTGCCTCAGCTGGTGCCTCTTGTGTGTCTGGACCTGAGTTGGAAAGAGCGGGGTTGTGAAGCCCTCCTGTGGCCGGCGCTGCCCACTGCAGTCAGAGCTGCAGGATGTCACGGAGCATTGGAGGAGGCCTTCAGACTCGCCAGCATCTGGCCTTTATGTGAAGGTTTCTTCTTTTTTGTAAATATTTTTGTGAGTTGTACTTCTTTGTCCAGCTGTTCACCCTTAGGAACATCAACATCCCCCAGAGTGACCCTTGACCTCCTCATCCTGTCGCAAATCTGACGTGAGTTCGGCCTAGTGTCGCTGATGCTCCCACTTATGCAGATCTGTGCCCTGCAACGCATCGACATCAGATACGTCAGATACACGATCATGTGTTAATTGTAGCTGTGTAGTTAGTCGTTACTAAGGCATCATTACCTCTGCTAGGGGACAGGGTGTGGGCGGCAACTGCACCACCAAGTGTAGCTGAGTGATGGAAGTGTCAGCTACTCCACCCACCGCCGCCTGGAAAAGCCTTCGCCGGGCAACACAGGCGTCCGTGAGGAACTGGGCGAACTCGTTCCGGTGGACAGGGGTGAGGTTTAGCAAATACTCAGCAGACATCAAGTCCCTCAGCAGGGACAATAGTCCGGGTAAGTCAGGACCTGAAGGGTAGAAGTCCAGAGGCCTGAGAAGAGGTTGTATTAAACCAAACCCCAACAAAATAAGATACTAAATGGTGCCTTGCGGCTTTGGATTATGTTTTAATTAAACACCATGAAAGCTCTGAGGAAACACAATGCTCTCTCTCTCAAAGCCCTTGACTGTGACCTCCAGGTGAAGCACCCGTGTCACCTTCAAGGCCTGCAACCAGTACACTTCTGTTTGCCCTGACCATCCAGCTGCGGGAAGATGCATTTGGCGACCACGGCTGCCCAGATCACGGCGGGCCATGGGAAGCCTCGGGCCGCGGCAAACATGGCGACGTCATACACAAACTCCTGGTGGAAGCACCGCCGCTCGTCACAGAACTCGGGCCACGAGAAGTGGCGGCTGAGCCTCGGCACTCCAGCCTCTCTCTGTCACAGACACAGGAACACGCAATCATTATTGACGCAATGGTGTTTTAATGCTGGTTGAGCTTTTATCTGGATTATGATTCACTTATTACTGATGTGAATTAATCATTACGGATGCTAACCACCTGCATTTAGGTGGTTTGTATTCTATTTAGCATGGTTTCTTTTGGGGGGGTTTCCATGCTTTATTTTATAGCATTCTAGCTTTTTAAGGTTATAGTCTACTTAGTTATCTGGACACTTCAGTTTCCCTGAATGCGATCTATCTCATACAATGTATACAGTTGTGTGGTTAAAAACAACACATCATATTATTGTGCTGTATGTTAATCAGCAAAGATCTGTCTCTGTCAAATAAATATAGTGGAGTATAGTGTTTGAATCCGAAATGTAGTGGAGGGGAAGTATAAAGTAGCCTTACATGGAAATACTGTACAAATTCCTCACTTGTAATCAAACACAGTATTTGAGTAAATATACTGTGTCTGTCTCGCTCAGCTAATGGCCTCCTTGTGCTAATAGCTTGTTGAGCTACGTGACATAATAGTTTGCCTCAAGAAATACAGTAGACAGTTTTAGGGACCAATAAGGGGCTACAAGGTGCAAATAATTAGCAAAATATGTGCTTTTTAATGGTTTAAGCTAGCTTAGCTATCTGAGATGTAACTAGCTAGATAGCTCTCTCAGTCGGCTCCTTCGTGCATGTATTCAGCATTTGAAGGCTCTTCTCGTTGATACAGAACAAAAATACAAAGTTGTTTGTTCAATATGCGCCTACCTGCTGCCTCGCTATCTGCGCTATTTCACTCTCAGTGAGGGAATCCATCCTCCACGAACGCACTCTGTTGTTATTGGAGACGAACGAGGGCGCGTGGGTGGGAGGGGCCTGTTAACGCGATGACGTCGCACGTATGAGGCAGCGGATGGAATGTTTGGGCACAAAAGATTCTTTGTTGCGAGACGCTTCATTTTTAGGTTTCTGTCATATTACCATACGTGAAAGGAAATTAAACAAGTACCATATCACCAGTTAAGTAACACAGTACACAAAACACGCTATATCTTCACAGAATTGTTCGGCAAAAGAGTTCAGGTGACACCTGTTTCCGAGGTTTAATGGTGAATGTTTTTGGTTGAGTTGACAAAGGCTGCTGAGGCTAAAGGGAGCGCTCGGTTTACCCTTAAACACGCCGCTGTTCTGTTGTTACTGCCGGGGAGTTTGTTCGACTGTCCTTTAATACAACAAGGTTTATCAGTCCGCGACTACAGATGGCTTCGGGCTCGGACTAATCCTCTTTCACATGAATCCCACTCTTCTTCCCCTCCTCCTCCCTCTCTTTCTTCTCCTCCTCCTTTGGTTTTTCAAGAAATAAATCGTAGGAGATTTGGTTTTCTCATGTAAAGACAGCGGATTGAGGATGACGTCAAGAAGATCTCAACAATACACCACTTCCGGTCGTTTATCTAAAAAATAAAATTGTAAAAGCCTCTGCATTTTGGTGCATTTTTCTTGCGTAATTATCGAATTAGAAAGGTAAATGTCATTTTTGTATTCACACAAAAAAACAATGTGCAGCAGTATCTCAATGAAAATAATGTCTGTGTAGATTCGTAATCTTTGCCAAATTTCAGGGAATTTTCAGTTAATTTTTACTTTTATAATATTGATTTTCTACAAGATAAATGTATCCCAAAATATTAAACTAAAAATTGTATAGCCTTCCCACTCACTCCTCAGATACTTGAAAGTGTCTTGAGCAAGTGTCTTCCACTTAGGGTCACATGTCTGGATTTGTTGGGTAAAAAAGATGGCCAGAAAACATCTGTTTGTCAGTTTTTAAACATTACGCTAGCCGATAAGGTCTCCGTTAAAAACTCAAACATGCGGGCGAGGCGCCTTTATTTGGAAGGTCCCAAATCCGTCTATTTCCGGTCTGTGTACCGCTGACTTTACAAGTGTCTCAACGTGCGCCTTCACATCGACGACCAGCGCGGAGAACTGAGCGCGCGCCGCTGCTAGCGACTCCACCTGACTTTACCATCTTCCACCTGAACGTTCCCCTCCGGATGCATCATCGGCCGATGATCTCCCATCATTCCTTTCGGTATGTGTGCATAATAGGTAAGAATTATCTCTTTCTCTCCCCAAACTCCTTTTTGCTCAACACCACGCACCTTTAAACTCTTTCAGATTGGGCCATTAAGACCTGCTGGTGTGAGTGCCTTCATGTAGGTGCCATGTTATAGCCATGTCACTCACACACACACACACACACACACACACACACGTGTGCGTGTATGTGTGTATGTGTATGTGTATGTGTGTGTGTGCGATCCCGTTGGGAGGACGAGGTGAGTCACACGCACCTGCTTATTGGATGAGAGGCAGAAGGGGTTGAGGAGACGCAAACAGGAGTGGACCTCCTAAAGTAGGCCACACATCATCATTATCATAATCTCTTCCTTGTTTTCCTCCTCCTTTGTCCCGCTGATTGAGGCGATCACGCGTCAGCAACCAAGAGGACTTTAGTTCCCATTCACGAGGAGAAGAAAAGTGTCTCCATGATTCCTCCACAAGGAATACTCATTAGCGTCAACAGTCTTCCAGAGGCCGTCTGCCTTCGGCTCCTGTCAGCACAGGAACCTGCTCAACCCCCGACTTCCTGTCTACCCAGCATTCTCAGAGGCCCACCTGCTCAGTCTCTCTCGTTAGAGCTGTGAAGCGGGGGAGTGTATTGTAGAATGGTTTGAGATTCTTTCTCCTTCCTTGCTGTGTTGTAAGACTTGATTTTCAAAGCGCCATTAGTTAATGCTGCACTTTGCTCTGATTGAATCTGAAGTTTGAAGGACTTTCCATGACAATAGTCCTGTTAAATAGTCCAACAATTTGTTGCTTTTAAAAGAAAAGTTATTTTTTGTCAGCCCAGCTTTAGTCAACGAAAATGCAAAGCCAAGAGTGAGAAGATGAAGTACAGCACTCCTCCAGTGATTATAAGCAGTTTGCCTCGACACAGTTTGAGAGGAGCAGTCCCCCCCACCCCCCCACCCCCCGCTGTCAGACAGACAGACAGACAGATTGTCTTTAGTTACAATCCGACTGCAGCCGTGTGTGTGTGTGTGTGTGAGGAAGACGTTTAAAGAGAAGAAGACGAAGAGAGATAAATTGTGCGACGTGCGCTGAGACCTATAATATTGAATATCTCTGACTGCGCGTTACCTCACACACACACACACACACACACACACAAACACACACACACACTTAAGCAGGCTTTTCGTTCAATTCTTAGCCTCTCCTCCCCTCGTCTGTCTTTCCCTCAGCCCTCCCCCTCCCCTCCGAGCACCTGATTAGGCGGCCATTTTGCGCAGAGAGGTGGAGACGGGGGCTCTGCTGTACATCTTAGTGTAGTCTGTGACTCAAGCATCAGAGGTAGCCGACACACACCCTCGAACAGTTAGTTTGGACTCGACCGGTCAGACCCGGCACGGACAGATTCCCCTTTGGCTTTTTGTCGTCTCTTTGGACCATGTTTCCTAAATATGTGAGTAGAGCACCTAATAGATAGAAAGTGGCTGAGTTGTTTTCAAAATAGTGGTAGGAGTTGTTTTTAAGTTCTTATGTGACCATTTTAATGTCTTAAAATGGAGAATGGGGGTAAAAATGGTTCCTTAGAGGTTCTATTTCTGAAAAAAAGGTCTTATCAATGTGCTATCAAGGGTGTTTTGTCTTTTATTGTCTTGTGAAACCAGGACATAAACTTGGCTACTAATACTGTAATTCAATGTGATTATCTTCTGACTATTGTGACTTCTATATGTATTTTGAGGTCGCCCTCTCTAGGGAAAATAATTCAAACCTGTGCAAAATACAGGCCTTTACGTTCAGTCCAGCCGCACATCGTTTCCTCCTCCATCGCTGTTTTGTTGCTTGGAAACGATTTGATCGGCGTCACCGTGGAAGCCGATGATTTTGCAGCCCGCCTTGTGGTGATGTTTTATGTCTAAAGTTTGTTCGTCGACTCTGAGCTGAGGAGGGATTAAGAAGCAGAGCGTCACGTTGAGGGCCGTCAGCTCAGAGCAGCGACTTGGCCTCCAGTCCAGCCTCGTGGGACTTTTAAAGCCTGGCTAAGCCTGCTGATAACAGTCACCTTTTTTCTTTCATAAGTGATAGAAAGTCTTCACAGTCATGACTAACATCATTATTATTCCATTGACTAAAGGAATCGTGCCGTCACGAGCCAGAGTCCCATAAAACGTACTGTACTTATGCAAGCTGCTCAGAAGCAGGACAGAAAGTTCCAAATAGGATTTCTAGTTGTGTCCTCGGCCGCTCCACTAAATATAGCAGGCTGAGGGAAGCTCTGTCTTTAACATGTACCGTATATAGATGTGCACGTTGCTGCATTTTATATTACATTATGTGACTTTTTTCTTTAAAAAAGAATTAATGGCAATCCATCTTTTTCCCCAAATGCATTTAAGATAATGAGAATGTGTGGGAATCTTTATGGAATCTGGCAATTATTTTGAGGCACTTCGTTTTTCAAATTGAGGAAATACCACAGGAAAACAACACTTATAGGTTACCTGGCAGCTGACTTTGTACAAAATGCTTCCTCTGGTGTAGCCACATGACACATGTAACACTCTTATATACCAGGTAGTCCTGTTAGTGGATATCCCGGCCTGAATCCTCAGTCAAACACCCTGATTAGGTCTGATCTTGTGAGTGTGATTAGAAAGTGTGGGAACAACGAAACAAAAGTCAATGTGCCACTTAAATTGGAAAGTAAAATGTATCTTTTAAGGAGCATTGGTAATGTTTTGTTCAACGCTTCAACGACTTCTCTGTGTGTCCCTCAGGTGTGCGTGAGGTTGCAACATGCATTCGGTCCACGCCGAGATGTGGGACCCCCAGCCCCTGTCTAAACATGCCTCGCCCCTCCTCCCGCGGCCCCCCTCCAACTTGCGCCCCGCCCATCTGACCACAGGCAGCCCGGCCAAGCGGATCACCTTCTACAAAAGCGGCGACAACCAGTTCGGGGGCGTCAGGATGGCCATCCACAAGCGCAGCTTCAAATGCTTCGACGCCCTGCTGGACGACCTTTCCCAAAAGGTCAGTGGAACGAGAGGTTTCTTTTGATGCTGACTGAGTGGATGCACATCTACTGCACTTTAATCATTTCAAACCCCGGCACCTTAAATGTCCCATATTGTAGAAAGTGATATCCATATATACATGTGTGTGTCCACGTACAGGTGCCCCTGCCCTTTGGCGTGCGGACCGTGACCACTCCCCGCGGCACCCACGCCATCAAGCAGCTGGAGCAGCTCCAGGACGGCGGCTGCTACCTCTGCTCTGACCGGCGCCAGACGAAGCCAGTCAACATGGAGCTGGCCGGCAAGCGTCCGAGCATCTGGTACCATCACAGCCGGAAGTCCCAGCGGCCCGATTCCTCGTCCGGAACGCCGCCCGGCCATCCCTCTCACAGGCAGCGACGGATCCTGCTGGTGAAGAACAGCGAGCCGGGACTGAGGAGGAGCGTGGTGCTCAGCAGGAGGTCCACCAGGAGCCTGAGGGCCTTTCTTGAGGAGGTGTCCGAGGTGATGCAGTTTCATGTTCGCAAGCTCTACACTGCTGAGGGGCGCAGGGTACGAACTGTTTTTTAATGGTCCTGTGTTTGGTTTTGCAGATGACGCCCAATTTAGTGGAAACTGACACTGTGTGAATTTGTTTCCAGATTGACAGCGTGCAAAGCCTCATGACTTGTCCTGGTGTGTTGGTGTGTGTTGGTCGGGAAGATTTCAGCCCAGTGCTGGTGAACTTTATCAGGAAGAGCTCAGACGAAAAACTACCCGGTCTGGGCCCCAGGACTCCTGGTAATGGGGCCCGATCTCCTGCGGCTCAAGGAGCGAGATCGCCACCTCATGGAGCTCAGTCCAGAGCCAGCGAGTACAGTGAAGGGCCTGAAAGCAAGAAGAATGGTAAGTTTGATTGGGTAAATACCCGAAACACAAACCTCAATTTCAACAAGAGATCTAAAGTAGATAAAAGAGTGCATTGACCCTTTTCTCTCTCTCTCTCTCTGTTCAGTAAACTTTGGTCTGGAAACAAAAAAAAGCATCATCCACCCTCGATCTGATTCCTCGAACCGTTCGACCCGTTTCTCCTTGTCTTCAGAGAAATCATTCGGCAATGGTGTCAGTGGCCACTCCCATGCCAGAGCGGCTATTATGAACGACGACATTGAAAAGCGGGTGCTGGTCAACAAAGACGGCAGCCTCTCCGTAGAGATGAGGGTGCGCTTTCGCCTCCACAATGACGAGACCCTCCAGTGGTCTACCCAAGTTAAAAAATCCACATCTCTGACAAATGAATGCTGCCCCCTGAGCCAAGCCCAGCCCCACTACCTGCAGCAGGGCCAATCAGAGAGCTGCTCTGACCCTGATTCCGCATCCTTCGAGCCTGAAGGTGTGGACTATTCTAACCAACCTCCGCAACGTGTGTTGGAGGGGAACAACTACCCTTGCTGCTACCAGAGACCGGAACAGCAGTACGACTTGTGGGAAAACCCGGCACACAGCCGCAGAAAGCATCCTGCCCCTCCCCCACATGCATCCAGCCGCACCCACACTGTGACGAGACATACGCACTCTTCCAGCTCTTCCTCGTCGTGTAATTCTAGGAGGGTGGTGCGCTGTCGAGCACGGATCTCCAACTCCGGAGGAGGTTCGGAGCAGAGCCATCTGGTGCAGGAGGAAATGCTTTTGACGGAGCAGGTTGAGCGCAGAGTGGATGTGGAGCAAGATGAAGTAACTCGTGTCGAGGTGTGCAGAGTGAGCCAATGCTGCAGCCGAAGTGAAGTAGACCTACGGCCACTTAGCAGGAAGTCAGCAGAGGATGAGCTAATGATGGAGGAAGAGGAGGAGCGTGTGACGTCTGCTATCAGTAGCTCCTCACATGTCCTTCAATCGCTGAAAGAGGACCAGGATGATGACATGCTGCCCAGCGCCTCACAGTGCTGTCATCGCAACGAACCATCTCCATTCCCGACCTCACAGACTCGCCTGAATGACGAACCAACAAGCGTCTCGGCCTGTTCTGTCCACTCTGAAGAACACAAGAAGGGTGATGAGGAGACAGGAAGCAGAGCCGTATCTGTGGCCTGTTCCAGTCACTGCGGAGCAGCCGACCCGCATTCAACAGCGGAAATGGAGGAGATGAATCGAGCTCCCAGCTCCATGTCCAAAACGAGCAGAGCCTCGGGCAGGTCCAGCACAGCCAGGGTCGCAAACACAGAGGAAGAGGGGGCTGCAAATGAGGATGAAGACGTAAACAGGGCTGTCAGTGGCTTGTCTGGTCACACAGGACTTTCTCTGCAGTCAAGGGCATCTAGTGTATGTCCTAATTGTGGCGGCTGCAAACCCGAGGTCAACTCTGGTTCCAACAGTAGAGCATCGCGGAAGTCCCATCATTCCAAACGAGCCTCTCCAAAGCCCTTAACGCCTCTCTCCAGCCAAGAGATTGCAATTAATGGCAGTGATGATGAGGATGATGGCTCCGACGGTTCGGCCACGTCAACGCAATCTAACAAGTCCAACCTCACCAACAATGGACAATGCTCTCCATCATCAAACGACCTGACGGGCAGCGCACCTAGCGCCATGTCCAGAACGTCCAATCCAGAGTTGGCAGAAAAAGAGGGAGTTAGGGCTCCTAGTGCCACCTCAGCCACAAGTCACAGGTCCAATAGATCACAGAAGTCTGGCTGTAAAGGCTGTGATGCAGCTGAAAAAGAGGAGGGGAGAAGCCCCAGTACCGTGTCGGTTCAGTCCAACATGTCCGCCAAGTCCAGCAGGTCTCACGCGTCCAACTGCAGCGCAACAGCTGACCTAAAGACAAGAGAGGGGGCAGAGGGAGAGAACACTGTGGAGAGAGCACGGAGCTCCTTGTCAGCCAAATCTGGTGCTTCGGCAAAGACAAGTGCTTCAGTCAAGATCCAAACTAAGGAGGATGACACTAATAAAAGAACTCCCAGTGCACTTTCTGTTAAACCTGGCGAGGCGCAAAGACCTGATAGCGTCCTGTCTGCTAAATCAGCTAAATCAAATGTGTCAGCGAAGTCCGGCACGTCTCACAGGTCCACTTGCAGTCACTGTGCGGTGGCAGTATCTCCAACTGATGAACCCAAAGCAACTGGACAGGAAAAAGGAATTGAGGCAGAGGAGCGAGCGGCGAGTGCCATGTCAGCCAAATCCAATCTTTCTGCCAAGTCCGATAAATCCCATAAGTCCACCAAAGCTCCGGAAAGGTCACTTTCTCCCAAGTCTGGAACTGGAGAAGCTGAAGAAGGGAGGGCAGCGAGTCAAATGTCTGGCAGATCGGTCAAGTCTTCAACGTCATGCAAGTCTAACGATGAAATTGTTGGATCTCCAAGATCCAAGGAAAATGAGGAAGAGCAGAGGTCTGAAGGTGTAATGTCTGCTAAATCAGCATCCTCTGCAAAGTCTGGCCGCACAAATCCTCCAGCTGAAGACGCGGCGAAGACGGGCGACAGAAGCCCCAGTGCCATGTCGGAAAAATCGCACAGCTCTGCGAAGTCCTCCAAGTCACAGAAGTCGAACCGAACCACAGCATCATCTCCAAATCCAAATGAAGCGGAGACGAATGGACAAGCGGAGCAAAATGAAAATGGCCGTGTGGCCAGTGTCCTCTCTGTAAAGTCAAAGTCATCAGTCAGGTCCCGTACTTCTCACAAGTCAAGCAAGAATCTCAGACCGGTGTCACCAAACCCAAATGTCACAGTTAAATCACCGGACTATGAGGAAGGAAATGAGAGTGTAGAGAGAGCACAGAGCGCTGCATCTGGTAAATCTAAAGTATCGACTTCATCACGTAAGTCCAATCGCAACGGAACAGCTGAAACAGCAGATGAAAATGTTGTCAAAGCACCACAAAGTAAATCTCAGGGCCAAATGCTCTCTCCCAGGAGTGCATGTCCCTCGCGGACCCAGTCCCCGAAAGCTGCATCCCCGGTCCAACAGTTGTTGCCTGGCCCCAGTGCTGGAGAGACAAGAGGGCCCAGTGTCTTGTCGGTTCACTCCACAATGTCTGCAAAGTCTGGCAAATCCAAATGCAGCTGTGGAGCAGTTTCGGCAAAGGACGAAAAGGAGGGGGAGAAAAAGCAAGATGAGGAGCTGGAAAGTGAGGAGGCTTCTGATCGGGCTGCCAGCATCCGGTCAGGAGGCACAGAGAAACCGCTGAGTCGAAACTCATCAGGGTCAGTCTCTCTCGGGTTGCCAGAAGACCAAGACACGGCCGACTCAGACGGTGGCAACTCCAGCGTTCGATTTCACACAAACGCTGAGAGAAAGAGCAGAGTGAAGACAGCAACTCCTCGTGTCGTCGAAAGCACAGAGCAGTCTTCTACGAAGGAAGAAAGGGAGGAAACAGGGTCCATCGTGTCTCAAAAGTCCAGCGGTAAAACCACTCACAATCGCCCAGCAGTCAACATCCCCACCATCCAAACACCAGGAGGGAGTCAGCATAAAGTTGAAGAAGGTGAAAAGCAAACAGAAAGAGGAGCCAGTGCATTTTCAGCCAAAAGCAACAGGTCCCACAAGTCGTCTTGTAGCTGTGGTGTCAAAGCAGCAGCTCAAACGCTAGCCAGCCCAATCGAAGCAGGGAAGTACCTCGAAACAGGAAGTGTGCGGTCTGCTTCATCGACGAGCAATGTGGGCACGCCCGACAGCAGGACGTCGTCTGCGGGTTCAACGGCAGGCGCTAAAGTTCGGCGCAAATCCCCTGCGAGTGCCAGCTCCAAAAAAGCTAATGTAGCTGGACATTCAGGAGATAACATCACTGAAAATCAAGCCATCAGTCGACCAGCTAGCAAGGCCAACGGGAAAGAGGACATCGCAGACGATAAGACTCCCTGTGGTCTCAGGCCTAGGTCGGCCGCTTCAGCAAAATCAGGGTCAACAATTAAAGCCTCAGAGAAGAGCGAAGGAGAGGATTCAGTGAAAGATCACAAGGCCAAATCCAGTGGCAGTGTCCAAACGTCCAGATCCCAAAAGAAAGAAATCAAATCCTCAAGCCCCTGTCCCGTCCACAGCCCAGGCATCAAAGTGGAGACAAGCACTAGTGAGAGCACCCTGTCTCACTCTCTGTCCGCCGCCGACATGCTGAAGGAAACCATGGCTGCAGCGCGGCCACACAGCCGACAATCCAAGGCCAGTAAAACCAGTGCGAAGTCCACAACGAAAAGGTGTGAGAGGAGCAGGAACCAGACGGATCAGGAGGAGCTGGAGCTGTCACCTGCCTGTCTGCCCAACGCCTCCCCCAATGAGGTGGTCAGCGACTGGCTGCGGAGCATCCCCGCAAACAGCAGCCTGCTGGCGCTCGCCGATGAGCCGCACGAGGAGGAGGTGGTGGAAGAGAAACCCGGAGAGGAGGAAGCAAAGGAGGAGGAGGGCTCCGAGAAAGTTGAGGAGCAGGAGACAGCGGAGGCCGGAAAGGGAGGAGAGAAAGAGGAGGGAGCTGGATGTGACGCAGTGGAGGAGGAGCAGGGTTCAGGTCCGGCTCCAGGTGAGGAGGCGTCTTCTCGCCCCAAAACCCTGTTGTTGAGCGGCGACACTCTGCCCAGGAACATGTGTTCTTCAGCCGCAGTGATGAAAGTTCTCCTGAGCTCCTCTCTGGGTCGATGTCGGAGCATGCCAGAGGTAAACCAATGAGTGTATTTCATTGGATTATAATCACAATTGTCTTTAGGATTAAACTATGTAGGCTGCATCTAACAGCTTTTTATCTAACAATATGTTTAATGTATCTTATCAATTTACCAAGAATCCTTTGTCTCAAAGTACATTATTATTATTTTAAATTATAATCATAATAAAGAGAGAAAAGCACTAAATCTTCATATTTGAAAAGATGGACTAAATACTTTTTGCTCAACACTTTTCTACATCATAAAACATTTATAACAGAAATATATCCACATTTAAATATTAATCACATATATTTTAAAGGATGCCTCATTTACAAAGATGTTCTGTATGTAACACATTCTCTTCTCGTCTCCTGTAGGTGTCTCCAGTATACGGGCGTAGACTGAGCACATCAGCCAGGGGTCTCTTGGACTGTTTGGCCCAGCTCCAGCTCATTGAGCCAGCATTGAGCCCTGGCTTTGACCCAAAGAAGGACCAGCACTATGAGGATATTATGACCATCCTTCAGTCCCTCTGGCTCACTGAACCCAGGAACACTGAGAAAGAGGGGGCCAAGGAGGTCAAGGACGTTGGCACAGAGCAGGTGTCTCCGCCGAGGTCCTCATCCGGGGTGGGAATGAGCAGTGGATCCGGTGGATCAGGGAAGGAGAATGGAAACCCACCTGGAGGAGAACCAACGCAAAGCAAAACAAAAGAGCATGAGCATGGTGGGGCGGAGAAGGTTGTCGAAGAAGCTGAGGAACCGACACAGAGTGAAGAACAAAGTACAGTCCTTCCAAGTCTGGACAGCGCCAAAGCCACCAACAACCCCTCGTCGTCGGACAAGAGCTCCGCTAACGACGGCTCCAAATCCCCGACCGATAACGAACGGGAGACGCCGGATGACTCCAGCTCTGCCACGCCCTCGACCGTCCTGCGAGCCCCCTTGTCAAAAAGACAATCCCAAGACCCCGATCCGGTGTGGGTCCTGCACCTCCTGAAGAAGCTGGAGAAACAGTTCATGAGCCACTACGTCAGCGCCGTGGCGGATTTCAAAGTCCGCTGGGACCTGGACGACAGCCTGGTCCTGGACACCATGATCGGCGAGCTGAGGGACGAGGTGAGCCGGCGCATCCAGAGCAGCGTCGAGTGCGAGGTGAGGAAGATTCAGAGTCGCGCCGGCAAAGGGGGGAGGCTGCCCCGGCCGCCGCAAAAAGGGAACCTCTCCAGGGACTCCACCGTGACGGAGAATAGGCGCCGGATACTGAAGGTAATTCCACCAAAATCACTTTTTTTACATCTATCTCAGATAGGCAGAAAAGATAACGTTTGATTCATTTTCCAGGTAATGAAAAAACATTCATTGAAAACTGCTGAGTCCTTGAGCGACGAAGAGACGGCGGGCGAGTTCAGCGACCAGCGGAGCGACGACGAGTACTGCCCCTGTGACGCTTGTGTCCGCAAGAAAATGGACGCTCGGCCTCTCAAAGAGAACCCGCTGGCGGCCGACGCACCAGTGATGATGGAGTTTGACCTCCTTAAGATACTGCAGCTGAAGAAAGGCCCTGCGCCTGCAGCTGTGCCCGCACAACCTGCGGTGGGGGGAGGGGATATCAATGTCGCAGACGAGGAGGGGAGGAGTTTAGAGGTACTGCAGGAGGAGGAAGAGGAGGAGGAGGAGGAGGAGGATGAAACTAAAGAAGATATCAAAGCTCACATTGTTTTAGAGGAGACAATCCCAGAGGAAGATGAGGAATTGGAGAAAGAAGTGGATGGTGACGAGGCAGGAAAAGAGGAGGTAGAAGTTGAAAAGGAGGAAAGTATTGCAGGTGATGAGGAGCAGGAAGAAACAGGTGGTGAGGAAGCAGGGGAGGAGGAGAAGATGTCAGAAAATGGTGAGGAGGAGGCAGAATGCCATTGCCAGTCTGCTATAAATGAAGAGGGAGAGGAGGAAACAGCAGGAGAAGATGCTGAGGAAACTAGTGACAACACAGGTGAGGACGAGACAGGGGAGGAAGAGGGGGAGACAGGAACAGGGGAAGAGGAGGAGGAGGAGGAGGAGAGTGACAAGGAGACTGTAAAAGAGGCAGCAGCAGGTGAAGGAGATACCACTAAAAAAGATGAGGAGGCAGAGGAAGAGTGTGAGGTGTCTGAATTTAAGGAGGAAGAAGAAGAAGAAACAGGCAGGGAAAGTGGAGGAGAAGAGGCGTCCGGGGAAACAGAGGATGATAACGCTGCAAAGAAAGAAGACTCCACGCTGGTGGAGGAGTTTGGGGAGGGAAACGTCAGCGCCTCGGCAGAGGATGAAGAGGACGGGGATGATGGCGCCGGAGAGGACGAAAAGGGAGGAGAGAGTGGAGAACAGGGAGAGGAGGCATCCGAGGAGGAAAGAGCCTCATCAAAGGTAGGATGAATCAAAATACGTTCTGGCTCAACTTTGACCTTATGTACTTGCCGTAGTTTAGCACAAACACAGTTTAGAAGCAACATATAAACTTAACACATCGTTTATACTACATAATAATGTAGTTTTAAGGACATTTTGAGAAACATCTATTTATGTCTGTGAAGCTTTTGTATATGCTGTATAAATAGATAATTAATGATAATATAACACAGTTTTATATTTATATAATCCAATCAGAAACCAATTGAAATTCTAATTAAAATCTCTCCAAAGGTTCAGACTCAATATAATTTAATGACATTCATTTATTTTCTTTCACATGGTTAAATATTTAGGATGCAACAACTATTTTGTGTTCTTTAAAGTTTTTTAAAAAGTTGGCCAGATGACATCACAAGAAAGAACCGAGGTTCTAGTTTTAAATACCAATTTTAGCACCACCTTTACTTAATCACCACACCTGAACATGGCCGCTGGGTTAAAGTCTCCTGCACCTTAAAGAGGAATCTGACCTACTGTAGCCTGAGCACTAATTCTAAGCCTGTGGGAAAAGATAATCTCGCCATCCAATTAGAAGGGCCAAACAAATCCGTTGTTGGCCAGCGACGCAGCACTTCATCTGATAGACGTCTGCTGTTGTTGTCAGTCGCAGTCTGTGACTAGAAAACCGTCATTCACTCTGTTACTGTAGCCTCTCTGAACTGGTTGACTGACACTCATTTTAATACAAGCTATTGCCTTTGCTCATGGATGGATTACTAAACGGGCCAACCGGGCCGGTACCCACTTGTCACTCAAAGAGACAGGACCACAAAGAGACACTAAACAACACACAATAACTACAATAACATAGAAAATGACTACAAAGTGACTCAAAACACCTACAACATATTTACAAAAAGACATAAATGACTTACAAAGAGATGCAGAACGACAAAAAATAGACACTAAATTATGGTCTACGGTCTTAGGAGCCTGTTGATCGTCATCCGTCCACGCTTTGGCGATGTAACCAACATGTAGCTTAAATTACTTCATTAGGTAATCATCCCAGTTGTACCCAACAACAGCTCAGAGATAATTTACTGTTGTCGTTGGACCCTCAGGGCCAGGAGGTGGCCGCGACCGAGGGAGAGGAGGCCGACGGCGAAGCCTCGGACACCGACGGCAAACGCCCGAGCGACACCAGCGGCGACGACTCAGGACGCGAGGAGGCCCGAGCCACGGGGGAGGAGGATGCTGTCGAAGAGGTCCGGCCAGAGGAAAAAGGGGTGAGCAAGAGGAAGGATGGCGCTCTCCTCCATCAGTGCACCAGGACCTCTGTGGAGTCCCAGCCCGGCTCCCTGGAGGACATCGACACAGGCGCGCACCGTCACCCGGTGAACTCCATAGAAGTACCCCAAATGGCCGCCGTTGGATCGGGCGGCGGCACGGGGCCGGGGAGGAGGAGCCGCTCGCCGGGCAGGGTCCAACGCCGCAAACCCAAAGAGACTGACGACGAACTGGATGACTTTTAACCCAGAATCACCACCCTCGCTCTGTCAGCGAGCGCACTGGTAGAATTACGTAGGCTCACAAACTGCAACACTCGAAGCACTTTATCTTTCCAGATCCGGCATAGAATCTTGAAAACACCACCGTATCCTATTTCATTATATTTGGATATTTTTTAAGTTAATTGTACGTACAAAGGGATATGTCTATTTCTGTATTGCATGTGTATGAAGAAGGTATATTTTTGAAACAAAAGTTGACACCTATGAGTGTAATATATGAACTCAGTGGACCACAAGTTAATTGATTTATTGAATGATATAGCCATTAATTTACCTCAGAGATAAGCTAGATGTTAACTGCCTGTTTCTGTATTGTACGACAGAACCAGAGTGTTGATGCTATCAGTTCAATTCCTAGTCTATCTTCTTGGTCTTGTTTCATTCTCTGGGGTTTGCGAGGTCATCTCCTCGCTGTTACGTGACTACCAGCTTAAATCTGTTGTCCGTTAGGAAGCTCGCTGTTTTTAAATCGACTAAAGCTCTGTGATGTAACCTGATTACCTGAAACGAATAGTGGGACATTTTTGTGAAGTGTTCGCTTTTGTTTCGGTCCCATTCTCAGGTCTGTACGCCAAGCATGAAGCTAACGCCAGGAGACGGTTAGCTTAGCTTAGCACGAAGACTGGAAGCGGGGGGGACAGCTAGCCTGGCGCGTGAGCTCCATTTTAAAGTTATTTTTGGATCTCTTTCCACCCCAAAATTGACAGAAAAAAAGTATTATATTATTATAGCTTTATTATAAAATGTAAATACAGCAATTATACCTCCATGATAGAGCCTGTACCTGCAGAACACTGTTACAGCACACAGGAAAAGGAGGTGGGGGTTCATAACAAAGTGTTACAGACATTTTAACACAATTCAGCTGTGTGGTAATTATGCCAGTCACTTAAAAAGTGCATCAAATTTAAGTTTATTCTGACATATTATGCTTGTGTAGAAGTCTGCTCTCTAGTGTTACAACATGGTGTTGCATTTAAGGGCTCCAGGTACCAAAATTCAAACTCTTGCTTCCAAACAGCCTAGTTTTGGGCGTATAATAATCAAACCAATAACCAATCACTCAAGTGTCGTAATTACACTAAACATGGTAGACATCAGTCCATCTGCTGACCTATGACCTCTCTGTGGAGGGGAAATAGAGGATTGATTACGCGAGCGTGTGTGTGTGTCGACGACGTCACGTCGATTACGACAGGCACGCCTCCACCGCCTCCCTCACGGTCGGCTGCTGCTCCAAATGAGTCCCCGCCTCCAGGAGAGAGCGCCCGGTCAGCAAACAGACCAAAGCCAGAGGGACCGCCTACACACACACACACACACACACACACACACACACACACACACACACACGGACAAGATGTAACAGAGACAAGCCTCCGTATCCATACGTTCCTCTTTAGGCGCCGCACCACCTCCTCACCTTGACGCTGCTTCTGGCGGCGCGCGTGTGCGCCCGGACGTCAGAGGAGGTGATGGCCGCCGTCAGCTCGTCCAGCCGGTAGACGGCCTTCAGGAGGGCTTCCTCACACCGGGGCTCCGGACTACCGGACAGCTTCTGGAAGCAGAATAAGTCACCTGTCAGTGTTTACTGCAGTCTACTGCTGATATGCACCACTAACGTACAATATGTGTTATCACGTGCTCTGTCTTGTGGAGTGACCCCTGTGTATTTCAGTTTAGTTAGGAAAATACACCATGTGAGCACAATATGAAGCTGTTTCCATGGAAACCCACGAGTAGAGAAACGTACATAGATAGAAAAATGAGACAATTTGGATTTCATTAAATGTCTGGATGAGGAAGTATTTGCTCTGATTTTCATTTTTGGGCTTTTGAAAGATTTTATTGTTATTAAGCATCGGATCTCTTGATCCACCAAAATGTGATAAGTACCTTATCACATTTTGTCTACCAAGTACCTTGGTAGACAGTGCGTAGTGGGGTAGTCAGGTTTAAATCCAGTTCATGTCCCATTAAAAGGTGCATTTGTACACACCTGGAGCAAACGTGTGGCTCTGCAGTAGAGCTTGCTGTTGGTGACCTGCACGTCCACCATGTGGTTCTGGTAGATCTTCCCCTTCAAGACGTGAGCGCCGGTGCTCACGGCGTTCAGCACCAGCTTTGTGGACAGCTCCCACTGCTGAGAGAGAGAGGGGACCGGGTTTCACGAAAGATTGACTCAAAAGGCAACAATGCAAATAAAAAAATGAAGGACTGTCAACTAAAATAAGATTTTAAAAACATGAGAAATAAGAAATTTAAAATCGATGAAGGCTAAATTAGTTTTATAGCTCTGCTGAAGGAGGGTGAGAGACAAAGAAAAAGAGAGTAAATGAGGCAGAACTGTTATTTATCGTGCTCCAATGATTCACTGTGTGTGTGTGTGTGTGTGTGTGTGTGTGTGTGTGTGTGTGTGTGTGTGTGTGTGTGTGTGTGTGTGTGTGTGTGTGTGTGTGTGTGTGTGTGTGTGTGTGTGTGTTACTGTACCATGTGCAGTGAGATCCCTGAAGCAGGTGACTGCCAAGTGAATTTTAGTGAAGATAAACACAGCTTGTTGATGTCATCCTGCAAAAAAAAATATGCATACAATAAGAAAAGTATGTTTTATAGTGCTCCTAGTGAGAGCTAGTGAGTTTACATGTTGGAGGGTCAAGACAAACAAATAACTCTGTATGGATTATGATTATCAAATATCAAATGAATGACACTGTATGTATTACACAAATGTATCAATTAGAATTATGGAATGTATTAATTTAATTGATTGTGCATGAGTGGAAGCTTTATGTTGAGTAAGAGATTGTTCATCATCTTTTAATTAAATCAATTTTTATTATACCTTTCTGCATCCGGGACTTCTCTTCAAACAATCGGCCAAAGATTTTTGAACTTAACAATACTTTATTAGATAGATGGATGCACAGACAGACAGACAGACAGTTACTTGTTGGACAGCGGCCGCAGTGTCTCCATTGACACGATGATAAACAGCGTGGAGGTTTGACGTCTTTTCTCTCACTGCGCGCGCCAGCTCCGCCACGCCGCTGACATCGTCTGCGGAGAGACACACGATGTCGATGTGTGATATGGACGGAATCCAAACGCGGGAAGAAGAAAAAAAGTTTTCTCACCGGAGTGCGTGTAGAGAAGAAGAACGACGTCCCGGTCATCGAGTGAGGGCAGGACCAGACGTGAGAAATCCTCGTGTGCAATGCAAAAGTCGGGACCCTAGAAGACAGAAAAACCTAAAGTATACACTGTGTATGCATGCACAGACGAACTGAATTCTGGAACTTGTTGAGAAGTTCACAGCTTTACCGCACGTGAAATCCAAAATAATAGAACTTTAAATGTACTAAATAATACATTTTGTTGTCTTTTTTTCAAGAAATCAAATTCAAGTATCAACCCTTGACTGAATGAAGCCCACCCAGCAGTGTAATAAAGACTCAAGCAGATTAATTGAAAACAGACAAGTCCTATACTGGGTTTCACAAATCAGGTACATGCTAATCCTGCTCTGGGTTAATCGAAAAAGTCAGATACGGCGGGGACAGATGTGTCATCACACGCAGCAAAATGAGAGCTGGATTTCATTTTAATTGGATTACACAGGATTTCAGTCATATTAATACTTTGTAAGGCCATGTAAGGATTTCTTAACAGCTGTAGACGAGCGGAAACAGAAAGCTCCATGTCCGGAGTCGGCTGGTACTAGCAGCACTACTGTAGGTCAGAGAAACGGCCTTTTTATTCTGTATTTCTGGACAATAATTACTTATTCATGAACTCTATTGTGTTTTCCATAGATGTTATTCCATTGTTTTCATTTACATACCAGTGGACCCTCATTGTTGTTCAGCTCCCTGTATCCTCCACTGATGAAGCCCCGAACATCTTCGTGGCCTCTCACACACGCACACACACGCACACGCACACGCACACGCACACGCACACACACATACAAAGGATACATGTCACAAAGATGAAAAAGCTAACCTGTTACAAAATGCCACATGATCACTAACACAGAACACAGATTGTTTCCTTCATGATTACTTCTGCCCAATATAATCCCCCAGGAAAAAAAACGTGTTCATTCTGATGCAGCTGACGCGTCAGACTCCCCTCACCTGCTCCAAACGTGGGGACACACTCGCTGGCGTCGATGAGGCCCAGCGTGGCCAGGGGCCCCCAGCCCAGGTAACACACACGCCTGCCCAGCCGCAAGCTGAAACATGGCAGAGCGGCAGATGGTTAGCTTTTAAATTATTAGTGACATGAGTGTTATCATCTTATACGAATTATCTATACACACACACACACACACCTCTGTCCAGCTGCCTCCAACAGAGCGCCTATCCCCTCTCTCTGGGCGTAGGTGATCTCCAGAGTTTTCTCGAATGCTCTCATGTCCTGCAGGATGCCCCTGTTGGAGGGAAACACAGAGGAGCTAACTTCGGATCATTCTGCTACGCGCTCAGGTGTTTGGACCCCGAATGTATTCAAAGTTATCGGTTACGTGCACATTATAAAGTGCAAGAAATCTTTTTTTTTAATTTTGGATTTTCTTCTCCTGGAATGAACCCTAGATGACAGTGATGAAAATGCTGTTGTATTATAGAAAACATCAGCTTCGGTTTAGCAGGAATATTAATGAAGAAAACACTAATTTTGGCTATTGGCTAATGAGGCGATCCACATGCAGCCACACACGCCTTCTTCTGTATTAACAGGATCACTTGTAACAAGTACATAAACTCAAGAATGTTTAAATACTTGAGATACTAGAGGTTCTCGGCGTACTTTGAGATGCTCACCTGGGAGTGATGGGTGCGCCTGCGAAGGCGGCGGCGTGAGCAGCGGACAGCACAACCTCCAGGAGGATCTTGGTGGCACTGGCTCCCTTCATCCTGGACGAGCCGCTGACGGCTTCTGGCTGAACACAGATTCACACGCGGCCTGAATACACACACTCTCTCGGGTCACACAAACAGCACAAGAAGAGGTTCTCACCCCAACCGCTGGGTTGACGAGGAAGGCCTTTTGGCGTTTGGCGAGCTCCTGCATCCTTCGCACCACGCTGAGAAAGGTGAACGTGCAGCCTGGAATGCGCTCATCCCTGACACGTTGAACATTTTGGATGTCAAAAATAAAAAAATATATTTGACAACATTATCCCTAATTTTCCGACATTTTCATGTCATGATATTAATGCACACCTGGCCTGATGTGGAGGGTTGAAGCCAACCAGTACAGGAGTGTACACCTCAGGGTGCTGCAGGCAGAGGTCCAGCTGACCTGCAACAAACGGGGCCTATAGGCAGCCGGAAATCAAACGGACACAAACGAGCACAAGTTATCTGCATGCTTGCAAGATCCCATGCCCAACACAGAGTTCAGATTCCCACCAATTGACGTGACTTACAGATAACCCACAGGAAATACCAATGAACAAGACGCGCTTCTGTCCCTCACAGACCTGCAGGGCGACAAAAACATGCAGTGGTCAAATGTGTTAAAAAAGGCACCATATACTCACACACACACACACACACACACACACACACACACACACACACACACACACACACACACACTCCAGCATGATCCACACCTTCTTCAGACTGAGCGCACCCAGTTGGGGGTCATCTTCAGGAGCTTCTTGGGAGGATAGCAGAGCTCTGGGGAAAAATGAGAAAAAGACAGAGATTTCTTAAATAAACAAATATTACATATCTAAGGTTTGCTTGCTTACACATTAGCCACCCTAAGCTAAAGCTACATTCGTTTTATTGCTTAAGAATTACCCTTTTCAGTTGCGTCTAACGTTAGCTAAGATTTTCTCGCTTACATTACCTAACATTTGCCATTCATAAGCTAAAGCTAAATTAGTTTTATGACTTCAATTTGTGAGTGGAAGATTGTTATTTGCTCTCTAAAAAGTTACATAGTCTCTCATTAGGTACATTTAAATCATTTTTCTCGACAAAGAAAAGCCGAAACTTAACTCAGACTTTGAGTAAGTAATTGATCACATGGTGAAATGCTGTGGTAAAGTAGGTGTCTACAGTGAAAATAAAATCACTTTACGATGTGAATAATATGTCACAATGTGAACAAATACTGCTGGTCATATATGTTGTGTATCAGTGGAACAAAACCACAACATACTTGTCTCCTCCTGCAATAATGTAAGAATAGACCGAGCTCCGGTCCAGCTCCCTCAGCGCTCTGTTGAAAGCCGACTAACAACACATACAAGAAACAACACGGGAAGTCACTTTCCCTTATAAAAAAAGTGAGATTTGAACACGTGATTCATGAAGTGCCATTGACCTAATATTACTGTTGTGGTCTGGCTTGTACAATATCAATTTCCATTCTTGGACAAATTGTATGCTTCCTTATTTCTGGTGCGCTGTGGGCTAAATCACATTTTCAGCTCTTACTGTGATGAGGAAAGCCAGTCGACCAGAAGTCCCACAACCACTCAGTACAATGAGACTGTCCTGAGGATCCTGTTAAAGAAAGAGAAGACACGCTTTAACAACACACCTGACTGAGCAACAGACAGACAGACAGAGAGAATAGATACCTTGAGAATGTGCTCCACCTTCTTAGCAACTTCCATCAATGTTTCCACCACTTGTTCGCTCAAAAGCCTCTTAAAAAAGAAAAGATATTAAAATAATCACTTCCATAAAAGAACATATTCTGAATAAAGGTTCATCCAAGGAACTTCTGTACCTGGTAGCTGGATCCTGTCTCGTCCTGAAACATCTGGGCGTCACAGGCTTGCAGCATCCTCACGATACAATTGGCCGAAGCCCGGTCGATGTCGCGCGTCAGGGGGTTGGACTTCTCTGTAACAGGAAGTGACGGCTCATAATCTGGGGACTGAGAAATATCAAATATGCAATTGAAGAATAATTCAATGCATTTACTGTATTCAAACGCTCTGTATACTAGCCAATCCAAGGATTTGGTAAATGTAAATTTGAACAACTAGAATAATTTCTTCGTAGTTTGACGATATGATATACTGGAGCCAACCATTTTTCAGCCAAATTAGCAAATGCTTTGTATCTCATATTAAATCCTGATTATCTCCTCATTCACAAGGTCTATTTAAAACATTTAAAAAGCTATAATATACATAAAACCCTTGTGAAGATAGATAATAAGGCCATATATGTGTTAGTGGTATATTGGTTTATGATAGTACACAGAAAGAAATAAAAATATATTATTTTTTTCAGAAAAGAAATTTAAAGGTTTATCTTTATTATCTTAAATATATCAACAAACACTTTTTATTGAAATATAAAATAGCTCAATGTTGTAGGAGTATCTGTGAGAAGTTTGGCTTTGATTGAGTGAAGTTAAGTATTTTAATATTTTAATAGTTCAGACATGTCGAGAACTCATGTTAACTCCGCTCAAGCTAGAAAGTTCCCACAGTCCTCGGTGGTCCCTGAATGGTGCTCTTTTCTCTGCAGCAGGGTGCTCCTTAGCCTTATCTGTGAGGAGGTTTTCAATTTTCATATTGTTTGCTGGACACAAATTACATTCTTGTGCGTATCTTTGCGATGCTTTGTGTGAGAGTGGAATGGTTGGTATTGATGGATTCCCAAACTGTTGAGTTTAGCCTTATAGCTTGTTCCTAACTTATTTTAAATCAGCATTTTTTCAAAACTCAGGGTGCATTTTGAGTCAATTTGAGTCATTTTTATGGTTTATGTTTATATTTATTGTGTAATAGTGTTATAAACATGGCACAATTAACTTATATTGACTTGTGAGACAGGGATTTGACTTTTATTTTTATTTAAAAAAAGATGTTCTTATATTTTTTGATATGCTCAATCCCAGAGGCTGAACCCCAGAGTCCCAAAATTGGCACTGATGGGGCCTATGATAAGATATGGGAATAGTTTGACTCATTTTATTTACTTGCTGAGAGTCCAGATGGACACTCTTATGTCTATACGCTAATTATGAAGCTACAACTAGCAATCTGCTCTGCTTGGTTTAGCATAAAGACTGGAGACTTGAATCAGCTAGCTCCAGCCTTTATGCTAAGCTCAGACTAACAAGTTCCTGACTGGAGTTTCACATTTAGGGTACAGCCGTGAGAGTGGTATCGATCTTCTCGTCTGACACCGGGCAAAAAAAGCTAATATATTTGCATGTATTACCCGAAACTTACCTCCCACTCATGCATAGCAGAGAGACTGCAAGTCCAGTCAGATCCGGCCATGATGTGCAAGAGAGTTGGTCCTTTTCTTCCAATAAACAGTTAGTCACAAGAAATGTCGCTCTGTGTAGCTCGATGTCACAGGGATTTGAAAAGAAAAGTGTTCGGCTCTATCTGTGGTGACAAAGGTCACTAAAGGACCTTTGAGACTGAGGAGTGAAAGGAAGTAGGCGCACCAACAAGTCTCCGTGCACTGATAGCAAGAGGAGTCGTTATCTACAAGTCTTTTATTGGGAAACGAGAGAAATAAAACTGCAATCAGTCAAACATTTGCAGAAAAAGTAAAAGAAAAGAGGGTTGGACGGTGCACAGAAGATCCAACTGGTTCTCAGCAGTGTGAAAATATTTACGGCCCAGCAGATTGTGGACTCTAATACGTTTCATCGCTCTCAGAGTCAGACTGTTTGCTGCAGCGCTCCTCACTCCCCCAAACTCCCACGACTGTCTGTCATAACAAGCCGGCTAATTTGCTGTCGATGACACAGCGCAGAGGACGTTTCTTTCTTCTTCTTTTTTTTTTTTTAAACCTTCCATCGAAGGAGAAAAGACTAATATTTATTCCTCCTCGCACTTTATATATATATATATATATATATATATATCTTCTTTCTTTCTTTTTTAACACGGAGTGAATTTCACACACAGTGGCTGCGAAGGACCAAGACTCTCTGTCAGTGTTGCATATATACTACTCATTACTGGCTCACGCTGAATTTGAATGCTTTCAGACATCCGAGGCACAGTTTGCTGCTAACCTCTCTGAGTCAGCCCGACACCAGGGCTGTGCGTAGGGCCGTGTGATAACTTAATCAAAGACAGGATGTGCGTGATCCTTTTTGCCTCTCGGTAACCACCTTTGGGGCCCTCGGACATCAACATGTTTTCAACCTGCTCTCCATTCACTGCTCTTCATTAAAAATAAAAACACTTGACCCAAGTGGACTGTTGTGTTCCACCTTCTGCTGATCGCTCAACGCCATCTCTGCATTTGTGTGCCTGAAGATGAATTCCAAACCCAAATCAAATCAGCTCTAATAAGCATTAAAGCAGATTTGCTACACTGCCAGGGATCAATTTCCTCTGAAAAGAGTATAAAAGCGCCTCTCTGATCAGAAAAAAAATGAACATGTCATGCCTGATTAGTTAAATCTTCAGTGTGCTTAGCTTCCATACGGGTTTGCATACAGTCACATGTTGCTGTAGCACAAAATGGATTTCCCCCTCCCCTATGACACATCTTTCACTCTCTTCTACGTGAGCCAATGAGATGATACAGATTAATTTGCTCCCAGCATAGCAGGTGCAATTAACTTCCTTCAGTGTTGTAAATTGGGATGAAGGCGGCATGAAGAAGGATGAGTGATATATTTGCTCACAAGAGAAATCTTAACATGGGAGGAAAAATGCCTCTATTTCTTCCACTAGCGCAAAACCTGACTGTTTTTTTTTTTAACTTTATTTAGAGGTTGGACGTTACGAGCGGTGGCCATGTCTACTGTGCTCCTATTAGCGTCAACTGGGATCTCTGTTCGGAGCCAAACAAAGCTCACCTTGTGTTTTTGCTTGGTCCGTCATCATCTGGTCTGCTCCTCCTAATTCCAATCAACCCGGAGCGAGGTGATTGTTTGGATCTTTTTCGTGGTTTACTGCTGACCCTAGAGCTGCTGCCACTCCCTTTAGTGTTGTAAGTCGCCAAAACCAAATCAGCAGGAGGCACACTCCAGTCCTGATGAATATTGCCCAGCGGACGGACACTGGAGATTACTGTTAACAGGCTTTTTGTGGCATATTGAGCCAAATAAAAACATTTTGACATGTTTTCCTAGCCTTGACTTGAAGGATTTCATTTTTATTGCACCAAACATATACAGAACTATTTGCTGTTATTAAGTGCATATGTCAGGGGTCAGACAGTCACACAGCTTACACAAAAACGCATACACAATCATCGACTCCCTCTCCTCCAGCCGTGGTCGTCATGGCAACCAGGAGGCAAATCTCAGTGGACAGAGGAAGAGAGAGAGAGAAAGTGCAATTGCTTGCACAGAAACGTGCTTCTGAGAACAAGCGTGTGCACGATGAAGATATGCAGCGCGTGCTTTGCACACTACCATGCATGTATGCAAACGAATTAGGCGCGTGTGTGTCACGCTCTGAGAGGGGCGGGTGAGCGAGCATGCACGTGTTTGAGACTCTGCATTCCACTTCAGTTCGATAGGAATCATCACTGAGTGCCCTTTATTATTTCTCGGTGATAAAAAAAGAATGCTTCTCATCTCCCTCCCATTTCGTTCCCTCCTTCCTTCGTCACGGCTTAAGCCCCCCTCCTCAAGGAAAAACATGTGCAACCCTCTTCGGTTTCTGACACCCATTTTCCTCCCTAAATCTTCCAGTCACCCTCTCTCTTTCTCGTGCATTCTTCCTGTCAATCTTTTCATCCCTTCGGAGCAGCTTCCGCTTGAATCCTCTTTCGCTCTCATACTCCTTTCATCCCTCCTCTAACTCCTAAATGCATCCCTCTTCTCCATTCGCGGCCTCACGGCTTTCTAACTCCCTTAGTTCCTACTCTTCTCTCTCTTGCACACACACCATCCTCCTTTCTTGTATTCCTAAACCCTCTATCTCCCTCCAGGGCTCACACACACACATACGGTTGATTAGGCTGGCGGAGCCACAGGGCAGTCAGCTCACTGGAGGGATGGATGGATGGAGAGAGGGAGAGGTGGGAAGTGGAGAGAGAGACAGAGCGAGAGATGGATGGAGTGGAATATTGAGAGAGAGGGTATGGAAGGTGGAGGAAGGGATGATGATTGATGGAGAGGTGAATGTCAGACGCTGGAAATCTCATCCGCACTCCTTCTAAGGAAAAGCTGATTTAATTAGAACAAATCCACCCTGTTCCAATACAGCGTACTGCAAAACAAAAAACAACCTTATATTCTGATGCGCGTGCGCGTGCCCGCGTGCAGATGTGAATTCGGGGGTTGACGTTCCTCATCCGACAGGGGGCGAAGTGAGAGTGTGAGAGAAAGCGAGGAGTGGGGACGCTGGAGCTGCAGAGGGCTGGAGCTGCGGAAGGGAGCGGAGCGGTGGAGGCAGCGGACGCCGGGTACCTGCAGCCAGAGTGCGGGCGGGATGAGAGGCAGAGGTCGGAGGTCCTCCAGTTGACTGAACAGGAAGGTTTATATTAGCACGAGACGGGGTTCCTGGGGGCCGGTGCGCACACAATCACACACGCGCACACTCCCTCACACGTCTTAAGAACAGCGGGAGATGCATTACGTCATAGCATCCCGTCGCACTAGATGACCGCGCGCGCAGGACGGGATGATGCAGGGCTGCTGGACTGAAACGGGTACGGATTCCACTGCTGCGAGCAAGCGCCCGGTGGCGGTGTCCCGACTGGACGAGGAAGAAGGGGAGCCGCCGTCGCGCGGCCGCTGGCTCTGATGGCTCCTCGCGCCCCGGGCGGGACAGAGACACAGCAGTCGCCGCTGCGCGAGATCGAAGGGGACAGCAGGTATCTGGGAAGTGACGTGGTATCCGCGCCCCGCGAGAAAGCACTACGGTGCGGTTGTCGTGCATTTCGCAGGAGGGCAGGAGCGGGAAGGGGAACATGGCCGCGCAGTCGGACGGCGGCAAGGCCGGGGTCGGGTACGGTGGCGGCTTCGCCCAGCTGTACGATGTTGACGCCGAGGAGCAGCTGGACTCCGCCGCGATCCACATCTGCCAGTGCTGCCGCACCTCCGCCTGCTACTGGGGCTGCCGCTCAGCCTGCCTCGGCTCTCTGCTCGGCGGGGGCCAGCCCGTCGGAGGGTATGGCATCCGGGAGACTCACTGCCCGCCCCGGGAGCAGCTGTGGCTGGACTGCCTCTGGATCATCTTCGCCCTCATCGTCTTCTTCTGGGACGTTGGCACGGACCTGTGCCTGGCGAACGAGTACTATCAGAGACAGGACTACCTCTGGTTCGGCCTCACGCTCTTCTTCGTGCTGGTGCCGTCCGTGCTGGTGCAGATTCTGAGCTTCCGGTGGTTCGTGCAGGACTACACGGGCGGGGGGCTCGGGGAGGTGGAGGGGCTGACCAAGCGGGGCGCGGTGGCCCTGGGGTGCCTGTATCCCGGCAGGGACCGCCTGCAGCTGGCCACCATCTGGCTGTGGCAGGTCACCATACACATCCTCCAGCTGGGACAAGTGTGGAGGTAAGGGTGGGGGGCACAAACAACAACGCACACCTGATCCTAATCTGTCACCACACTCCACACGAGTGACGAACACACGAACATACACGCACACACAGACTTAAAGGGTTGAGTGGTGTCTACTTGATGTAGCTAGAAGAAGGCAAAGCTTGCTTCACACTGACAGGCAAGAGAGGAAGAGCAAGAGGAGGACAGGGAAAGGCTCTCTGTGACTTACCCCCCCCCCCCCCTCCCCCCCAGCACTTCACTTACTATCTGGGAATGACAGACAGTTAGCCGATGAAGAGAGACAGAGAGGTAGTGAGGGGGGGGCTGAAAACAGAAAAGACAGAGACAGTGATCCCACTTTCACATTGTAATGTTGGGGTTCTGTTCTTTTTTTCTTGGGTCACCTTATGAAAAGGAAATTCTGCAACTCTATAAATACTGCACAATATCTAAAAGCAGAATGTGAGTCACTGACACCCTCAATCCACGGTGTCATTTTCAGCACCATGGACAGCGTTCCGGCCGGTGGTCCTTCGCTTTAGATGAAGAATAGAGAGTTGGGGCTGTGTGTGTGTGTTTGCATATTTGTGTACATACGAATGTGTGTTTGCGTGTGTGCGCGCCCGTGTGCGTGACCAGTGGAAAAACGGTGTCACGGCCCTTCCCATGAGTGTCAGCATGCATGGAGAGTACAAAGAGGGAGAGCATCTGCGCTTCTGGCAACACATCTCCCTCTATCTCACACAGACACACACGCACTCACTCAGTTGGACAGGGGTAGGTGCTAATTATGGTGCTAAAAGCATTGGCGAGAATAAACAGAAACACACATGGATCCTATTTGCTGTTATACACACACACACACGTCATATTTCACATACTTGTTTGTGTATTTTCGACAGTATTAGTAGTAGCAGCAGCAGCAGCAGCAGCAGCAGCAGCAGCAGGAGTGTACTAGTTTGTCTCCTTAGCCTTCTATGCAAGGACAGCTTTCACATTCATTCCTCTCTCTCCAAGAAGACTCCTTAATGGTGTCCACTTGCCTCTGGGCGGACAGCAGGGAGAGTAGAGTGATGAGTGTGTGTGTGGACATCCTGCTGTGCTATTCAGCTCCTCTGTCTCTCTACAGTTGTAGGGTTAAGTCATCTGTCCCTCATGTACACGCACACATACACACACACGGACACACACAAACCTCCTCTACCTCCATGCACCCCACCCAGTAGTCGCTCCCCTCAGCCTGCAAAATGGACTCTCCCACGTGGAGAAAGTGGAGGGGCAGGAGAAGGAGGACGACGAAGAAGGAAGAGAGGAAAGAAAAGAGGGAGTGGGGATGATTGTGGCGGAGGAAATGGTACGGCCTGATTGAGACGGATTGCTTATAGATGGAGAGGCTGTGGGGAGGGGAGGGGGGGGAGGTTGCACATACACAACGTGTAAACTGGGGGAGGGGAGTAGAAAATAGAGAGAGGAGTGAGAGTGGAGGGGTGGGAGATCTACTGTTTTTTGTAGGTTTGAAACCACAGCCCTCCGTGTTAAGGAATTAGTTGTCTGTACGCTACACAATCCTCAATCCTTAACCTGAACACCAGGATTTCCTGTGAACAAATACTAAAATAAAAAAAGCCAAACAAATGATGCTGGTTATCCTATATTGTTCTCAAGTCAAGGACAAGCAGCATTCTGGTGTTTTATGTTCTGTGAATGGTTTGTTTTGAAGCATTAACATATCTGAATAATTCCACAATAAGAATAGGTTGGAATATATGGGATTGCCCCTCACACCTGATCAAAACACAGGAAGTCAGGTGGATAATCAATCCGTCACTCAATCATGTTTATTTAGGTAGCCCCATTTCAAACAAAACAAATGCAATTCAAAGTGCTTGATTGTCGAGACAAAAACAAGACAAAAATGAAGAGACGACAAAGACGCTAATGCACTCCAAATTAAATAGATAAAATAACAAATAAAATGCAAAACTGAATGAATTGATCATGGGAAAACATTAGGTTAAAATTATAGCAAAACAAATAAAATCATGTCACGATAACTCAATAACGAAAAAAGAATTACAGGCATGTAAATTGTGTAAGAGAGGAAAAACATGGAAAAAATATTCATCGTGATATGTCCATAACCAATTAACTCTGTACAGTCTGTTTTCTGGATGTTTAATCATCAGACCTCACAGCTGCTCAGGAGCGGCTCCCATGATTGGTGTCGCCCGGCCTCTGCATTAAGCCACACCCATATTTGCAAATATAATTAATTGAAAGGTCACCAGTAGCGATGCTGTCAAGAGGGTGTGATGTCACCTGGAAACATTCCAACTGGTCATGTTTAGTCTTTAATATGAACTTCTACAGTCCTGACATAAACATCTGAGCTAGCCAGTGAGCTCCTGGATCTCAACAATCTGGGTCCAGACCAAGAACTCAAACCCTGCAGGAGTCCGATTTTGAACCAGCATAAACGAACTGTTGACGAATCCATTCAGATCAGTAGATTCAGTGCTAGATCTCTAACCAAGGCATTGAGTGAGGCTTTTAGGTGTTACTGTTGATCTACTAGCGTTGAACAATTACCTTGACAGATTACCCTTGACCCATACAGACTTGTTACAAGACTCATCAGACTTGTAACAAGTATATGGGAATGAAAATGTGGTCCACATTAGAGTTTTCATGCAGCATACACTCTTTCCTCAACGTGCCACTAGATCGTTAATTAGCCAGAAGCACTCCCACGATTGATCGCCCACAAGCATCTGCATTAAGCCAGACTGATACGAGTGGCGTGCATGCACATGTGGGCGTTTTCCCAGGGATGCTGCATTATTTATGTTTTGTGAATTAAGCTTGTATGTTTCAAACGTGGAGCCACACATGCAGAGTCCTGCATAATGTAGGAGCACATGCACACACACGATGACACCTGTGCACTTGTTTTAGTAATGCGCTCACTGGGAACCAGGAGGATTTGTGCACATACACAAGCACATACATGCAACCACACACAGAGTCTTTAAGTGCCCTTGGGCGATTTAATGGAAACCGTTGCCTACATCCCACCCACATATGTACTGTAGTTTCCCACATCTAGAAATCTACTCAGTATGTATTGATCAGAATGTTGTCATAACGGTTTGTTCCTAAAGATGTTCCAGCAACGAGCAGAATGTAATGAAACCAAGAAATATTTACTGTACATGTTCTGTTGCGCTATACGTCGTAGCTGCTTTAGGACTACAACTATTGAGTATTCCATCAATTGTTCAACCAACATTCCAGACCAAAAGATAATAATAATAATATCTACTTTGTAGTATAATTTATGAGGAGGAAAAGCAAATGTTTGCAACGATAGATTATCAAAAAAGGAGCTGATGATAGCTAATTTCTTTTCTGTTGATCAAATAATCGATTAAGTCGTTTAATCTAGGATTAATGATAGGAGTAGTAGCAGAGAACATCAAACTAAAGCCGGAAAAATGCAGAAAGTAGTGAGAAAGAAAATACATGAAAAATGGCATTGAGGATCAAAACAGTGAGGCTGAAAAATAATATAGTATTATTTATAATAAGCGTTGTTACCTCTGATCCCCTGCAGGTACATCAGGACTCTGTACCTGGGCCTCATGTCGCGTCGGCAGAAGGAGCACCAGCGGCGCTGGTACTGGGCCATGATGTTCGAGTACGCGGACGTCAACATGCTGCGGCTGCTGGAGACATTCCTGGAGTCGGCCCCTCAGCTGGTCCTGCAGCTCTGCATCATGATCCAGGAGAATCGGGCCGAGACGCTGCAGTGTGGGTGGACGGACACATTTACAAAAACACAAAGCCCTGTTTTCATGTAGAGCACAAAGCACATACAAGTCAACAGCTGCACAAACAGTAATTAGCAATTTGCACACATCCTGCTCAGTAATTTGTGGCTACAGATGGTGCTGGATTTTCAGTGCTTTTGGTTCAGGTAGTCCAAGAAAGAAAGCACAATCATGTCCGGGGGACGTGCTAGCCGAACTCCATTGGCCTCCTCTTCCTTATTCATCCAGAAAATGTATCATCATTCTAGGCGGCCACCCACTGGTGTTAATCATCTCCATCCCTCTGGAGTTTACGGACACCTTCTTCTTTTATGTAAATATGTGACTAGTACAGGGGGCGGATGCACACACAATGCCCAATGGACATTAAAAATACTTGTTTCAGGCTCATGACATTAAGCGTCATCATTCTGTCGTGTCACACACTTCTTATTTAAGGATGTGCTTACATTGCTACACAAAACACCGCAGCTGACTCATAATCAGTTTTTCTGCTTTTTGTTTCATGAAGCATGAAAACTTGATTCTACTTTGTTCTGATTGAGTCACACAGAAATGAAAAAATAAAAAAAGCATCCACATCATCATCATCCACCTCTGTACTTTAATTTCGCCTGCTGTGACTCTCTCCGTAGGCATCTCCTCCCTGGGCTCCCTCCTGTCTCTCGCCTGGGTCCTGGCCTCCTACCACAAGCTGCTGCGTGATTCCCGTGACGACCAGCGCAGCATGAGCTACCGCGGGGCGTTGCTGCACCTCTTCTGGCGCCTCTTCACCATTTCATCCCGCGTCCTCTCGCTCGCCCTCTTCGCCTCCCTCTTCCACATCTACTTCGGCATCTTTGTCGTGGTCCACTGGTGCGCCATGGCCTTCTGGGTGGTGCACGGGGGCACCGACTTCTGCATGTCCAAGTGGGAGGAGGTGCTCTTCAACATGGTGGTCGGCATCGTCTACATCTTCTGCTGGTTCAACGTGAAAGAGGGCCGGACGCGGTACAGAATGGTGGCGTACTACATCGTGGTGTTGGCCGAGAACACCATCCTGACCGGGCTGTGGTGAGTTGTATTTCCTTGCATCTTGAACCCGGATAAAACTAAAACAATACCATGTTTATTAAACATTTTAAAAGTTATAGCATTAGTACACCTGAGGAGACAGCTGAATTGAACCCTGTGTCGTCACCATCCTGAAGGTACACCTATAGGGACCCGGTGTTGACAGACGCCTACGCCGTCCCAGCGCTGTGTGGCGTCTACCTGACGTTCGCCGGCGGCGTCCTGGTCATGCTGCTGTACTACGGCTTCCTGCACCCTGCCACCGCCCACCTCCAGCCGAGCCCCGCTTCGTCCTGCTGCGCCCAGCTGCTCTGGGGTCTCCCCCTCCCCCCATCGGCCCCGCCCACCGCCCCGCCCACCCCGGCCCACATGGCCAAGTCGCAGACGGATGAGGACGTGGCAGAGACGTGTCTTCCCGTTTTCCAGGTGAGGTCGGCGCCCATCACCTCCAAGCCAGAGGGCCCGCTTATAAAGATCGACATGCCCAGGAAGCGTTACCCAGCGTGGGACGCCCACTACGTAGACAGGCGCCTGCGGAGGACTATAAACATCCTGCAGTACATAACGCCGGCCGCTATGGGCATTCGCTACCGTGACGGACCCCTGCTGTATGAACTGTTGCAGTACGAGTCCTCACTCTGACACACACACGCCAACACTCAAACATCAGCACGCATAAGCACATAAGCACCCTAAAAAAACATGGATGTACACATGGATGTTCAGAGTTAGACGCACAATGTTGCACGTGATGTAAGCACACAGACACAAAAGCAATCAGTCACACACACACACACATTCCTTGCGGGCACCATGACCTGAGAGTCCCATGGCCATGACTCAACAAGCTGCTTCAGCACGAGTCCATCTCCTTCCTTGCTCATCCTTCCCACGCTCTATTACCAACTCCTCTGACCACTCTTCATCTGGTCTCGTTGATTTAATATCACAGGTTCGTGCTCCACTGTGACGAATAAAAAAACAAAAAATACATTGGAGTCTTTCACCACCGCATGCCGTTTACGTTGTGTCGCTCGCACTCCCACGGGTTTCAGTAGAATAAAAAGATGTGACACAAAGAAAGAACGTCACTAAGGAAATATGTCGTCTTTAGTCTAGTCAAAAGGTAGTGTATATATTTTCTATGTACAAAAGGGATTTTTTTTATGTACCGTGACGTCGTTGTCGACTGGGGACAAAGCAGTTGGACACATCGGTTTTGGAGTTATATTGACAAGGTTATCAGGGAGAGTAGCAAAGCATGATGGGAAAGATGGAGACAGAGACACACACTAAAGCAAATTCCGAATTTCACTCATAGTTTGCGCTAATGGAATAGTTTGACATTTTGGGATATATATTTGTTTACTTGCCAGAGTTAGTTCTTTTTCTCTCTCACGTTTCCACCTTAAATACGGAGCTAGAACAATTAGCTTAGCATAAAAACGTATGTTCGAAGTTAAATAAAGGAGAGAAGAAAGACAGGTATTATCTCTAAGCCAAACAGGCAATAAGCTATTTCCTTTAAGAACGCTAACATGCATACAGTTTCAAACGTTACCCATCTACAGGCCATATACTAAAGAAATTATATTTATATTGCCAAGAGGACTGTCACTCTCTCACTTAAAAACGTGTATGCTAAGGTGTTAGCATGGAGCTAAAGATCTGCTGCGAACAGATATTAATGGCACAGTTCTTATAGAGACTCCAAAATGATCCAGTTTTGAAGTCAAACAGAAAAATCCATCCAATATGGGATGAATTCCCATATTGGTGGAATAAGTGTTACTGGCTTCTGATGCTTTCAGTATTACTAATGTATGTATGATAAATATTACCGAATGCAAGAGGGAACATAAGGCAGCACACACTTATTTCACTGTATATACTAAGTATGCTGTCTTGGGATTCATCTCCATCATTTCCTGTTATGCTGGGAGGTTAGATTTCCTCGTTTTCATTTTGATTTTTGATCCATGGCTGCTGCATTTTCCCGCGTGTGAAGTCTAAATTATGTTGATCTCACGCTAACAGGGTTCTGCCACTGAAGCTGACCCAAAACAGTTTTGGTCTTTAATCATCACAAGCCTCTCAATGACTTGTCTCCATCTGTAACGAGTCCGGTATCAACTCCTCCGGAGCCACCCACGTCTGAGCTGTGATGTATGGCTCATTATTTATTTATTTTGTTTGTTTATCCCTGTGATGCAAGCTGTCACATTGGCAGGCGACAAAGCATGAGTCGAGAAATCGGTCATCAGCCCGTCGACGGGGGACGTTGCTCCCGAAAGCACATGGCGTTTGGGGGGCCCAACTCGACACCGCGTGGCGGGCGAGTAGACACAAAGTGTTTGGAATGCGACCGAAATTGTTTTTGCCGTCCAAACGTGCCACACCTTTTCTCCAGTCCCACGTCAGCGGCAGAGCAGGCGAGACCCAGCCAACGCGCCGCTTCAGATGGTGCTGTTAAAAAAGATGAACGCAAAAAACACACACACACACATGCTTCTTATTAAAGCCGCTGAAATAGAAAGATGTTGCATTTGAGAAAAAGGGAACGTCAACATTTATGGGTACAAATTTAGCCTTTTCTTTTTCTTTTGTCAAGGTGTGTCAAATTGTAGGAACATACTTGTGTTGAAAGCAAGCGTGTTTCCTACCAGTATAAATTGAATTATCTTAATAATCTTTTTTTTTTGTGCTGAAACTTTATCAGACAACAATTAATATAATGATTATAAGTCAGTAATCAAGCAAATGAAGATTATGAATACACTTACAGGCAGCAAACCCAAAGTCCAAAACCAGGTAGAGGTCCCAGGCAAAAGGATTACAGGTGACTGAAAAGCAGAGCACCAGAAACAACAGAGCGACTTCGATGGTCTGAGATGCTAATGAGGGAATGAGGTGCAGGTGAGGAGGTGGGTGGGGAAGGGCCAGCGGATGGTGGGAAGTGGGAACAGGTGTGTAGATGGGTGGTGATTGAGTCAGGTGATGGGGAGAGGAAGAAGAGGAGGAAGAGTCGGAGGGCCTTGGGATGGGGGGATGTGGCTGGAGAGGAGGGACAGAGAGACACTGTGATGTTTGCTGCTTTCTAATCATAAATTGAATTTTTTTTATTTTGGACCAGAGGTTCCCATCAATCTTTAAGGATCTTGATCATCTTGATCAAAAAAAAGACCACAATTGATATCTTTTCCTTACCTGACATCACTTGAGGCAATTTATGAGCAGACTTTGATTGTTAGAGTTCAAAGAGCAAAAACCATCTGTGACAGGCCTAGAGAAGAGAAAACGTCTTTTTCTATTCTGTAAATTATTTATTATTTATTTATTTCGACCCTTATTGGGGTCCCCGCCCCCAGGGTTGGGTACCCCTGTTATAGACAGACAAATAATGAATAAAAGAAATGCCCCATAGATCAACAAACCATGAAAATGATAATTTGTAGGCCTTGTCATTTTTTAGCCAAACGTGGGAGACTAACCCCAACAAATGTTGACGTATCCCTTTAAGTTAGACCGACGTGAATGAACAGTGAGCTAACATTACTTTTCCGTGGTGCGAGCCGATTAAAAAAATAAAAGAATCTGTTCATTTGCTGCCAACTAGATTCAGTATAGGTGCGAACGAGCAACAGAAGCAGCAGCATCGGTGTTCATATGGTGCAACGAGCTACGGAGTCAATTGGCTGCTAATCCCACTTCATATGGTGCAAATATGGACCACACACAAACACACACACGTACTTATGGTGCAATAAGGGCAGATTGTCCCTTGATTGAATTCTATGGTGCAACTTGAGTACTGCCTTCAGTTGTCGGCCAAGGCTGTGCCAAAGGCTCCGTCCAAACGGACAACTGCTCTTCCCGTTCTGCAGAAGCTATGCAAGTCTCCGACGCTAGGAGATGTGCTTAGTACACACACACACTCACACACACACACACACACTCACACACACACACACACACACACACACACACACACACACACACACACACACACACACACACACACACACACACACACACACACACACACACACACACACACACACACACACACAGGGTTTTCCCCCCACAGCAGGGAGATGTGCTTAGTGCAACAACATGGGATGTGTCCCTACCTCACCGCTTGAACATACACACACACACACACACACACACACACACACACACACACACACACACACAGACACTCACACACACCAATGTCCAATAATCCCTTACTCCTTTATAATTTGGGAACAATATTCATATGGTGCTATTGAGTAAAGACGGATGCTTTTTTGTATCGTTATGGTCACGGTGGTATGAAGAATTTCTCCAGGTGTCTTTCGAGTGTTTAACATTCAGAGCGAATGGAGTCCTTCGGTCAATCCGGGTTTCCTCACGTTGAGAGTGTACAGAAGAAGAAGAAAAAACAGCAACACCCTCCGTCTCCGAGGAAAAGCAACAATGCCTTATCCGCTCGACAGAAGTGGAGGTGGACAATTCTTTTTTTCCTTTAGGAGGGTGGTGCTACTTCTTTTTGTGTACACTCCAACGTGGACGTGCACTGTACATTAAAAGCATGGGTTTAGATGTGTCGAAGCACAGAAATCAAAAGGAGGGGGAAAAATAACTGAATATATGACATTTAGAGGGCGCGGTCGGACGTTTTCTGTTGAGATCGTGAATTTCTTGCATGAATGTCTTAGATTTTGAGGCTTCATATGTGCTTCTGGGTTGTTAAAGGGAGATTTATGTTGAGCTTGTCCCACTAGCCCCCTCCCTCCCCCCCTCCCCCCCACTCGCACTGACCTCTGACCTTTCGACTCAAACCCGTGGCCCCCTTTGCACCCAGAGCTCCAGCCAATCAGAGATCAGGTTCAACGCAAATCAGGTCTGACACAACCAAAAAAAAAAAAAAACACAGTTCCTTCTTTACACGGAAGTTTTCACGTGTGGTATTCAGACTCGGCAGTAGCCTCGTAATCAAAACTGCAGGTGTCATAATCTTCTTACCGTGTCCATTTTGTTTTGAATTCACACAAACCTTCATATCTAGTCCAAAAAATAGAAAAATCACACTCTACAGTTGAGTCTGCACGCTCCAAATGAAACTTCAAAACCCAGAGCCTTAGCCAGGCCCACTCTGTAGGACCAATCCAGTCAGTGTCATTGTACGGCTACACATCCACAGCTATGCAAAGGTTACACACAGAAAGCTTCTGGGCTTGGGTGACCTTTACAAAAAAAAACACACAAAAAAATACCACATCACTGTTCTCATGTATTCCTTGTACTTTTGTCCTTGTTTGCAAATAAGAGAAGAAAGCCGAAACCAGGAAAGTGTTAATGTGCAACAATGCAAATGTGTGATGTATCAATGAGTTGATTTTTTACATTTGTTTATGATGATTTTGGTAATCTTGCATATCATTTCTATGAAGTTAATTTATATTTTTCTCCATCGAGTTTGTCTGTTGATGGGTTCAAATTGGTCAGGGGAGGGGGGAAGGGGGAACCGTGTAATGTAATTCCTTTAGGGAATAACCAGGATTATAACCAGGCACATTCCTCCTGGAATGTGCATCCGATTGTGAAACGTAAAAACCAGAGAGGTATTTATTTTTTGTTCTTTGGATGAACATGTAAATGTTCCAGTATCAGGGTCTGCAAAGCATATGAGGCCTGTGGTGAGGCTGTGTGTGTGTGTGTGTGTGTGTGTGTGTGTGTGTGTGTGTGTGTGTGCGTGTGTGTGTATGTTGTGTCATTAATGCTTCATATGCTTTTTTCTTTTTGCCAAAGTTTTTGCTTGGTCCAGAGCTGTGAAATTATCATTACTCATCATGGTTCTGTAGAACTGGAGGCCATATGCCAAGCTGTTTCTGATCTCAGACCAGTTTTGACCAGATCTGAGCCCAACGACTGCTGAAATCCTTTTCTTTTAGGAGCACGTCGGAGTGATTTCAGCGGTTTGACTCAGATATGGATACTATAAGCACAGGGCAGGGACAAACTAATCCTTAACGTGGATGTATCTATAAGATGTACCATGAGCTTTTATTTTGTCGGGGTCATGCTTTTCTACTGTGTTCTTCAGCTGAAAAAAAAAAAAAGTAGCTCTAGAGATTTCGATGTGCAAAAGTACCTTTTATTTTCTCGTGGTTGGCATTTTGATTGTAAATACCTTTTACTGGTAATCCTCCTCAGTTGGATCTATGTTCGATGAGTTGGTTAGATGGCTCTTTCAAATGTAACGATAGTAAATGTTCTTTATAAATATCCAGAATGTAAGACAAGAGAAGACTGGAAACTGTGTTTTTCGTAGGAGTCTGTGCCATCGTGTTGTGTTGAGTATAAGCACACTGATATTAGATCTGTTGTGTTGGAGGGGATTTACCAGACAGCCGCAACCAAGCTTTGGTTCTGCTTCTCTGGAAGAGGGGCGATTCGGACGAACGGATGTAATATTTGTCTCTCACATTCCTGATTAACACAAAAAATTGTTTGTAAGTGTTCTGCAAAGAGAGACCATCAGCACAAGCAAGGATTAGTACACAAATGTCCATTGTGACCACTCTTATTTTGTGTAAAAAAAAATAAAAAAGCTAATGTGTAAGATAAGTGCTCAAGAATATATTCATCACTTGCATATCTGTACGTTTGAAATGAAGCTGCAGCCGGAAGACGGTTCACTTAGCTTAGAGAGCAGAAGCTAGCCTGCTTTGTTCGAACGTTTAAAACGTGGGTTAGGAGTTAGCTTCGCTCGTCCCAGAGTTGAAACTTTGGCCAAGCTGTCTCTTTCCAGTGTTTTAAAACGTTTAAACAAAGCTAGCTTGGTTCTGCTCTTGGTTCTGCTAAGCTAAGCTAACCGTCTCCTAGCACTAGCTTCACATTTAGTGTACATTAGTGAGTGTGGTATCAATCTTCTCGGCTAACTCTCAGAAAGAAAGCAAATAAGTGAATTTTTCAGATTTGTCAAAATTCTTTAATACCGTGAGCATTACAGATGAAATGAAGGTCCATTTCATTCACTTACAGTGTATTGGGCTGTAGATAGAAATCTAAAGAGAAAAACCTCTCAAACCCAGGAGAAATAAACCCAAACCTATCTACATGGCTTGATACATGAGAAAAAAAAGATTTGTCATTTTTTGGGAACCAATTCTTGAGGGAAAAGTATAAAAAAAAAAAGAGCAATTTAGGAGTTAAATGGACATTATTGACTTTTGGGTGCGATTTAAAAGCTTGATGCAATGGTCCTATTTGCAGCGTGCAGCTACATGCCAAACAGTTCAATACATAAGCACATATTTCAAACTTAAGGAAGGAAATGTTCAAAGAGGGACAGAACACAGTTTTTTTTTTATTCCGATGAAAGCAGGGTCTGTCCGGCTCACATCTCCGTCTTCGCTGTAGAAAAGATGGCTGCCGTCATCGACCGTGTGCAAATCGCTCCTGCGTCAGCTCATAAAAAAAATAAAAAAAAACACCATTCAGGAATCTTCTGGTCTTTGTGGAGGGGGATTCCCGAATTCACAGCAAATGTTTTTTTGACAGCAAAAAAACGGGAGCGAAACAGGACGACACATGGTGTGCGTCTTGTTGTCCGTGTATTCTGTGTCTACGATAACCGTTAAAGCATTCTGGGGAAGAGTTGAGTAATATTTTCAATGGCTCTACGTGGCCAGCGCTAGGAAATGTGTTATTTTTGTTACAATACCTCCTGAAAATAAAGTCTATTTATCTGTGAAGAGACAAAGATTTACAATTATACAGATGACTACATAGAAATGACAGATTTTAAATGATGTTTAAAAGTTATTTAAGTGAAAACATGTACAGTTCATTTGGTTTTGAACACGATACAGAAATGTATATGCGTCAGTATTGAGTTTGATTTTATATATTTACCATTTTATTACATTGTAATGTTGTGACTGCGATGGAGAAAAAAATTATAAAGGAATATAAATTCATTTTTTTAAATGTGTGTCGCTTTTCCTTTCCATTTCGGGACACTTATTGTGATTTATTTTGAATCACACACACAAAACAACAACAAAAGTCAGATTTTCAGTCAACTTTATTCATTTCATAGGAATCTCTTGACCGGCAGGATTTGCATAGTACCAGTGTTTTCCCAGTTTCATAAACTAGAAAACTAAAAACAGTAACTCTATGGAAGAAACACAGCATGGAGTGAAAAGATGCAGCTTGTAGCCTGGAAAGACCATAAACACCCATAAATACGAAAGTCTGGATGTGGAATCCTTCCTCTTCCCCTCAGCAGCAAGAGACATACTTACACACATTAATAGATGCATGGACAATATATGCACATGAATAAGTGGTCGGAAGCATGAGGGAGCACTGCATTAAAAGATGAGGCTGGAGATATTGTAAAGTTCAGTTAGTTTGAATAAATCCCACGAAAAGACCATCTCTATAATGTTTGCAGCACTCATAATAAAACTTAATCAGCTGAGCACCGTAGCTTTCAGCAAACAGTCCTCAAAAAGGAGGAAATAATGCATTTGTTAGGGTCTACTTTCAGTTGTGGATGAATACACATTTGGGGCTGTGGTGAGTATTTGGAGCACAGAGGAGAAGGGTTTATCAGGCTTTGAGACACATGCAGTACTTGTCATTGTTGGTTTGGGTCTTTTCGTGGGATTTGATGATAGTAAGAAAAAAATAATTGATTAGCATCAGAAAGATTGAGAAGATGAACGTGCTCCTAAATATTTCTTAATATTAATTTACTTTTTTTAATTTTCTGAAGCGAATCCCTCAGTAAAAACATATGGATCTTGAACATCTCCTTGGAGCGTCGGTTGTGCATCTTAATAACAGTCTTTGGTATCATTAAAATACATGCTGCAAGTACAGAATGGATACCTGACAAACCTTCACTTACTGAAGAATCTGCATAGAAAAACCGTGTACACTATAATTCAGTAGTAAAAAGGTATCAAGTCAGGTGTGACATTCCAGGTTTTAGATATGGATAAAAGGAGAATTCAAAAGTTTTTTACATCACTTGAGATTCAGGTTATCAGTGTAACAAATTAACCAAAACAGTAACAGTACACAGAAAGACAATCAAAAGATTTCCGACAATAAAAATCTGTCACGCTTTAGACAGGATATCAGTGAGATGCAAGATAAATCTCAATCAAGCTACTGCCTCCCTCTGCTGACGGAGAGTAACACTACAGTGTACAAAAAAAGTCACATACGTACACACAACATAGGGTTTTCTATAAACAATTCCCTGCAGAGAAATAAAGAATAAATCTCTTAATCCTAAAATATTAAGTAAAAGTCCTCTTTTTTTTCCCCAGAATAAAATGATTAATCTCAAGCTTCTCAAGAAAACAGCAAAGGCTTCTAGTCACATGTTCAAGTCCATAGTAACAGATTTCTTTTTTTTTTAAACAGCCTACATTATGCAGAGTCAATGAGGACAATACAAACAGTATTACCATTTTCACAGCGGTGAACGACTCCGCAGCGAGCGCCAGTAGGCCTGACAACAATCTACTGTCTATGTGTGGGGGGCACATGAACAACACACACATGCCCGAGTGACAGCCAGGGCCTCGCTGAGTAAAGTGCATCATGTAAAGTACCTCCGGCAATGCAGGAACAGGCGACACAGTTTAGGATGGCCTAACCGGCTCGGATTGGTTTACTCCAACATGGGCTCGTCGTCGTCCTCGTCGTCCTCGTCAATCTGGAGCCTCTGGAAGGGCCGGGAGCCTGACGGGCGGCGGTTCCTCAGGAACCTGAAGAGAACTGAAGAGCAACGAGTCCCGTTAGGAGCGCTCAACCATATTTTTGGTTATTAACTTGTTACACGCAGGACAACCCCAAAACAAAATAATGAATAAATATATACAACACACTGCGACGCAGCCTTTTGGACTCACAAGTGATCGTGGTGAGCACCACCAGGACGCTCACCACCAGGCCGGCCACCAGAGGGACCTCCCAGCAGCTCTCAGCTACCAACATGCACCGGGCCTGGTTCAGGGTGCCGTTGTTGGGCTGCGGGGGCACCGACAGCAGGTGGCACATGAGCGGGTAGATGTCCACGCTCTGCAGGCTGCTGAGGCGATAGCCCTGGCGGAAGCTGGGCCCAAACGCAGCCATGAAGGGGTGCATGCTGGGCAGAGAGTTGTCGTAGCCGTGGTCGCCCACTGGAGGGAGGAAAGGAGAGTGGTGGGTGGTGGTGATCACATGTCTGACTATTACAGTAAGGAAAAAAATAAAAACTCAAGAGACGTACAGTGCGGCAGCTTGTTGCCCCGCTGCACGATGGTCCAGCCCTCGTCGGCGACCAGTATGAGCGGCGTCGTGCGCTCATTGTTCCGGTAGTGCAGCCTGTCGGGGATGGCCGACTTCAAATATACCGTCATGTGAGGGTGGCACTTATTCAGCAAGGCGAAGATGGCTTCCAGATCTGCAAAGCACGTGCACAGAAATAAGCATTTGTGTGAGAAAATGTCCCTAAAAACAGAGCTGGCTGCAGGCTCTTTTGTCTCTCGTGGATCTGGGTACCTTGGTGTGGGATGAGCGCCGTCACAGGGGAGAGGTCCACCAGCGTGTAGTTGTCGGGGTGGAGGCAGTCGTCCAGCCGTATGAGGCGCTCGGCCGAGCACTGGGTCATGCCGTGGTCGCTGGTCACCAGGACGTTGATGCGGTTCCAGAGGCCGGTGCGGATCAGCTCCGAAATCAGAAGGCCGATGTTGTCGTCGACCTGGTCGCACACGAGCGGACACACTCATTCACGGTTTCCGTCGAGAAAAGCCGAAGGGAGAGAAGCTCTGTACGAATCTAATGCGCAGCGGCTCAATCCATTGGGTCATACCAAGTACCAAGCTCCGGACATACATACAACTTCCATACATCTTTTAGTTACAACCAATTGCTTTCATAATTTATCAAAACGTTTTTTGTTTTTTTTAAATATGCATACCTAGAACTAATAACTCCAAAAATGTAATGGAACATCTGTCAAACCTCTGTGGTTTACGAATGCACCGGAATGGAATGTGGCCACAATTAGCGAGGCTACGCCACAGCTGCTTAAAATTGCGCGTGACATATCATGCCAGACATATTTGTGGACAATACCTCCTTCAGCACTTGGCTCATGGCAGTGACGTTGTCCGGGCCGAACAGGTGACCCGACCGATCCGGCTCCTCCCAGTAGAGCGCTGCGAACATCGCCCCCTGCTCCTGGTGGAATAGGGTGTAAGGTACAGGGTGTCAACGGGAAAAACCGGTGGCATCCTTAAAAGAACTCGACGGGCAAACAGAAGAAGAGCAGAAGCTCAGTGCGCTGTCATACCTTTCCGTCTCCCAACATCCACTTTGTCACGTTCCCGAGCCGCTGTTGGAAGGTCACGTGTGAGTCGTAGGGCAAGAAGTGCGACGCCGTGCGGTTTCCGAAGGCCACGTCGGAGCCGGGCCACATCATGGCCGCCGTCTCGTAGCCGGAGTCCAGCGCCGTGATCCAGAGGGGCCGCGTCTCGTTCCACCACACCGGGTCAGTGTTGTTGGGGCCCACGTGGAAGCTCTTGTTGATGACGGGGTCGTACATGTTGCTGGCAATGATGCCGTGGGACTCGGGGTACAGCCCCGTCACCTGGAAAGGAGAAGCAGTGACGTCGTCAATTTATTTCTGTCTCAAGAACCTAATTGGCTCAGTCGGCCTAACACGTGGTTGCGCCACACAATTTTAAAAACAAGCAACGGGGGTTACCAGGGTGTAGTGGTTGGGAAACGTCTTGGTGATGAAGACGTTGGTGAGCTGCTCCACCAGGACCCCCTGGCTGTACAGCCGCTTCAGGTTGGGCATGGGGTACCGCCGCAGGTAGTCGGCGCGGAAGCCGTCGAACGACACTAGCAGCAGCGGCGGCGGCGGCGAGGGGCCCTGCGGAGGCGTGGCTTTTTCCGAGCCCCGGGCCACGGTGCCACACAGCAGGCCCAGCAGCATGTTCAATAACATCCTGAGAATGTGTGAACGAACGCCTGTTAACGCACAACTGGGTGTGACTGGGAGGCGTGCTTACATGAGACAGAGTCCAGTCATGCTACCTGTTCGGCAGGTATAATAAGTTCAGTGTGTTAATATTAGCTAATTAGCGCTGCACAAAGGAGGAAAGTCGGCTAGTTTAGCAAGTTATTAGGCCATAAACCAAAGTATAAATGATAATAATTATCATAATTCCGACACAATACCGATACCTGGCCTTCGGGTGTCCGCCAATTGAGGGACCCACCTGATATCAGTGTTTAATTAATGTGGTGTCACTCTTCCAACTTTGTAAAACGTAAACAAATAAATACATCAGTGTTAATGTCCTGAACTGTTAGTAATCTGTCTCAGACCAATATCCGATATTAGTGAATCTCTTTTTTAGGAAGTGAAACGCAGAGCGCTTACTTCATGCTGCACCAGTGGGCATCATTGGCACCCTTAGTAAATATGAGCAGAACAGGCTGTGAAAAAATGTCTTTGACGTTTATCCTCTTGGTCTTTCACTCAGAATATTGACAAAAAGCATACCTTTCCATTGAAGTAAAATTGTTGAAGGAAACATTTTTTTAAATAAATATGTTTCTCCTGAACACGTGTACCACAATTATTGGCCTCTGCTGTCAATCAACAACGAACTAAAGCGCCTACAGTTTGCCAAGCGTTACTTGGACTTTCAATGGGACCGAGTTATGTGGTCGGATGAGACCAAAATAGAGCTTTTTGGCAGCAAACATCAAAGGTGGGTTTAGCGTAAAAAGAAAGACCTATAAAGAGAAGCACCTCATATCCATGTGAAGTATGGTGGCGGGTTTTTGATGTTGTGGGGCTGTTTTACTTCCAAAGGCCCCGGACATCTTGTTAGGATACATGGTATCATGGACTCCATCAAATACCAGCAGATATTAAATGAAAACCTAACAGTCTCTGCCAGGAAGTTTAAATTGGGCCGTGGTTGGACCTTCCAGCTGGACAATGATCTGAAGCATCTACACAGAAATGGTTCACTGACCACAGAATAAAGGTTTTGCCATGGCCATCACAGTCCCTCAACCTAAACCCCAAAGAACATCTGTGGGATGAGCTGAAGAGGAGAGTCCATAAGCGTCAACCTCTGAATCTGAATGATCTGGAGAGGTTCTGTATGGAGGAATGGTCTCAGATCCAGTGCCATGTGTTCACCAACCTACTCACACGTTATAGGAGAAGACTCAGAGCTGTTATCTTGGCAAAGGGAGGCTGCACAAAATATTAAATGAAGGGGTGCCAATAATTGTGGCACATATTTTTGCAACATTTTTTTGTTTCATGATAAGAATTCAATGTTTCTTTCAATTATTTTACTTTAGTTAAAGGTCAGATTTTTGTGAATATTTCTGAATGAAAGATTATTAGGATAAACAGTTCTGTCCCACTGTCAACTCGTCGAGTGCTCTCTGGCAGACATTGTGATCCCTTTATGAACCCTTTCCGTAAGTCAGCTTTAGATGCAGAATTTTCCCAATGGTTGGTGTGTGTGTGTGTGTGTGTGTGTGTGTGTGTGTGTGTGTGTGTGTGTATGAGTATGTGTAAGTGTGTTTGTGTGTGTGTGTGTCGCTTTCGGAGAGCTTTCTGCCCTCTGTCAACTTTCTTTCTCTACATCCAGTTTCATATGCGTCAAGTTGTAACAAGTTACACATTGTAAGTGTGCAATTGTTGGATAAAGAAAGTAAAAATAAAAAAAAACAGAAGCGTTTGACTCACGCGCGAGAGTGAGTTTCAGCCACAAATAACACATTTCAGTTCCTCCACGACACAAGAATACCAGCGAAACGTGTATTTTAATTACAAGGACATGACTGCGGATACACGATCTGTCCAGTAATTTATCCGCCGCCAACACTCTTTCTTCCTTTGCCACTTTCTTATTTACGCACATATACAGCGGGCAGACGGGGAGACATCGAATCTCTCTCGTGAGGTTACCAAGAGAAACCGCAACCAGGAAGTCGCTGTTTGTGACATGAAACACCACATAATTAGCTACACGAAGAAATGCTTCAGACTGCGCAGGAGTCAAAATGAATAATTAGTGGTGTACAATGCGCACAGAATACTTAAGAACATCATGATATTTATTTCCAGCTGTCAGCGGGCAAGCCGGTTAGCGCATAGTACACGTTAGCATGCTAATGTTACAACGTTCAAGCGCTGATAGAAGTTTAATGTGTAACGCTACCTGTGACGGGGATGACAGGCAGTTGTCCTCCAGACAGGTTCGTTGAATAACTTTCCCCTTCAGTCTATTTCTCGCAGCAACCTCATCACTTGACTTCCTCAAAATAAGCCAAACAATGGGAAGCTGTCGAGCTGGCTAAGATTATTTCACTTCCGGCAAAGCATTTCAAAATAAATACCTAAATGTCGCACGTCGCAATATAAAATAGTGCTATTTTTTGTCATACATAGTTTCATTTTCCATAACATTAGCAACTTAAATGCTCGTTTATTGTGAATAAAAAATCCAGTGATGCATACAAATGTATTTATTTACGAGTTTTAAAAACACACGGCTTTTGTTTTGACGTATAAACTGCCTCCTGTCAGCTCATGTTATGGCCACCTTGACCATACAAATTTGGCAGTTCGAGCAGCCAATCAGCGTTCGGATTCAGGGAAGGGGCAGGGCGAAGGGCGGGTCAAGTATGTGGTTGAGTGAAACATTTAAAAGCTGTTTTAAACTAAAAGCACGGATGGTTAGGACATCTTTAAATGTTACAGAATTAAAATTACGATTAGAATAGCCAGATGTTGTGCCTCCAGTCTCCATCCAATCAATTACATAATAATAATTGTGTTAAATTAGTCTAAATATAAAGTGCACCTCTATGCATTGTATTGCAATTTCACAGGCAGTCAAAATAAAAACAATAGGTCTGTGTGCTTATTATTTTTCACTCAGGTTTGAGTTTATGTATCTTAAGGGCAACAATAATGGGTTTCAGGTCCCTGCATTGCATTGCAATGCTCTCCATGCTAAATTGAAACAGGCTAAGTAAGTTTCTGTGTAATCTTGGTTAAAAATGGTTGAAAATGGTGCTTTGAGAGATCCACATCAGTGCATGCTCATAGCCAGTAAATGAAAGTTACATGGCTCCCAGCAACAATAGCATTAATAGGCCATGTTGTATTCTCCTTTAAGGATCATCACCACCGTCCTCACTTGGCATCGCCTTTCTCCCTTCCCAGTCCAAAGTCCTGCAGAGCTTTATGATAAGGTAGCTCACAGTTGGCATCAGAGTCACTCTGCCGTACACTGCGACAGGCGCTCCACCATCTCAGGGCGAGTTCTGTTTGACCTCTTCACCCCCCAGAATGGATCCCGTGTACGAGAACCCCGAGCTCACCTGCGAGAACCAGTCGTCAGGTGTATATGACTTGACCTACGAGGCGCCGTCCGACGAGCCGTCCGACGAGCCGTCCGAGCGGACAGCGGAGTACGAGAACATTGGACGGGCCAAAGGACAGATGCCGACTCCCCCTCCTCTCCCCCCACCTCGCCCCCCAACAGAGGAGAGGCGAAGCAGTTCCTCATCATCCTCATCATCCTCATCATCCTCCTCGTCTTCCTCACATGCCGAGGATGAGGAGAAAAGGGAGGTGAAGGACTTGAACAGGGAGGACGTGAGAGAGGAAGAGGAAGAGGAGAAGGTGGAGGTGGTGGGGGTGGAGAAGAGCAGCATCGAGCTGAACTGGGGGAGGGGGTCTCCACAGGCCGACGGCGGGAACTCATCACGCAGATCCTCGTCTTCTTCGTCATCATCGTCATCGGCCTCTGAGAAGGAGGAATCCAAGGAGGAACCAGAGCTTGAAAAAGAGGGACCTAAAGTCCAACTTTTTGTCAAGGTAGGGAGGAAGAGGGTTGGAGGGGATTCTAGCCGGAGTTCAGTCCAATCTCGGTGGCGTGTGTGTACGCACATGTAGAGCACACGCAGAGACGGGCAGTTAACGTGCAGTTAGGTTGCCCAATAACTGACGACTGTCTTTGAGTGAAGGTCTGCCTCATAAATGAATCTGTATCAGTTGTTTATGAACAAGTGTGCAAGGTCAATGAGGTCAAAGTGTGTTGAGCTTATGTGCGTGTGTGTAATGTGATTGTTGTACATCCAGAGCCTTTCACACACACACACACACACACACACACACACACACACACACACACACACACACACACACACACACACACACACACACACACACACACACATACATAAATGACTCATCATCAAGACATATAATGTGTGTATGTGTGTGTGTGTGTGTGTGTGTGTGTCATTCTGGTTCTAAATTTAAGTTAAGATGAACTGACAAGAATGTTCTGACTCAGTGCCTAGATAGTTGGGAACGGTTCCTGTCACACGGGCATGTGAATTCCTGTGTGTGTATGTGTGTGTGTGTGTGTGCGTGCGTGTGTGGGTGTCTATGTCTGTGTATGTATGTCCATTTATATATCTATCTATGCTGAAAAGTTCCCAACTCCCCAACCCAAACACACACACACACACACACACACACTAACTCAATGTATTACATAATCTGCACATTGCACACTAAAGTCCAGCTGCACTGGAGTATACAGCCATCATAAATTCAACACTTTGAAACTACAAGCGCATAAATCATGGCCATATAACCCAGAGGTTATTGCAGGGGAGTAGGAGGGACTTAATGCTAACTGACTAAAATGTGTTCTTGAAGTGTTAGCGTTGCGTTAGCATTGACTTCTAGCTTTAATTAAAATTTTCAACATAAAGACCAATCTATATATCAAATGTCAATAAAAGGTTACGTTATCTCAATGGACACCGACTGTTCTACCACTTGCCTTCTGGAAAAAAGACTTCAGGGTATCTTGATCAAAATGAATGTATTAACAACTTATTAACATTTACAATTCTAGCCGACTCTGAAGATCAATATTTTATTAATGATTCATCAACATATAAGGTGACCAACTTTCGAGGTGTTATTTGCAATGGACAAAAAACATTTTTCGATTTGAGATGCCCTCCTGGTGAAATGAAGAGCTAGCTTTAGCAAGGGACTATTTTCAGATGCGGATGAATACACAGTTGGCTGTAGTGAGTATTAAATGCACCAGCACGGTTTTCATTTAACTACAATGCCCACGTTTTTTGCACTTAAGGCACAAGTCAACCAAGCCACTGAAAGTGGGGCCCTCAGGCCCACAAGAGGACGATGAATCTGGCTTCGACACACACACACACACACACACACACACACACACACACACACACACACACACACACACACACACACACACACACACACACACACACACACACACACACACACACACACACACACAAACTTATTAGTAGCTACACACTCAGTGTTGGTTCTGGTCCCATGGGATGAGTCTGAGGAGGAGACGATGACTCTCGTGATTCAAAGTCACCCGGTCTCGTTGTCAATCAGAGAGGGCAGAGGTGGGAGGGTCAGGGCACCCTTGGGTGACTTGGTCTGCCCCGCCCCCCGCCTCCCACCCCTCACAACATCAATGCTTGCAGTGACACCCACCTCCCCCCCACGTCACCCAGAGGGGGTTATTTTTGCCCGACAGTGTTCACGCCCACTGCTGAGGCCTCGGGTACAAATTGAACCTCTCTCACACACATGCACACACACACACACACACACACACACACACACACACAAACACTCTCTCTTTCTCTCTCTCTCTTGCTGGCATTCATCCTCAGCTGACACTCTGACAGAGCTGCTATGGGACCAAGTGGACTTCAACACATTGACCTGGAGTAGAATCTGCTGTAAACTGACACGGCTCACAGACACACACATACACACACACATACACACACGCGCGGCGAAGCGTTTTTTATTTTTATTTTGACCATGACGGATACCGCGGCCGAGGAGGACAAGGACCCTGATATTGAGCTATTTGTCAAGGTGGGGAGTCGTGTGTGTTTGTGGTGTTGGTGCAGTTTGTGCACGTCACAAGCTGACACTGGATCAGTTCTCTTCTCACATTTGAATTACATTTCCATGCTCATTTTACTGTCCCACTTTGCCTGTAATTGTTTTTGTTTGTGTGTGTGTGTGTGTGTGTGTGTGTGTGTGTGTGTGTGTGTGTGTGTGTTAAGGTCAAATGTAAACTGCGTGTGCCCACTTTAGAATATGTTTGGTGCGTGTGGGTGTGTGGGTGTGTGAGTGTGTGTGGCTTCTTCAAGCGCGCATGCCATGTTGTTGTTGTTGTGTGCTGATTTTCCATGCGTTAACCTGACACCACCACGTGCATGGACAATCTCTTTCTTTCTCTCCCCCTAATGAATTATTACCGGGGTCCTTTCAGCCCCGAGGGCCGCGTCTTTAAACGGTCTGAAGTGACGACACAGCATGTGTGTGTACACTCATGCAGAGGGTTTGGCACTGTCACCAAAGTGTGCTGACCCAACACAGCATGGACACATTGCCTCCATAATGTGTTATTTCCAACCCAGGACCGTGGGTTCTGGATCTCTGCAGCTGAGACGCTGCTCCTGTGTTACTGTTGTACAGTCAGAACCGTGCGTCCAAAGGGGCAGTGAGGCGGCTAATGGAGGCAGCGTGGATTATTCATGTTGGACTCAGTGTCTTGTTACAGTGTCTTATTGCAGCCGTGCACACACACGCACACAAAAGCACTCTTTCACGCATATTCATACAGCTGTATTTGATCATATGTCAATTATAAATATGGTCACGTGCACACACAGACCCAAACCTCTACTTCAAAGTAAAAGCACTGATTGTTCTTCTTGTGTGATGGATGGGATTTGATTAAGTGATTGAGTCAGGAGTGAGTATGTGTGTGTGTGTCTGTTTGTGTGTGTGTGTGTGTGTTTTTGTGTGTGTGTGTGTGTGTGTGTGTGTGTGCGTGTGTGTGTGTGTGTGAATCAGTGTATTAGAGTCTTACCGTGTTTTCATGTGTGTGTGTGTGTACAGGCCGGGAGTGATGGGGAGAGCATCGGAAACTGTCCCTTCTCTCAGCGCCTCTTTATGATCCTCTGGCTGAAAGGCGTTGTCTTCAATGTGACCACTGTCGACCTCAAGAGGTAATAACAACATCTTTATGTACACTTCAAAAAAATACAAGTGCTTCGACAATTTAAGTATGACAGGGACCAATAAACACAACATCCCACGACTCAGTGTTTGATTAAGCAGCTTAAGAGCAGCTTTAAGATGTTATGCTCGAAATACGTGAAGGTAATGAACAAAATCTCAAATGGTCACATTTAACGAAGCTTCACTTAAAAAAAAGATTACATTTGAAAAGGATGCCCAAGGCAGTTCGCCATTAGCAGCAACAGCCTCCTTGGCTGAATAGACTGATAAAAAGCATTTGTTGACTGTAAACTGTAATATTGAATTACTATATATTATTGATTATGTTTGACAGCAGAGGTTGTGAAATGATTCCACTCTGATTAGGAAACCAGATGACCTTCACAACCTGGCCCCGGGGACACACCCGCCCTTCCTCACCTTCCAGGGGGAGGTACTCACCGACGTCAACAAAATAGAGGAGTATCTGGAGGAGATGCTGGCTCCACCAAAGTAGGCCTTGCACGCATAAAAACACACGAGCGGGAAAAGGAAATAGGGCGAGCAACATCTTAAATAACGCCATGTTCGTGTTTCTTAGGTATCCCAAACTTGCAGCAAAGAATCGGGAATCCAACACAGCAGGGAACGACATATTTGCCAAGTTCTCCGCGTACGTCAAAAACAAAAAGCCGGATAAAAATCGAGGTAAGCAAAACCTATTTATATATTAATTAAAACTTGCCCTTAGGGGAATTTGCTTTGCACAAAGACCATAAAAGAATAGAGAAAGAACATCGATAACCATACATGGTAGCAGTGGTGGACTCAGGTTGTCTGAAGAGCAAGGGAGAAAAATCCTGGACATCCTGTTTTCTCCACTTGGGGGACATCCTAGAGGGCACGTCATCATATTTTCTCCACTGGAAGGACATCCTGTTTTCTCCACTGGAAGGAAATCCTAGAGGGCACTTCATGTTTTCTCCACTGGAAGGACATCCTGTTTTCTCCACTGGAAGGACATCCTAGAGGACACTTAGTCATAGTTGTTTCCACCGGAAAGGCATCGAAGAGGGCACCAAGCCTGATCATTACTGAAATGGATAAGATACATGGTGCAAGTTTAAAAAACATCCAGTTAACATATATATTCATTATATTGTTTAATAATGTTCATGACCTCGTAACCTGTGTATGTGTTTATGTGTGCTTCAGCATTAGAGAAGAGTCTAAACAAGTCCCTGGCTAAGCTGGATGAGTATCTGATGAGTCCTCTCCCTGACGAGGTTCAGGTGGGACACCAGAGAGGTGAGGGCGGATCCAATCGCAAATACCTGGACGGAGACGATCTGACACTGGCTGACTGCAACCTTCTGCCTAAACTCCACGTTCTCAAGGTAACCTGCTTTTGGACTTGAGCTTGACTTCTGTCTTGACTTATAGTACAACAATAACTTGTTTTCCGCAGGTGGTTTCCAAGAAATACCGGAACTACGACATCCCGTCCGAATTCAAAGGGTTGTGGGGTTACCTCAGCAATGCCTACAGCCGAGATGAGTTCACCAACACGTGTGCAGCCGATGTGGAAATCGAGCTGGCCTACAAGGACGTCGCTAAGAGGCTGGGGAAGTGACGGCGTCATGAGAACAGTCACTGTCGTAACTTTCTCTCCTTTTAGAGAATCTACTGAATCACACACAGAAGCAAATAGTCTCTACAAAGGAGGAGTAATTTTAAGGCGGGTGTGTTGAGATGTGTGTAAATGTAGCACAGTGTTGCGGCGTCTCAAAGAAGAGACAAACTATTTTATTTTATTTTAGGTTGCTGTGCAGCATCTGAAGTCTTTAATAACATTGACTATGAACAAATGGAAGAGGCTGGAATGGTTTGTTTGCTAATGTTTCCATCAAAAGTTAAAGGGAGCCCAAAAATCCAAAATACATATTTTCTCTATTTTCCTTCAACCATAGTTTCAACATCAAACTGCTTATCCTGAGTAACCGTATCATGATGTCTGTAAAGAGACATTTCTGTTGAATTCATTTTTTTAAATATGATTTGGCGCCACAAGCCGAGTGCCATAGATTCTCATTATATTGGAGAGCAGGCGGACATCTCCACTGCCGATATCTCCAACACTTGGCAACACACACCAAAACAATATAACTTGATATATAGCACTCCAGGTAGAGAAAAAAAATATCCTTGATTTTGGGGTGAACTGTCCCTTTAAGGTGGAAAATGAAATGTAGTTGAAGTTCGCTTTCCCCTGATCTCTACTGAAGTATTACCTGTTTCTGCTCACAGTTAATCAGCTTATTAAACCTGAATAATCATGTTATTAATTAACATACATAATAGGAATAACAGCATGCATAAAACAATGTTTGATTATTTTATCTGTTTAAACACTGTTAAGAATGTGTTTCAGCCAAAGTCATTTGTCTTTTATTGGGGCAGCATTATGGTGTCTGCCTTATAGAGGCAATAATTTAATGATTTACTTTTACGGTGCCGCACCACACTTGTATAATACTGATCGTGGCCGTGAAACGGTCATATGTTTCAGATTAAAAACTACACTTTAAATTTGATGGATCAGCGTATAGTGAAAAGGAAAAGCACCCAAACACACCACGAATACCCCAGCTGGTTGTGTTGTCATGTTAGTTTTAATCATGAATCAAGCTCTCCTTTGCCTTCAGCTCTTTATGTTTGTACAGTTAATTTTATATGTGTGAATATAATATAAATGTGATGTCATTAAAGCTGCAGCTCATATATCCTCATATTCCTTCTGATGATTAGAACCATGGACCCACTGTGTATAAGTTGCTTATTTGAATAATAAATCTATTTTCTCAGAGCCTGAGCTTGAGAGTTGTGTATTCTTTTCCCCGTTGTGTTGGACATTATGAAAATGTTCTCAGGAGACCATGCGACACAAGAATGCTTTGTTTATGACAAAACATGCAAGGTTGTATTAGGCGTGTCGTGTTGTCTGGTAAATCCACCTCTCTTACTGAACCTGAGGCTGATCCGTAAATTCATATTCATATTCATATTCAGTTCTTCCTGATCAATAGGCAGGAATAAACAAAAAGAAAACCTCAAATGCAAAGACCCTAAAAAGAACAATGCATTTCCCTCGAGGCGCTGCTGCGTACACAGCTTTCATCCACCTTTTTGCTTTCAGCGTTTATTATCTCCTCACAGCGGGTTCCCCCGTCTCCCTGTCAGCCTCCTCCCTCAGCACGGAAAGTTTAAGGTCTTTCCACCTCAGTTTTGAATTTTATTGTTAATAATTCTGGTATAAATACCAGAATATAAGTAGCATATCTTTTGATGTAATTTCCAGAATAATCGCCTGCTTGTCACTACATAGTACAATTATAATGTACACGATTGAGCAGTACTTTACTTTTCATGCACTTAAACAATGCGTGTCTTCTCAAACCCGAGCTGGACTTACCAGCTGTGTGGGATAGCGGAGCACATCTTCAACCTGAGCTTGAGGCTGGGGAAAGTACACAGGGGGAAAGTACACAGCTGACAGGAGGAGACTGGACAAACTGGTAAAGAAGGCCAGCAGCGTGCTGGGGTGTCCTCTGGATACTGTGGAGGTGGTGGGAGACAGGAGGATGATGGCCAAGCTCTCATCCCTGATGAACCACGCCTCCCACCCCATGCAGGACACCCTGGCAGCTCTGCACAGCTCCTTCAGCCACCGGCTGATTCACCCCCGGTGTGTGAAGGAGAGGTACCGCAAGTCCTTCCTCCCTGCTGCTGTCAGGTTGCACAACAAGCTGACCTCCCAGTAGCCCACAAACATTCTGGACTCTCAATACTTGAACACTTTTTTGTATCACTCTGGTCACTTTAATCCATTCTGGTGCAATATTTTGTAATATTTTGTAATTTGTATATTCAATATTCTGGTCACTTTAATCCATCCTGGTGCAATATTTTGTAATATTTTGGAATTTGTATATTCAATATTCTACTGTACATTCAATTTATTCTTTACTGTTTATTTTATTATGTTTATTACTGTTTATTTATATTACTTGATTTCTTTTATCTTTACGTACTGAGCAATGCTGCTGTAATCCTGTAATTTCCCCACTGCGGGACTAATAAAGGATTATCTTATTTTATCTTATCTCTCCATATAAATACAAAGGGCCCATTGTGTCATGTGAAAGCCAGCAGATGGCAGTAAACACAAAGCTTTATTTGGTTTGTGAGAGCGCGACCATATACTTAGGGATCGTCCTGATTTATAGCTCCACTTCTGAACGTCAGTCCCCGTGGCTCAATATTATATTAATTTACAGGCCCTGTATGTATGCCTCAGTCAATCTCAGTCGTGGAAAATGACAATAACACACTGTAAAAAAAATACTGTGTTATGCAGCTGTTATTTTCCATTCCAAGTTAATGCCCTGTCCTGAAAATACAACATAATTTAATACTACCTTATTTAGAATAATATGAGCATAATGTAGTGTGACTGCAATATAAATGTCGTTAATAGTATCCTTAACGCAGATGCAATGATGTAACTATGTAGCATCTTACTGAGTCGCTGGTCAAGATGGAGATAAAAATCGCCAATCTTAATTTTCACATTAAACATGTCAAATACAGGGCGCGGGGTAAAAAACACAATGCGTATTTGTCACCTCACTGTGTACTGTGCTGCCCTTCACCTTCTGCTCAGCATGAGCCCCGTTACGTTTCCGCGGGGGTCGGTAACACGCAGACGGTCCCTAAAGTGTCACTCGCCTTTTCTGCAAGTGGGCAGAGCGAGCGCAGAGGCTCGTGCGCACGGGCTGCTGTGGTCGAAGTCTCTCCCTGTCTGCTCCGTACAACCACGTCTCCGCCCGCTGGTCGCCCCTGGATTCTTACGTCTCGTTTACCGCCCCGTATCACCACCGTGGGCCACCGACAGAAACCATTGGAGAGGTAAGCCTCCCCGTTTTTGTCTGGGTCATTTGTTCAGATAATGCCGCTGGGGAAGAAGAGGTGCAGTGTTTGGCCGTGTGTGTGCTCGGGGAGCCAGGGAGGAGGAGGAGGGCGACTTGTCATTGCGGCTGTGCGTGTTTTGTTGTGAAATGTGCGGCGGGCGAGCGGAGGAAGCAGAACTAGCAAACTAACGGCGCTAACGGCGCGAGGAGCGACGGTAGCTCGCGAGCGAGTCGGCTAGCCACAATAAAGCGAACGTGGCCAGTAACGGAGCTAACGTCACCGCTAGCTGCGTCTTCTTCTTCTGTTTCTTCTTCTTCTCTTCTCTACCCATCGGAGCGGTAACCGCCGCAGCGAGCAGGGGGTCCCATTGTTAATTCACGGCCGGTCAAGCTAACTAGCTCGTAGAAGAAGTCGTAGCAACAGCAGGAACCCGCAGAGTCTCGAACAGGTTGTTCAAGAAACGACGTTCAACTCCGCGAGAGTCATTCTGTGTGTGTGTGTGTGTGTGTGTGTGTGTGTGTGTGTGTGTGTGTGTGTGTGTGTGTGTGTGTGTGTGTGTGTGTGTGTGTGTGTGTGTGTGTGTGTGTGTGTGTGTGTGTGTGTGTGTGTGTGTGTGTGTGTGTGTGTGTGTGTGTGTGTGTGTGTGTGTGTGTGTGTGTGTGTGTGTGTAACGTTGACCGCTGGCACCGTCAGCGGTCTTCCTCTGTGAGATAGTGGCACGAGTGAGCGCGCCGCTTTCTCACCGAGGAAGCGTTACACACACACACACACACACAGGTAACTGTCTAAAACCTGAAACGCGAAATCAGCCAGTGATTAGGATGTAGGGAGAATGAGAAGCTTGGTTTTCTGTCCTGATGTGCATTAGGTCACTCAGGCTCATTGAGGCACTTAGCTCACCAGCACAGTCCAGTCATTTTCAACCTGTAATCAGGTTACAACATGCTGATTTGATTACACGAGATGTATGTTGTGTAATCGTCATGCAGACAAATGTGAGTACTTTTAATAAGAAGCCCTGTCAAAACGTATTTATATATATATATATATATATAATATAAAAAAAAAGATGCTTGGGATTTGTTTTTGGTGGGCGATGTATGGGAAATTTCCCTTCTGAGACTAAATGTCAACTTTGTTCAGCGTGACCCAGCAAAAACAAACAAACGCCCCCCTGATTCTGACCATCAAGCTAATGCTGTGTAGTGGCCATCCCAAGGTGAGCTGCATCCTGGCTTTATGAAGAGCTCTTTCAGACAGCCTTTTTTTTTTACTGGAGCCCTTGGGATTATAGATCCAGAGGAAAAGGAGCTTTGCTTCGATGGCATGCTTCACTGGCAAGAAAGTGTGTGTGTGTGCGCTGGGGGGCTTGGGCGGAGAGCGAGCAGAGGCAGTGGAGGAAGGAGGAATTGAAGATGGAGGGCTCGGGAGGCTGTGCTGATGGATGCCACGCAGGGAAGCCTTTGCGATAGAAGGGGCTCCTGTTATCGCTGCACAAACGCACACGTACACCTGTCGTCTCAGGCTGAGGTCAGAACGAGGTATTGAATCGGCTCGTTAGGAGAAAGATCGTCAGAAACCCCACTCCAGCTTGGCCCTCCAGACTGAAGAGGCTCTCTCTGCCGTCACATGACGCACACTTCGCTTCTTTACAGTCGGCCTACTGTTCGCAGCTGCACTCATTTATTGTTGCCTCACGCAGAGGGATGTTCATTGGTCGGGCAAGTCACAATGCCAGCATTAAATCCCCTTGAAAAGCTGTTTTCACATCGCGACGGGAAAAAAAACTGAAGAGGTAATAAAAGGAAGATTATGGATTTTTCTAAAGGCCTTCTCTGTAACCTCAAATGCTGATCGCATCCTCAATTTCATGCCTTTGTTTTTTTAGGGTCTTGGAGACCGTTGAAAGATTTCCATCATGTTGAATGTTGGTTGATATACTGCTGATAAAAACATTCAGATGGTATAGGAGTCATTTTTAATTGTACAACTGTTGGCATTGTGGCTGCTGCTTTCCATCACACCCCAAACCTGAAATACAGGAGTGAAAGTATTCATCTTAGCAATATCAGGTGGCCTATATCACAAGCTCATAAAGCCAGCAGCCAGACATAGACAACTGACTGTAAGTCTTTGTATTTAGATGGATAGGTTGAGAGGACGTGGTTAGTATCAAATTGTGGTGCATTTGAAATTACCCACAAGCACGGAAAGTGATGACATTTTGCCCTGCCAGACTTCTTTTGAAGGGTCTTTAGAGGATTTGGATTGCATTAAGAGTGAAGACCAGCATTAGGATTAGCTTTATGTCAGGGAAAGTGTTCTCGGCATGAAGTGCGCCGCAGAGGGTTAGGGTTTTAGAATTTAATGCAGTCAGCGAAGGCCCTCACAGGAACGGTGGGGGCCTGTTTGCAGAATATTGTGTGTGTGTGTGTGTGTGTGTGTGTGTGTGTGTGTTTCCAAAGTCACTCAAGCATTGTTCTTTTGCATAGCATTTGGAGGCCAGCTTGTGTTGGCATAACAACAGAGTTCGTATGTGGTGATGACAGGGAGAAGGAAGTGCCACGACTGCCCTCTGCACCTCATCTGCAATTCCTACCCACACTTGTCAGCGAGCTTGTTCTTCGGCATGCAGGTCATGTTCACGGCTGTCCTCTCCCTCTCATCACATGTCGCGGCGGGTTAAACTTGTCCGCGGTGGTATGAGAAAAGAGATGCCGTGGCTGTTTTTTGCGGATGGCTTTATAAAGTGTTTAAAAAAATAAAATAATTAAGTATGTCCTTTTACAATGTCATTCACCACAAAGCGTTATGCTAAGCTGGCTAGACATCGAGGGATAACTCAGGGTCAGAGATCTGATGTTTAGAGAGCCAGCAATACAGTTCCTGAGAGTTCACTTGGTGCTGTTGGTCTTCATTGTCCCACAGAAATGGCCACTTCCCGTCTTGTAAAAATGTGCACAGCCTCATGACCTGCAAGAAACAGCCCGTCTGTTGCTTCCTTTTGTTTGTTTTGGCTTCACCTTTTTCTGATTTCTTTGTTGTCTCCACTTTGTGAATCTCTAAAAAATTATATATAAATAAATAAATACAAATTAAAAAGAAGATTCATTTTTTGGTCACCACCGTTGGCTTACATTTCTTTGAGGATGGTGTTAAATTGTTTTCAGCATGTTTTCTTTCTCCCAGCTCCAAAAGTGCTGCGGCGATTCCTTTTTGTGTGGACAGTGAAGAGTTCACTGATTCGCTCCCGTGTGGAGGGGGACACGCCGGTCCTTGTCGGGCGCTCCTGCTGTTTGAGCCGTCTGGAGAGTCCGCCTGATCGGAGCTTCCTGTTCCTCATTTCCAATCGCTTGTGATTGGATTCAGGCCTTCAGGGTGGAGCTGGACTTCTCTCTGTGGAGGCCGAGGTTGTCAGCCATACCAGGGGCTTCAAACACACGTGTTGGAGTGTCAAGAGAAATAAATTAAACGTTTTTGCAAACAAAACCAGAGGGGTGTAAACAAGACTGGTAACCAGTGGACAGTTTTGTCATTTGTAAGCAGACTCTGCTTTTCCCCTGTGCCAGGGTTCAATGCCACGGTTCAATTGACGGCGTTCACACCAGCCCAAAAGAACCTCTCAACCAAGCAATCGGACCCGAGTTCAATCGGACCGTTTGGGTGTAAAAACGGCATATAGGATTCTGTGATCAATGTGAAGATATTATTTATTTTGTTAAACAAATCTACATTAAACTTTTATAATTTAACTGAAATTCCAGATTTCCTGTAAAAATGTCTTTGTTCCAGCACTCGTGACAGATGAATAGAAAAGGAGAGGTGATGGAGAGAAGTAGACGTGACAATCTTTTTAGTTTGAATGCTCAACACAGCATTTTTTTTATATCTCATGTAAAAGAACATGTCCTGGGTTTAACTTCTCATAATAACGTGACGCTTGACCGCTCGTGTGCATCACCTTCCTCTTTGATCTGATCACCCTGATGCTCGGAAGTCTCACCTCCTCCTCGTACACAAAGGCTCAAGCTAACGGCTGAAGCTTTCTCTTGTCTTGTGAATATGTGAAGATTTATATGCCAAAAACTTTAAAATTGGTCCCCCTGGAAGAAGTGTTTGAGCCCATCAGTGACTTAATAAAGAACACATTAACATCGATCCGTGTATCTCTCGCATTTTAGAAACTCCCTGATTTTATCTTCTGGGGAAACCTGTCTCACGCCGCCGGGGGTTCTAGATCTCCATATCTGGTTACGAGCTGGACTCGCACCAGTAAGGTGGCGGGGGCTGCAGCGGGGCCCCGTTCCTCTGGAGGGCCCTGATGAATAATTGAGAGGCGGGGCCTGTGTGAAGAAGGCCATTAAGATGCAGAGTCACACCGGTCCCCATGGCAGCAGGGCCATGTTATCGGGATCACGTCTCCTTTGACTGGGGCAACGGGCGAAACTAGCACAGTCTCAGTGTGGGAGAGGATGGAGCGGTTTCACTTTCCTGGGTGGGGTTTTTGAAACTGAAAACGATCCCAAAACCGGAGCCTTTAAGTGTCTGTGCCAAATGGATCCGTAAGGGAGAAAGGTGGGCTAAGTGAGGCACATTAACTTCATATTTAGAAAAATGTCTTTCCATGTTTATTGGCTTTTGCTGCTGCACTGGGCAGAGTTCAATAGTTCATGTGTATGACATGTATATGTAGGGAAGTACTTACATTTGAAAACCTGGAACTATCCCATGAATTTGAGTCACTTTATTATCAAAATAGTTGCAGTTGATTCATTTTTGGTAAACCGATTAATGACCTTTTATAGATGTCACCGTGGCCTCTGGGAGCTTTGTGAAGTGTCTGTCAAACAACTTGATCTCCAATATAATCTGTAGATGTAATGGTGAGTCGTAGCTATCAAACTCCATTCTTTTGAAAAAGAAGGGCTGCTGGCTGTCACCACACTCGGGCGACTCTGAAGTCACCCGAGTGTGAGACGTGGAGCTCCACGAAAGCCTATTTATATTAGGGAGAAAAATGGATACTTTTTCCAAAGCCGATCCATAATTGATGGCCGAAGCTACATCTAGAGCATATTTCTGTGGTTATGCAACGGGCTCTTAGTGTACGTTATTTCAGTTCGGTAGAACGCTCTCTCTATTTTCGACCTGGAGTAATGCACTGGAATTAATCCAGACCTCCCTCCGCCTGCTTCACCTTTCTAAAAATACCCCCTAAACTGCACTTTTAAGGGAGTTATTTTCGTCTCGCAAATGCAAAGGAAATGGACGGAGTCTTTACCTCGCTCGGCCATCTGGCCCGCTCTTAACAATTCAGCATATGACCGAACCGGGGCAAAGGCTGCGTGATTATAAGAGCTCCGTTGGAGGGATATTAAAAGCCTAAGATGATTATTTTGACAACGATGAGATATCATCTTTTACTCTAAATCCCTGCGACTTTACCATAAACCAGATACATCTGTGCACACGGGGGAAATGAACCAAGTCCCCATGACTGCAACACAGAGTATTTATTGTCAATATACATATTGGCTTTTTACTACGGCCAATCCCATACAGGTATTTCTGAAAGCTGGAAACTGGGGAAAAAGTTGTTCTTGGTTATGGAAATGCTGAGTCAGGGTTTGCTTCGTTGCCATTGAACTAGAAATTGACTCAGTCTGGAACCTTCAGCCAATCACTGTTTATTTTTCTTTTTGGGTACCAGTGTGTCTTACAGTATTCAGAGGGATATTTGGCACCTTGGAAATGTGCTCGTGCCCGGTGTTTGTACTTTTTTCAGTGACATTGCCATTGGGAATTAGTTTGAAAGATACCCACCAGGACCGTCCAGATACGCTATCACTTGTCACGCCCCGGATCCAAACGGATGGTTCCTTTCGACTGGTTATGCGATCGGTCACACCAGTGATGATTTTTATTTTGTATTTAGATAAATGGATTTTTAATATAGCACTCTTGTAGTCCACCGACCAGCACCAACATACATACACCAAAGTGTGTGGGGTGCAAACCCGCTCATCAGGCGTGGTTAGGGGTTCAGTGTCTTGCTCAAGGACACTCAAACCAGGAACCTTCCGATTGCTAGACGTCCGCTTTAATTCCCGAGCCATTAAAGGCTGGATCAGGTCACCGGTCCAAACACAAAATAAACGTTTCACATGTTTGTTTTCCTCTTTCTCCCACAAATGGCAGTTATCACATCCATCTGTAAAAATATGCTTCTGTTATTTCCTCACGAGGGAGTGGAGAGTAGAACAGACCCTCCTCTTTTCATGTCTGGCAGGGCGTAGCGGCACTACAGTGTGGTCGATACTGGAAACCGAGAAACAAATGCAATTTGAGCTGTAATTTCAGCTCTGTTGTCCCCAACAAGGGACAAAAAAGTATTTTGTAGCAGATATGGGAGGATGCCGATTCCTCCCAGGCCTGAATGATTCAATTGTTTCTGTCCACAGCGCCACTTGAACCCACAGGGCTACGTGCACTGCCGCCTCTTCCAACAATGACAAAAGAAAACCACTCGGCAGGTTGTTACGTTATCATCTCAAGTTGCGAAAGGTCGTATATTTCCAACCTTAGCTGGCTGTCAACACAGTTTTCACTTGGCTGTTGCTGCTGAGCCAGAGGGCTTTCTGCCAGTCAAATTAAGATCCCGAATTAGAAATAGAATAGCCGCATCACTCCTGTGATTGGAGGGTTTTCCCCAACAAAGTGATGAGCGTTAAATAAGATGCGTTGGCGGAGGAAATCAGGCTCTGACTGACAACTATTCAGAAACGGAAACTTTCATTGAGTCAACGTTCTGTGTAGGTTTTGGTTTGTGCTCCTCTCAGCGGCGGAGCAGAATTCCTCTTTGATTAACGGCCCCAAAACCCCCCTCCCCCCCATTTAAAAACACACTCACACCCTTGTCGGTGCCCAAATAGCAAGCTTTCCCCAAGCAATGAGAGACATCCGATGATATCAGCACTGCAGATTGCACAGCGCCACGGCCAAGGGCTTGTCTCATGAATTCACCTTTCACTGCAGAGATCCCCCCACCCCCCACCATTCCTCCCCACCAAAACCCTTTTATTACACACATCACAAAGCAAATTAGACTTAGTTAAATGTAGTAATAAAAAAAAAGATAGACAAGAATTTGTATTTTTTTTTCCCCTTGTGGACGTCCCTGCTTTATTAAAATACAAAGATCTCTGTTCGCACGGGAAGCAAAACAAAAGCCTTTTGTCTTAAATGGAAGAACAATTATGGTTGTGTCATAACCCTCTGTGAGAATCCAGGCCCGGTCGGAGGCTGCTCGCAGCTGTCTCTGACCTATTTATGAAGCGGATGGATGTAAGGTGAAAGCAGCCCTTTTGTGTTTCTTGGGAAGGTTCTGATGATGTTTCCTTCCAAACGGCTCCACGCCGATACAATCCATCGTTGCCACGCGTCATTCTCAACACGACCGCTCAGTGATTCAAGAAGAAAAATATCCATCTTTAGTGTTTTATTTTGTGTTCCTCGCGGTGGGACCTGGTCATAGACTCTTTTTAAAAGACGCAGTCTAAAAGCACGGCTCCAGAAGTCCCCTCCCCACACTTAGCCTCACTTACAGCTACCGCAGTCGAATGCAGATGACAGAACAGCCAGCGTCGGTTTGGCTTGATTGCGTGCTGAAAAGATGATTATTTAATTTTTTTTGTTGCTCGACGTCCAAAGCCAGAGGCATTTCTTTCCTCGGGCATGGATTGCTTTGAAGTCGTCATTAAAGACTTGTTGAACTGTTTAACAGCTTCAAGAGCGCTGCAGGGGCCGACTCATTTTGGCATTAGGGCCAAGAGTTTGATGGTGAAGAGATTTGGCCAAATGTGTTATCATTGAAAATCAGCAGTAGAGATGGCAAGCGTGAAATCACATATTGCTGTTTAACATTTACATGAATTTGCCTGGTTGGCTTTATTCTCACAGATCTGTGAAGCTTGCAGAGAGGATAAAAGGGAATGTCATTTTTGTTTCAATATGAACGGCTTTTTAGGAATATTATATTGTGTGTTTGCTCTGATCGGATCACGGCTAAATACGTCTATTTACAGCATTAACGGCAAAAAATGAAATTTTCCGTTGCTGTGAATGTGTTAAACAAACGGTACATGCATTGTGAGTCGCAGCCTTAAAGGGGTTTTTTAATTGTGTAACTGAGACAGTGGAAACTGCAGCAGAACAAAATGAAAGCTGCAGCAACAGGAAATGCGGTGGTTTGTGATTCTGCAAAACGTCTTGATCGCGAGCTGTGTGTTCAGCTCTGGCCCCCATCAGATGTGTCTCGTTTTCAGATGAAATCCAGGTTAGACTGAAGACACTTTCCAGTTCACGCTCGCCGCATCCTTGCGACCGCATGGGTTTTTCCGCGTGGCGTCAGTTTTTGCTCATCCGAGAATACCCACGTCGGATAAGGTCAGCGTGGTTCCCAGAGAGGAGTGACTAAGTCCTGACCCCAATGTCCCCCCTCAGGCCTTAAGCCCTGATCCCTCAGGGACTCGACTGATGTCACCCGGTGAATGGTTGAGGGGATGCAATGGGCTCGAAATAGTGTGAATACAAAAGGACACTTTGTGGCTACGAATCACGTTACCGACAAAACGTGTTGCGCACAAAAGTGGGTTTTGTTTTTTTTACGTTTTTGACTGCCTGATTTTAACGTCTCACTGCATCATTCAGCAAAATGAAAATAACTGGCTAATGATTAAGTCAGGTGTGTAATAGTCTACGCTTGCATTGCTCTGCTTTCATGTGTTTTTCTGCATTTTACATTTTTAGAAATGCGTCTTTTAAATCCGTCTCGAATGCTTCTTAAAATTATTTGGTGCCAGCTCCTAAAAATCTCTTTTTTTATATGATTTAAAACATATTTTAAAATAAAAGTCAGTTGGTCAACATCTTAAAATGTCCGTTTCCCACTTTTTATTTTTTTTATTTTGTAGACGAAATGATTGACAGATTAATTCATAATTACGATAATTGTTGTAGCCCTACTTTTACTTGTTTACTTTTACTGTCCCTGACTTTTCGCCTCCGACACACCTTTTCTTCTAGTGAGAATAAATCAATAAAACTGACCTTTCTACGTTTGAATACACATCCTCATCCACAAAGCGCACGCAGACCAAGAGCAACAGCTTCCCTCATTTGTCAAAAGCCTGTTGAACAACAGAAAAACAGAAAAAGGCATGCACTTAAAGTTCTGTCCCTGTTCTCGCTTGCCAGCGTGGAAGATAAATCACAGGCTATCCAAATGTTTATATTTTGACCCTCTTGCATTAATCCCTTACAGCGCCATCAATCACAAAGATCGCACTGTCTGAGTGAGATACAGCCGCTCGACGTTGCCTCGCTTTCAGGAGACGCATTAAACTTTAAATTGCTTCTGAAGACCTGCTCTGGTTTTTCTTGCTTAAGGTCTGTATTGCTTTCACGTCAGACATAATCTACACCAACATGCCCTTTATACTTATTTGTACTGTGAAAGAGAAGATTTTGGATGGATGGCGGGCCCTGTGTATGTTCTGTTTTCCAATTTCCTTTAAAATATATATATATATATATATATATATATATATATTATTGATAAAACATAGTCGCTACACTGCATGCCTCCATTCGACCTCTCCCATCCTGTTGCGTGAACACAGTCTGGTGTGTCACTATCCTGCATGCATGTCATGAGAGCTTGCACACACAGCAAACAGCGTGCCTCTGTGCTGTGTGGTCCGTTGCAGCTATAAACCGGCTGCCTCGCTCAAAGTAACAGGCCACTGGCTGTGAAGTTGCCCCCCCCCCCCCCCCCACCCCCCGCCTCACTTCCTCTTTTTTGAAAATCCGTTGCAGAATCAGTGCATCTCGGTGAAGCAATACATCACATAGATGAGACTCGGCAGTGTTTGTACGCCATATGAGGACGTTGCAATATGCATTTGTTCTCTGTTTTTATTATGACTTACTGAATTATGGCAAAAGCTGCTGACTCATTGTCTAATAATCAGAGCTTCTATTGTAATGTGGGATTGGGTTGGGAGAGGGAACTCCCTCATTGTGATCATCCTCTCATTTCTCTTTCCTCTCTGTCTGTGGCAGGATGCAAGAGGTCGGACTGAGTCCACTGAGATGCTACTGAGCGGTGAGGATGGGCCAGAGAAGAAAATCCCGCTGGTGAGGCAAACAAGCCGCGCGCCACCTCCCAAAACCCGCCGCCACACCAACTAATGCAGCCATGCCCCGCCTGCCCTCCTGAGTCCCCCTCTCCCTCACCTCTGCGCCTCCCCCCCTCAGTCAAATCAGAGCCACTGCGGCACCCCCGACCAGTCAGCATGGCCACGCCCTTCCTGTGGAAGCTGTCGTCCCAGAAGCTGGGCTTCTTCCTGGTCAGCTTCGGGTTCATCTGGGGCATGATGCTGCTGCACTTCACCATCCAGCAACGAGCCAGCCACGAGAACAGCGCCGTGCTGAGGCAGCAGATCCTGGACCTGAGCAAGCGCTACATCAAGGCGCTGGCTGAGGAGAACCAAAGTGTCATGGACGGGCCCTACGTGGGCACCATGACGGCTTACGGTGAGTGGCAAGCTCCTGAGCTGCACCCCATGTGACCCGAGAGAGAAGTAAGAAATGCCTGACGTGTCTGGTGTGTGGCAGACGCAAGAAACCATGATGTGTACAGCTGCCTTTCCCAGAATCGGCATGCTATTAGAGACGCTGTATGAGCCACAACTTCTTTGATTTTTAATAAGATCACTACTGAGCCGGTACCCGTTAACAGAGTTAAGATGTGGGGCCGCCTTGCTACGCCCGTCTGTTTTGACATCTTCTTTAAATTGCGCCGACTGGTTGCACTTGTCTTCCTTTGCAGGGGCAGCATTGCTTTGCATTCAAGAAAACCTGGGAGATTTAATGCTGATGCAGCCGCAAAATACTGTAATAGCAAAGGTCCAGGAGACCCATCAATAAGTTATTCATGCTGTTAATAGACCTGTATGGCTCGATGGGAGGCTTCATTAGGAAACCTGAGATTGGAATTGATTGTCCCTTTAATGCAGAGAGAAACAACAGGATACAGTAAAGAAAGTAAGATTAGAATGCCGGAGAACTATAAGAAACCAGCGCAATACTTGCTTAGCTTATTTAAAAGCACTGTACGTGCAAACCCACTCTATAATTCCCAACATCTATACTTTTCTTTTCTTTCCAAGAAGAGAAACTCTGCCTGATGACAACATCCTCATCAATCATGTTATTAATTAAATGTGATGTCTATAGGTCTTCCTGTCACACAATCCCAGAGTTTCCAGGAAACGACAAGCGTCTTGTCCAGTCTCCACTCGTACGACAGATTGATTTTCTGCAGACCGCCGTCCCAGCATCGCATCCATCTCATGTCCCTCCATTAGATGGGGAGGCAGCAGGATCCTCAGTGCTTCCTGTGCTCACTCATTTTGGTCAATGATTCGTCCTGATACAATCTGTAGGAACAGAGTTTCCACCTTCGATCCCCGTAAATGCCCCATAAAAACTGAATGCGTTCGAATTTAATGTTGCGTCTCCCGAAAGCCCGTTCGTCAAGTCAGGTCGCTTTTATTTCTATGGCTCGGTATCGTACGTTCTCCTCGAGGGGCTTTATGGTCTGTGCAGCACGCGGCGCCCTCCGTCCTCTGCAGATTAGAAGACCTGTTGAGCAGCACGATGCTGGCAGACTGCCCGTTTATACACTGCCGGGATTAGATACTCTTCTAATCCGACATCTAAAATATGTTCTTTAACTTGTAAAATGTCTTGATTTTGTCATGATCTAAATTTCAGCTAAAATGCAGTTTCACATTAAACATTTAGTTTGAAATACGACAATACAATTGTTTTGTTGCAGATTGATCTGCTGATTATTCTCTCTGTTTGCTCCAAAAGAAATCTTCCTGTAGGTCTCTAGTCTAGGAGAGAGCCGCGCCATTCAATATCTATTAGATTTCAGGAGTAGGCCCTGGTGCTACGTTTGCACACGTCTCTCTACCTGGCGCCGGCCTCCAGGCGCCGGCGTACCGGCTCATTCCTCCATGTTAAAGTCTGCCGCGACAGGGATATGACCCTCGGACATGCTCCTTTGGGCCGGTGTCGGGATTCAGGGATGTAGCTGCCCACCGGGTCCGGGACGTGAGCTCGGATTTCTGGTCTAATCCTCTCCGGCCTCCCCAGGGTGGAAGGTCATTGTGTGCTATTACGTTGGAAAGATACGGAGACCCCCTGACAGGCCTGGGCTGAAGCGGATGACAAGAAACGATAGGAATCACTGACGAATGCCTCGGGCTTATGCTCCCGTGTAATCACTTCTCTTTAATGCTCATGGGCTTAATGAAAAAGCCCAGGTCATCGTGCATCCAGATTATTATCTCCTATGACACTGTTATTAAAATCAAAGTGTGTTCACCGCTCCAGGGTTTGTTTTGCAGCTGCGTCACCTCCTGAGAAATAAGACGTATTTGAGTCGGGCAGCAATATGTCCTTCAGTGAGCTATTGCTCATCTGGTAACCTGGCAGCAGCATCGGTGCACAGGAGGAAAGTCGAGGCATCACTCACAGCGTGATGAAGGTCGCGCACTCAAAGCTTCACGTTTAATTATTGTACAAACCTGAGAGCGTTTTCTTGCTCTCGTAATACATTTTTACACACGCAGATGTTTTTCCCACAATGTCTATTGATGTCTATTGGAAAAATTGTTCTCGTTCTATATACTCTGCTGCTACTCAGTTATTGTTTACACAGCTTCGTCTTTCCCATCGTGAAGCTCGTTGGCATTAGCTGAGGAGCTGGATATTAAACTGGGCCTGGTGAATCCCTCTTGATGTACAGCCTGGGGTCAGCGGGCATAGGCCTGTGTGTGCCGGAGGTAAACAGAGGGGGGCATTAACTCAGACCCCCCCTCTTCTAATTCTGTTCAGGCCAATAGTTCTGGCAAGGCCGCTGCTCCAAAGCTCTCCGTTTGGTTTCCCGCCCCCGGTTTCGCTGCACCGCTCCTCCCGCCACCCAGCTCGTCTCTCTCTCTCTCTTTCTCTCTCTCTCCATCCCTCCCCTCCTCCCCCCACGTCCCCTCGCCAATCTCTCTTGACGTGATGAAAACTGGCGTTTCGAATGCATCGTGGTAAGAGGAAATAAATGTGGCGCTTGTGTGTGTGATGGACAAGCTGCAATTATCATCATCTGATGAAAGCACGCTCGATGAATCACTTCTGCACACACACACACACACACACACACACACACACACACGAGCCAAATGTATTGATGTCACGGTAGACTATGAGGTTGATGATTATGATGGGAGCTCTTTGCGGCAGACAAATGGCATGTTGCTGGTTACTGTACGGCTCCAGCAGCTCAAAACAACTTAACATTTCACTACAAATGTCACTGCAGTTACTGCCGGTTTACAGCATCAAAACAAATGCCACAAAGAAATGAAGCCCAAACATGTTTTAATGCATGCCCTATACGCTTATTACTGGTCAGCTTCCCTTCTCACATTATCTGTGTCTTATGCAGAGAAATGCTCGCGGCAAAATAAAAACGATGCCCACAGAAATGCAAAGACCCAAAATAAACAGGTCACTCGCAAAGTCGGCGTGGCTCCAGTTTTACATTTAAAATGAGCCTCAAGCTGACTGCATGTCACCATCGCCCCAATAATCAGATTCCCGTTCTTCCGTGCAGACTTGAAAAAGACCCTCGCTGTGCTGCTGGACAACATCATGCTGAGGCTGGGCAAGCTGGAGTCCAAGGTGGAGAACATCTACAACGGCACGGGGGGCAACCTGACCAACGGCACCAGCACCGCCGCGCCCAGCGCCACCAACTCTGAGAAAGTAAACGTGGCGGGTATGTACTGCATCTTCTCTTTTGGTCCGGAGTGTGTTGGTGAGGTGTTGAGGGATGGAAAGCTGGATCGGAGACACAGATTTATCTTAAGTCTTCCGTAAAGGCAGAAATCTCGTCCCAAAGGGTTGGAGCTCTGAGAGAAAACACTCTACACCCTCCAGACTTTGAATGAGTTGGATTCAAAAAGCAATTGTTTGGATGAACTGTGACTCGTGTGTGTGTGTGTGTGTGTGTGTGTGTGTGTGTGTGTGTGTGTGTGTGTGTGTGTGGTTTTACACAGTTTCTTGTTTTCCAGAGAAATCCTGTTGTTCAGGGTGTGAACGTGCACAATAAGTATAGTAGCCGAGGCTAATTAAAGAGATGAGGATAAGCTGATTGGGGCTGTTTTCTGCGACCCCCTTGTTCCATTTTAAAGATTCCCATCCGATTGTGCATAACATCCCGAGGCACACAACCAACTAAACTCTGCCAGTATTGCACAGTGCACACCAGGCACTTTATGGGCCCAGACCACATCCTTGGACATAATTCAAATAAGGCATGCTGCATGACCCTTTTATTAGTTTTCATTGATTTTCCTGCCAGCTTTCGGATGATGAATTCAGCCCAGTTGAGAGAGCGAAGTGTTGGTTTTTCTGGGACCCCGAGACTTGCTTTCCGTTGTTTGCGCAGCAATAAACCGTAGGAATGTGTAATCTGTGCTCTGAGGCGGTATGCAGAATTGGATTAGGCTGATTTTGGTTGTACAAAGTCACATTTGAATTGATCTTATCCCCAATGACAGCTGCTGCACTGCCACTGTTTTATCAAATGTTGCCGCTGTCACTTTTTCTCTTTTTAAGAGTTGAACGGCGATAAGTCAGCCTATTTATGGACACGGGCGTCACATGAAAGAGATCAATATCAAGGAAACCGACGTAGTCGACAGCCTTCCTGACTGTCGTGATGACTCCATGTTTCTGTGTTTTTTTTAACCTTTTTTTCTGTGAACCGCAAGCCCCAGATGCCACATCGTTTCTCAGAATCTAAAAACATGACAGACTGTGGCGTCCGTCATGTTTCTTCTGACGGCGCTATAACAATCGTTTAATCTTGGTTCTCTGAATCCTCAAACATTTCCCCTTAAAGTAACTCAAAATAATTGAAGTGTTTTTAGTTTTATGTATTGAAGCAGAATGTTTCGTGAGATAAAAACATGACAGCGGCTATCTTTTTTAAATCTAGTTTGACTTTTTGGACTTGGCAAACGCTCTGAAGTTATTGGAAATGTTAGGATCACACAAAACGACTCAGAGACGATCCTACGCCGCCTCCACTGGAATTTAATTCTACACATAGTACAATACTAATAATATTAGTGTGGCCGGATCTTTATCTGCAGCTTCCAACATTCCAAACTATATTATTACATTATATAAGCCAATATACATAATAATATTAGTATAAGTAAGTAAATAAGGTTTTATAATAATACATACAAATCAAACGACAAAAGAAAAATCTGATATTCATAAGTGCATAAAATGCTGTTAAAACCTCCTGTACACCACACACACCACACACACCACACACACCGTCTCCTCCGGCGGTGTGTACACTAGTTGGATCTCTGTCTGGTCTCGATCCGGCCATTGTGGACTCTAGAGATGAAACCCTAATCTCACCCACCATTGTCGGGGCAGTGTGGAGCGATGGTACCTGGACCCGTGACAATAACACTGCAGTGCCCTTTCTGCTCACTACTTCCCACTGTACTCGCGAGAGACATGTGGATCCTGAATGCGGGTCGAGCTGTCGAAGCGGCGACTCCATCCCTCTTGGCAACGAGTTAAAGCGATCCCTCACCACTCCAGAGTCTCCATCGGAGCGTGTCTCCTGTCTTGGAGTGGGTGGCAGCCGGCGGGCGCTGCTGCTCCAGTGCTCCTCCCTGACTGGAAGGCAATTACAGAGATAAGAATCGGGACAGTGAGGGAAACACGCCTGGCTTTCAGAGAGGCCTCTATCAAGATGGAGCCGAGCAGCAGCCCTGGGACCGCGCCGCCAGCTCGATTGTGTACGTTTACTTGGCCGAGGACTCGCTGGGTCTCTTCAGTGTTCCCAGTTTTAATCCGGCTTTTACGCTGTCCGATACTTCCCAGAAAACTGGCAAGAAAACGCAAATTGTTTCCTCCCATTTCTTCTAAAGTGAACGTGGTTTTTATTTTATTCACGCACAAATTGCATTCTTTGTGTTTATAAACGGGGCTTACTAGAGCGAACACAAACAACCTGGCACCTGACGGGGGTGAAAAACCTCGGAGACTTTTATTTCCACTAAGTCCCCGAAAGGAATTCCCCGACAAAGCTTCAGCCTTGTTTTTCGTGCGCGGCAATGCTCCGGAATAGCTCCGGCCTTGTGACACCGCCGCGTTAAGCCAAGGACAACGGGCACAGGAGCCCCTCGTGGGAGCAAAACAAGTCGCCTGCCGCTCGGCAGGAGGCAGATGGGACTCGTTCCAACAGCAGCGTCTTTGCCGCGTCTCGCTGATGGGGCTAATCAACCCCCCCAGCGGTGTTTCATCTGTGTGGGCCGGCCTGCGGCGTGGAAATGTAATCTCCTCCTACACACACACACACACACACACACACACACACACACACACACACACACACACACACACTGGCGTAGAGTGGCTGTAACAAATGGTCAGGTGATGATTTGCAGCCTCCCCCCCGTTCTCCATTTTATTCCCTCTACGATCTATTCCTCCGCCTCTTTGTGCTTAAAGTTATCAGCGTCCCCCCCTCGCAGCTCCACCATGCCGCCGCTCGCCAGATTTATAGTGCCGCTTCTCTTCTTCGGTGAACAGAGACCTGTGCTTTCACAGCTCAGGGCATCCTCGCTGCTTTGTCTCTCTCAGCTATCGATCCGCTCGCATCTCTGTTCAGCAGTCACAGTGAAAGATGAGACCCACGGTCTCAATGTCAACAATGGGATGAGGACAAGGACGAGGTTTCTGCTGACGATTGCACATCCCGGTTACCTCACCACTCTGCCGCTCCCTCCGCTTCATTTTTCAGTTCAAACATTCACTTGTGAACTTCACTCAAGGATTATTTTCCTGCAAGACAACCTGAACAATATAATTCCTCTGCAGTCACATACAGTTACATCTTGAGGGCGAGCTTTTGAGCAGGATCTGTGTTCTCTGTTGCGCTCCTGAAGGCTCGTTTACTTCCTCAGCGTGCAGATCAATACTAATAAAGTGCACATGAAACCCACTCGCTGAAAATAAGATGCTGAGAGATGCTGTCCGATCCCACGCGCTTTCAAACACCCGGGTGAATACTAACGCTCATCACCCTGCAGCAGAAATCATTTGTTTTGTCACAGTGCGGATTTATGCTTGATTGTATTTTTTATGTTTGCAGTCCATTTCTTTTTTTCTTGCATATTATTGGGGACGAATACGATGCCTTTCTTGTGGCTGCTTCACAATAAAAGCTTGTTCACAATAAATGCTTGTTGGATCAATGCCAGCGAGCTTATGATTGTGCTCTTATCTTCCAAAATGTGTCAAATGTGTTTCCTCAAGTCCCCAAAAATGTTGGCACGAGAGCTTTGATTTATGCAACAAATCTTAAGTGTCAGGAACTCAGCTGCTCCTGAATACAGTTCAGATACCGGTGCAGGACAATGAGCTCATTCTCTTGGATTGAAGGTGTTTTCGTGATTATGGAGGAAGGGGCAGTGCTCAGTCACTCTCAGTTTAATTGTTAAATATCTTTATTTATTTATTTCCAATTTAATTTTGCAATTTAAAAAAATGTAATTGCTGCCTCTGGTAAAAAATTAAATAAAATGGAAATAAATTAGTTTCCCGGCATCCTTGGCCCGTCACATCTACAGTGTGACCTTTTCATATATAAAAAAATAAGCACACCAACATAGTCAGGAGCGCCTGCTGGAAGAGCACTTTTCAAAACCATGCCGTTTATGAGGTTTTTTAAAAAGTAATTTCTTCTCTATAATTCATTTTTCAGTAGCTTCATTGATTTAGGTCCAGAAGTTGTGATCTGTATAAAAGCCAACACCGTTTGTCTTTAAAAAGAGTGATTTTGGCAGGTGTCTGTTTCGTCGAGCATCAGGCTGAACTAAAATATCAGCGTTTGGCGCAGCAGTGTTTTTCACCACTGAAACAAAGGGCGAGAGCCAACTGCAGCATAACAAGAATTTGAAATGCCAGCTTCTCTCTCATCTGTAAACCCGCTTTAATCTGAAGGCCACTCCACACACACACACACACACACACACACACACACACACACACACACACACACACACACACACACACACACACACACACACACACACGGGATAGGAGGAACATCTGGGTCTAACGCACCATTGGCTGGGACTTGTGCACCCCACTTTCTCACAGGTTTTCTTTCCCTCCTAATTTTAATTCGTTGAGCGCTTTGCAGACTGGAATTAATGAGAGCACATGAATCCAGTCTTTGCAAAAGCAAAAGGATATTCTATTCTTTCTTTCTTCTTCTCTGTCTCCGTGCTCTCTGCATACTGCATGGCTCTGCTGCACTCCATCCTCCCTCCGCAGCCTCTCGCATCCATTGTCTCCTCTTCCCTCTGTGTGCCAGTATTCTTGTTGTGCTGGTTAAAGCCTCGGCCCTGTAGGAATATCATCCGCATTGCCTCCTTCTACCAATTATCAGCCGTTTCCTGAGGCAATTTTCTTTTTCAGTCCACACGCACACTCTCTCGCACTCGCAGCTTGCATTCATTCAGCTGATTTCTCTTCAGGCGAGAGGAGCAGGATCCACATGCAAGGACAGAGCAGGCAGATGCGGGCACACATGAGCGGGGAGTAGAACGCAAAGATGCCTTTGAATGCGTTAACACGGAGCTAAAATTCCCGATAGTGAGATCCTTTTTTGGGTTCCTGCATTATGCAACTCTCGAGCTCTCAAGCTGCCTCTCTAGATCACTGCACACCACTGCGGCGCCCGTGAGTTTCGCAGAGCGTTCACTAACTCCCCTCTTTATAGGAAATACAAATTATCTGGCAAGTCAAGCCTGTCATAGGAAGCAAAACCGCTCTGAAACCTGCGTGTAGCTGTTTTTGGTTCAGAGTTGCGGTTATCGGTTTCACTTAATTTCCCATCTCTTTGCAATAACAATAACAACGCGTGCACCTCGCAGCCTAAACCCTGCAGATTCTCAACTAGATCAACTATGGGACATGAGTCATAGGTCTGCAATGGCCGGGGGGGGGGGCTGATCTTGTTTTTTCTGCCGTCACCGTGCCCTTCACTCCAATGTCGGTTCAAAATCTTCCTCTTTTGGATATTTTTCAGAGAGAACAGTGGGCCGATCAGATTGCCCGAGCACAAAAGAGGGATTGATTACAGTCCAGAGGACGACGGAGAAAGAGGAAACTCATAGCTGGAGTGTGAGGTTACGTAGGGATATTTGGAATATCATTTTTGTTGCCTCAAGGACTTCTCTGCGGAGATGGTGCGATACGTGTGTTTTGACCAGCTCCCTGTCTCACTGGGAAGCCCCTGCTGCGAGGGCCCAGCCGAGCGGATTGGAGGTCTCATCTGACGAGCAGAGAAAACGCTCCTTATACGGCAGAACTAGCCTGAGAATCACGTTTACAAGTTCTTATCGGTGTCAAAATAACCCAGTGATGGCTTTCTGTGCGTGACTATGGTGACGTCCTACTTCCTGTTTCCCGCGCTGCTGCTGTGTGAACAGGAACAAACTTGACTTTTGACAGTTTTTATTCCAAAGAGTTTATTAATTATGGAACCAAACGTCACATGATGTGTTCACATGAACGTGCACATGGCCCAGGATGGTCGGTCGGACTCAGAGGGGCGCTAACGCTGAGAGAGGGAAACTGAGTAGAGCTCGCTTTGTGATACAGGCCCGACTTTCTCTCCACCTGCACAGCTGCTGACACTCCGTGGCTGAGAGGATGGCGTCCATCATCCAGCCGGCCTCCTGTCTAATTGAGGCGCTGCAAAGATTCTCACACACACACACACACACACACACACACACACACACACACACACTGATACCTCTGCTTAGTCTCTTAAAGTGCATCTAAAATTAGTGTCTCTGAGCCAGTGGATCAGAGGACATGGAGATGATGAAAGCTGCACTTTTCACCCGTTATATTTTTCAAGCACTCCGCTCCACAGAATCACCATGGCGACACTTTCGTTCGTCGCCGAGGTGCCTTCGCAAGAAACCACATGCAATTGTCGCGAAACGTGTTATAACGCGTCACGCTCACACTAATTTGGCGCCTGGGAAAGGTTTTGTTGTTTTGTGTGCCTGAGAATGAAATCAATAAGAGTGGGGGGTGAAGAGAGAGAGAGAATGATGCAAACCAGATGTTTTTTCAGATTTCACATTACCTCATGGATTTGGACGGACACACACACACACAGGGAGGAAGAGGGGGAAAATAACCTTGTGTATAATTTCCCTGATTGTTCAGAGATGATACTGTTTGAGGGCTCTCGGATGGCCAGCACTGTGCCAGGAGCTCTTTGAGGTGTTTTCCTGCCTGTGATTCTCCGTACAGTACATTTCAATACATGGATGGATGGATAGATGGACTTGTACTGTCAATAACTATATGTCATGTTTGTCTTTGTGCTTTTGTTCCCTGTGTTGCCGAGGGCCTCCTGTCACTCTGTTTGTTATCTTGTCCGATAGCAAACACGCAGCTTCCTTACGTCCACCTGTGCATCGTCCAGTTAGTGCCCCGCCCTTGCGTGTCCCTTCGAGCACGTCTTCCCTCGGCTTCGGTGCGTCCAAAGTAAAAGGCCGCAAAGCGGAGAAGGCACCGCCTCTGCTGCGTTCCATTAGGAAAGGGAGCTATATTTAGGCGCTCCTTGGCAGCGGCTTCTCCTGCCTGATTAAAGCGAGTAGAAGATTTGCCTGGCGGCTTTTGGAGCTCGCCGGCTGACTGGCCCAATGACAGGATGAAAGATGGGGCTCACCGGTCGGCTGTTTAGGCCGGCCGACCGGATGACCGGGCGTCTGGAGGATGAGATGAGAGTAACTCACTGTGGGCGCCGCACAAGGCGGCCACTCCGTCAAACAACCAATCGTGTTTTCACAATCAAATAATACTGAAACTGACGAAACGCCGGCCCAGCCTCTTACAATAAGAAGCTTTTATTATTATTTGTTACTATTGTGTGCTGTGACTAGCTCACCGGCCTCCCACCTCTTTTCCTCCTCGAACCCACATGGGATTGAATCACCCCTTGTTGCTCATTTCAAAGTGGTTGTTATCAGTTGGGTTATTAAAGCTCTTTGCTGAGCATCATCGATGATACATTGTGGACGGGAACGGAAACCAAACCCTGTTGGTGTCCAATGTACCTGTCATCTGCCCGTGTGATTAAAATCTAACTAGTGGGCCTTGTTTTGCCATTTCCTTTCAGATGTCCACCGAGATTCATGGACACAATTGTTTTTATATACACACCAACCATAATACACAGCATATAACAGTGTGCCAAGGAATGGAGTCCAAGGAGCTCATTGGGACATATGTAGGGGATTACTGGTCCAATGAGATCATAGACTGTATAAAGTTTGGATGTAGGTTTTAAAGTGGGTGGATATCAGCTACAGAGAGCCAAACTGTGTCCTTGTTTCTGGCTGTAAACATGTGTACTTCTGCTGTAAAGGTCTTTTTGACGCCAGCCCCACGTGGCCATTTGAGGAGCTGCTGAACTATATTTAGTGATGACCATGGTGCTGACTGATGTTGTCTGCATTATAGACGACGCCAAGTTGTTATGTAGACACCACCGACAGGTAAAAGCTGACGATATCGGGCATCATGTAACTTGACCTGTTACCAGCTGTCAGTCGCCGCTGCCTTTGTTAACTGACAGGAAGAAAACACGCACTCCTCGCCGTGGTTTTAAATGTCAAGACAACGCAGAGTGGCATTTCATTTTGTAATAGAGCATCTTTGGAAGGTTGCGGAAAGCAGCGGGCGTGATCTCGTGTCGGTGGCTTTCCCTCTAACCCGCTGATCTAGTTTTTCTGTTGTAGCAGTCTGTGGCACGCCATCGCTCGCGCACACACACACACACACACACACACCGCAGCGGCGCAGAGTGTCGGTCATGAAAATGATGCAGGAGCCTCCACCCCCTCCAGACAGACGCATGACCCAGTGCTGGAGCCGCGCTGATTAGCTTCACACACAAACCCTCCTGCAACGCCACCCACAAACTCATTAGGCTGGTGTTTGCTGCTCGGCTTTTATCTATTCGCCGCACAGCCTGCAGTCATGCATTATGTATGTCCTGGCTGTAAAGGTCAGCGGCGATGACGTTAACGTCTCTGAAAATGGGGATATCAAAAAGGTGATTATGTAGGAGGGGAAGCCCGCGTGCGAGCCGCGAATGTTAATCGGCCGCCGATATTGGCTTCCTGGGATACCGAAGGCAAAGCAGGAAAGACATCGGAGTGCAGTCGTGTTGTTTTTGCAAACGGTTCAAGGGAAGAAAAAAAAAAAAGTCTTAAAAGCTGCCTGTGTTTGCATCCTCCTGGGCTCTGAGCTCTTTGTGGTTGCTGATCTCGCCCAGGTCACGTTGCCGGTGGCTGCCGGTCACAGAGTAGTGGGCCCTCTCTGGCTGTCACTCTGAGATGCTGCCTCACTGCAGCGCGTTAGCGTGCTACCACACAAAGCCCCGCAGAGGCTGATGGACTGATTGAACATATGATTGTGACTGGATGATGCCGCTAAAAGTCAAAGGTCAGGGGGCGCCAAAGGTCGTGGATCGTGAAGGTCACCTAACGCCTTTTGGGGCTGGATGGGAATGGGAAGCCATCAAGCGGCCAAATTACCACCTATATCTGTGGCCAGGGGCCAGTTTCTGTGTAAAGGCTACTGGAGGTCCTTCTGTATTCTAAAGAAGGCTAGTGAGCTGTGATGATGCTGAAGAGAGAGCAGGTGGGATTTTGGAGCTGACCTTATTGATGTTCTCTCTTCCTCCAGACCTCCTAAACGGAGCCCAGGAGAAGTGTGAGCTGCCGCCTCTGGAGGGTTTCCCTCACTGCGAGAGCAAGGTCAAGGTGAGACACACACACACACACACACACACACACACACACACACACACACACACACACACACACAGAGCAAGCGAAGCAAAACACCCTGTGCAGAGAAATTTTAAACTTCTGCGAGCACTGACACAGGTGCATACACACACACACACACACACACACAGATAACACGCACAGATGGATGCACAATTTCAATCCGATGGATGTGTTTTTTCTGCCTGTGTGTGTGTGTGTGCACGCTGGTCTCCCCGGAGCTGATGGGGCCCTATCATACACACCATCTGCTCAGCCGGTCCCAATCCTCCACCGATACTGTCAGTGTTTCCGACCGGGCGATGCCAAAGCCTGCTCTACACACACATACTGTACACAAGCCTTTCTTCTTTTCTTCTCATTTAACTGTCATTCCGCTGCAGTTTTACCCTCGGCACACAGTTGGTAACATCTGACAAATCCATTTTCTCATTTTTACCGGAGCTCTTAGGTTGCCGTTGAAGCAAATTCAGGGCAATCTTCATGCCTTGGCCATGCCAAGCGAGTCTGATCCAAGCCCATCTGCCAGGTCTCCCCTCTGCCAACGTCTCTGCAGACTCAAGTTTTTTTCCCCGTCGATTTTTTTTTTCCCACACATGAGAGGCCCCAGAACAACCTCCCTCTCTTCCTGTTGGCCGCTGAGCAGTTCCACTCAATGACTTGCACATGTATTCGAGAAAGGCACACAGTCTTGCTCTTATTTTCAAGCCCCAGATTTTTTCCATTTGATTCCGGGGATTGAAGCCAGCGACTCTTTAAAGTCACAGTCCTCTAACCTCTGAAAACAACCCTGGACTGTTTCCACCAGGAGAGTGAAAACTAGACCAGGCAGCCGCGGCTGTAGAAATCCTAACTGTGTTATGTATTCTCCATGCAAAACAACCTGCCCACACACACTTTTAAATATGCATCCATTCAAAGTGCTACATTATTAGTTATTAGTGAACAACAGTGGAGCTGTTGAAATACATTTGGCTGCTATTAACTCCCATTCCATCTTCCTCCTCTTCCTCAGTGGATGAAGGAGATGTGGAGCACGGACTCCTGCTACGGCAACTACGGCGTGGACGGATCCACCTGCTCCTTCTTCATCTACCTCAGTGAGGTGAGCCCTGCGTGTGTGTGTGTTCATTCATTGTAAATGTGGATTTGAAGTCAATAGAGGCATCTTAAGTCGCTAGCATGTTTCTGTCCAATAAAATACTAAAGTAAATCTCAACAAATAGACAAAAGGCTTTTCCACTGAGCTCCACACAGCTGTTCAGCTGGACTGTTCAGGGTGTTTTGTTGGGGAGAGTTTCAAATGTTGCAAAGGAGAAATGGTAAAAGAGGATGCAGTCAGGTTTTCATTCAAATGTAATGCATACGTTAGCCGACTTTCCATACAATTTGTAAAAATAAATGAAAATTAACACACAAAACCAACAGTGTTTCAGTCTGTTTTTGAAGATATAGGATATCTTCATTCCGCATTTTTTAATAAATCCACTCGAGTAGAGGATATTAGCACAGACAGCCCAGAATATGGCGGCTCAGAGCCTGAGCAGCCCAGAGCCTGAGCGGCCTGACTGCGTTACTTTCACCTGACAACGATCATTGAAGAACAAAAGCGCTAAAAATAAGCACCGAGGTGGAGGGGATTTCATTTTTTAATGAGAGCAAATGAGAGTGAGTTGAGGAGGACTGTGTGGGAGGAAGAGGCGATGATTCAGTGGGATGAAGAAGCACGAGGACAGAAGTGGAATGACTTTGCCACCTGGCCGTCGTCTCTACATATCTATAGCAAAGAGGGGGACATTTGCAGAGGGATAAGTTGTGTATTATTATCCCTTCAAGGGCCACTTTGAGACTTTTAATTTTGCATGATTTAATCTTCGCCAGACCAGGCCTGACTGCCAAATCAAGAAAAGCCTATTTTTTTAAATCTTGCTCAGAAAGAAAGAAAAACCTCAGAAATCAGGACCTCGCCACTCCAGAGGAGCCACAGACTTGTGAGCGGTTTCACGTAGAAACCACGGTTTAAAAGGAATAAGTTCTAGACGTTTCCCCCGACCGCCATTTCAAATATCTATCCCCAGTAGATCACAGCCGTGATTACCGTTCTCTCTCATTTGGACACTTCCATCTTCACCGTCCGTCTCGTCGCTTGCCGATTCACTCGAGGATCCTCCACTAATAACCCGCTGTTTTCATCAAATGAAAAGTCGCCGGGAAGGTCAGTAGCCTGTTATGAATATTGCATGTGAGCTGAAAGCATCACAGTGAACTAAAGAGAGCGCACGGAGCGCTCCGTGTGGGAGAAGTTAGATGGACAACAGCAAAACCCATTAAGAGAAACCTCTTCTTTCTCTGCTTGTGTCCATCCGGTGTTTACGGAACACGGGTACTTTACAGGAAACAAAACGGGAGATTCAAAACAGATGCGTCTTCTCCGCCCTGCTAATCCAACAGCCCTCCGCCTCCGCTCTACCGGTCACGTGATGCCTCCCGGTCGCCATGGCAATCTGTATTTCCATGTCGAGGCGACTGCAATCGGTCTCTCCGTCCGCCGCAGCTACGAGCGCACACGCGCCCACGGATGGTGCGCACGCTCTCCTCGTGGTGCACGCGCGCTCCTCGTGGTGCACGCGCGCTCCTCGTGGTGCACGCGCGCTCCTCGTGGTGCACGCGCGCTCCTCGTGGTGCGCGCGCTCCTCGTGGTGCGCGCGCTCTCCTCGTGGTGCGCGCTCTCCTCGTGGTGCACGCGCTCCAGATGGTGCACGCCTGCGTATAACTCATAGCGGTCCACTCACGGAACAGCAGGTTGGAGAGGGCAACGCGTCGTGATGGATGACGGAGGCAGAAGGTCAGCGCGGCGAGCAGAATAAACACACCTTCCGTGTCTCTGGTGGTGTTGCTGAGAGAGGAGACACACACACACACACACACACACACACACACACACACACACACACACACACACACACACACACACACACACACACACACACACACACACACACACTTCTCCTTATACCTCTCTGTGGTCAGACACCAGGAAGGAAATGCTGAGGCAGAGAAGCAGATGTTGAGGAAGAGAAGGGTACTTACTTTACATCACATGTAATCACAGGGAGACGGGTCAATGTTCCTCTTGTCTCCTTGTTAACTCTCCTCTCCAGTTCTTAATTACTCTCCTGTACTTGACTCCTCTCCTTGTTTACTTTTCCTCTCCTCCTTGTATACTTTTCTCTCCTTGAATTCCCTCTTCTCTGGTTGTTTATCATCCTCTCCTCTCCTGTCCTTGTTTACTCTGCTTTCCATTGCTTGTCTCCTTGTCCCCTCCGCTCTCCTCTCCTTGTTGTCTCTCCTTTCCTAGTTTCCTCTCCTCTCACCTTTTGTCTGGTAAAGTAATTTATAGCTTCCCTTTGTTTGCGTCCAGAGGTCAATGGATAATATTTACTCAGGAATTGCAGCTACTCCTTTAGCCTCTAAATGGCTTGCAGCATAGTTTTAACACACACACACACACACACACACACACACACACACACACACACACACACACACACACACACACACAGTGAGACTGTAGGCAGGTCAATACAGCGACTGAGAAAGAGAGACACCTGTTAAGACAACATAAGCCGCTTCTCTCTGTTGAGTTATTTTCCCCAAGATTGATCCTTTATCTTCCTCAATGGCGTCCTGTGTCAACATGTTTAGTATTTTTATATATTTTTATTCTTAGGTTTTCCAGTAAGACGTGACCAAAGCAGCCGGTGATACTTACAATAAGTATTGTGCACCGTTTACTCAACCAGCCACTACACATTCCCTCACATGTAGCCTTCTTCTTCCAGGATGTATAAATACACTCTTGTGGTTTAAGACAAAGTTCAGCAGAGGAAAATTATTATTTTCTAACAATTAGTTTGCAACACGTGTCGAGAAACTGTCCACAATCAGCTGTAATGAAGATGAAGTGTTGTTCGGTTACAGCTGTGGCGATAACGAGGCCTCACTTTAACGACTGCTACTAAAACCTGCGTTTGTGTGGCTTTGTGTGCGTTTTCTTAAGTGCACACCTCTGTGTTGTGGTTTTGCAAAAACTGAAAAGGGAATTTGTTTTTGTTTTTTATTTGATAGGTGGAGAACTGGTGTCCCCGCCTTCCCTGGAGGACAAAGACCCTGAACGAAGAATTGGACCGGAGGGGACAGGTGAGGAAACTGCTGTCAACTAGGGACAACTGTAGCTCAGTGGTTAGCAGGTCTGTCTTTCAATCAGAGGATCGGCGGTTCGATCCCCGGCTCCGCTAGTCCATGTTGATGTGTTCTTGAGCAAGACACTTAACCCTAATTGCTCACCGTTGCTGTGTCTACGGTCTACTGTATACTCTATATCATTTAAGTCGCTTTGGATAAAAGCGTCAGCTAAATGAAATGTAATGTAATGTAACTAAAATCCACAAAGCACACTTCAACCCACTCACATGCTCTTCTGGAGATCAGCCTTCTTTTTTTTTCGATGGTTCTCGTGGCGTTGAGCCGTAGCTCAACGGTCTCGTTGCGCTGTTATGCTGTTAGTGTTTTAAAAAGCGTCCGAGTTTCAAGTGTCACGGATGTGGTCCAAGTGGCTTGCATGTATTAATTTCAAAGAGGTGTGTGTGTGTGTGTGTGTGTGTGTGTGTGTGTGTGTGTGTGTGTGTGTGTGTGTGTGTGTGTGTGTGTGTGTGTGTGTGTGTGTGTGTGTGTGTGTGTGTGTGTGTGTGTGTGTGTGTGTGTGTGTGTGTGTGTGTGTGTGTGTGTGTGTGTGTGTGTGTGTGTGTGTGTGTGTGTGTGTGTGTGTGTGTGTGTGTCGACATCAGACCTTGTGACAGCGAGTCCCCCATTAGCATACATTTTTAAACCGTTAAATCCCACCCCATCATCCTGACACCACCAAAGAAAATTAGCCCATTAAATAGGACGTTACATTTTAGGAAACACCACTTTCTAATAAGCGTTATTTCTTTATTTTTCATATAAAATGCACCAAATAAGCAGCTAAGTTTGAGAGGGCCCGTCTGCCGCATGGCAGCGGATGAGCAGGCCGGCTGAGGCTGATCCACAGTGTCAACGTGCCTCGATAGCATTGAAAGAAAAGTGCAGCAGATCTCGCGGAGCAAAGCCGGGAGTGACAGGACCTTGGGACAAATCTGGAGTAATGATCTTCCATCCCTGCCAATGCAACGGCTCACTCAAATCCCACTTAGAGCGCCTCTCTCCGGGCCGCCAGGGCCTGCGCGCCGAGCTCCACAGAATCGTCACTTGTCGAATAAAAACACACACACACTCCTTCCCTCCACCGCGGGTGAATCAATATTAAGCACTCTTCATCCCCTCTCTGGATGCATCAACAGCGCTGAGCCCTCTGTGGTGAGGAGACGCCATTTGACAGGCTTTGGGAGATTTTAATTCGGGGCCCTGATTTGAATAGGTCCAGTCCGTGCAAGTGATTTCCTGTCGCGGTGAGAGGCGGTAATGCCCCGCTGACGCCTTGTTTCAGCAGCTCGCTCCGTCTGGTTCACTGCTCATCCGTCTTCTTTCTTCTGTCCCCGCATTTCCATATCTGATATTTACACCATTATGCTGCTCCGTGTGGTATTCATATCCGTTTCATTCCCATATTTTGTATTGCGTTTTCATCACTTCATCACAATTTATTGAGGACATGAGGACATATTATCATTTAATGTATTTCACTGTTCAGAACATGTTTAAATGTTACTCTACCCTCTTCTCCTCACTTTCATGTTTACTCTCCTTTCCTTGTTTATTCTCCTTTTCTTCTCTCTGCTCTCCTTGTTTGCTCTCCTATATTTGCCTCCTGCCCTTTCCTTTCTTCTCATTGTTCACTCCTTTCACCCTAAAGACTCTGCAAACATATTCCCTCAATAAATAATATTCTCTGTTTGCAGAAGGTGTTTATTATCACCTCAACACAACTTCTTGATCTCCAGCTTGTCCAACCTGTCCAGCTTAGAGGCCGGTTTCTTAGACAAATCGGACACAGACCTTCAACGTTCATTCATCCCCCCATTTGTCTGTAAACAATCAACTGCCAATCCCAGGTGGTAACACACGAGAGTTAAGCATGCCGTGTTTGCCTCTTAAATTCCCTGCTTTCTCGCCGTGTGCAGGCGGAGGTCCGGACCAGTTTTGAGGAGCTGTACCGCGTGATGTCACAGCGCGAGGAGTTCCGCTGGATGATGCTGAGGATCAAGCGCATGGCCGAGCCGTGGGTCAGCGCCGTCCGCTCGCTGGCCTCCAAGCAGAACCTGGGCAGGCGCCGGAAGAAGAAGGTGGGACAGGATTTCACAACTGATCATGAACCAAAGTAATTAGCTCAAATGTATATCCTCCTAAAGAGGAGAGGAGCTCTCTGAAAGCACCTCCCATAAGCTGTCAGCCTGTTGAAGGTACACACACACACACACACACACACACACACACACACACACACACACACACACACACACACACACACACACACTCTTTATTCACACTTGTGGACCGGAACCACTCCTGCTCGGCGACGTGGTGGGAAAGGACTGACATGGATATTCCATCGCGTCCCAAGCTGGTAGCAGCTCTCGGCACTGAATAATGCACGCGTTCCACTTGGCCTCGTGAATAATTCACATCACACTCCCGTGACACCTTGGTGCTGATGCAAAGTAGCGTCTCCCTTAAACAAAGCAGGGAGGACGAGAGGCAAGAGCCCTCATCCATCTACCCACGGCATCTTACCTCTCCTTCCTTCACTTCTGTGTCTCGGTCTCCACCGGGCAAGTTCTCGGCCCGTAATTAAACAAAGGCTGCTTTTCTCTGCGGGTGCTTTCAAAGCGGCTTTTATTTCAGCCGCTAATCCCTTTTGGATAATAATCCGCACATATTAATCCTGGACTAGTGTGCAGCTCTGGGTCCGGTGCTGACTGTCAACAATGAAAAATGCGTCGGCCACTTCAGACAAAGCCGGCTATTACTTCCTACCCCAGCATTGTTGTTGCATATGTATTCCTCAACGTGTGCACTGTGCACCTGAGAGCACACATGGATAAGGATACATAGCTTCATACACCCCAATGTTTAAGTCTTTTCTAATTCAAAACCCGCATTTTTCTGTATGCAGGTCTCCCTCCATGGTCTTAAGTGTTTCCTTGAGTGTCACTAGTTTTAATTATTCACCTCTCTCCCCCTCTCCATCAGATCCTGGTGCACCTGGGCCTACTGACTAAGGAGTCAGGCTTCAAAATAGCGGAGAACGCCTTCAGCGGCGGCCCGCTGGGCGAGCTGGTGCAGTGGAGTGACCTCATAACCACGCTGTACCTGCTGGGCCACGACGTCCGCATCTCAGCCTCGCTGGCTGAGCTCAAAGAGTCAGTACACACAGAGTGCCGCGATATTCTTTCAGCTGTGTGGTTTTTTTGTTGTGTATTCAGATGTCTGTCAGATATAGACAATGTCTGGGAAGTAAGACACACCTTAAACACCTTTACTTTTTTTTACATTTGGGTAATCCAACAACTGAGCAGTATGTGCCTAAGGTTATTTGACTGAGGATAAACAAATGAGGCAGCCATTTTTTGTCAAATATTTGCTGTTGGTTTTTCCTGGTAAATCAATAGTTGGGCAACTTCAAATGTTGTTAGAGCTCAACTGTCATTATATGTAACAGGATACAACTGTACTTTCATCACATTTACCTTTCTGGATGGAGGAGAAATGTGGATTTTAATCCCAAACTTTTCTCCCCCAGGATCATGCGCAAGGTCATGGGGAACAAGTCCAGCTGTCCGACCCAGGGCGACAAGGTGGTCGAGCTCATCTACATCGACATCGTGGGCCTCACCCAGTTCAAGAAGACTCTGGGACCGTCCTGGGTCCACTACCAGTAAGTGCATGGACATCGATCCGGCTGCTTCTGACTGAGTGACGGGCTCCCTACGTGGCCACAGGAATCTGCTTTAGTCTCTTGTCTTTTATCTTTATCTATTCACTCCAACACAACCCGTTTTCTACAGGCTGCTTTTTTTGCGCAGCTCAGCTTGAGCCGGTTAATTCTCCTGATCTGTAACTGTCTGCTACATCCTGTTTGTTGGCCTTCCATTAATCTCCAAATTAATTTCAGCGGTTTGTGCCCTCGTTGTCAGACCCCGCGCTGCCACTGCCAACATCTTCCCTCACACATGCAATTTCCCATCGCGGCGCTTCGACTCCATTCTCTTCCCGATTGCTCCGCAGAGGACTGTGAATGAGGCCGTCTGGTCTTTTTTTGAACAAGCTCTCATCAGCGCCGACTGACAGGAAAAGAGAGGGAACAATAAGTCTGGGGGCACTAATGGCCCCGCTGGTTCCTCCTGCTTGTCACCAGGTTTTGTTTGTCTGCGACATAACACCCCGAACTGCATCCGCTCCCTTTGTGCCCCTGAGGAAATTGATTCCGCCTCAGACGTAATGTAAGGTCCAGATGCCGTTTTCTTTTTCTTCCATTATTTCTCCTACCATTATTGAACACTTACGCACGTCAAAGCACTTGTTGTCGCTGTGCTTTGTGAAACAGGACCTAGACATTTATCTGTGCTCTCTTTCGCTAAAACACCAAGTCAGTTTACCCGCTCGCCTTTCTGCCAAAAGCGTCTTTAACTTTGCGGCCTCCTGTGTTTTTTTTTACTTTCTTTACCTCTGTGGTCTGAGAATCCCTTTTCTCTTGACTTTATTGGTCACACACACGCAGGGAGAAAGATATTTAATGACAGAACACAGCAGATTTGTTTGCATATCAGACCCAGAGTCCTTGTGAGCAATAAAGGTGTTGTTATTGTTCTCATTTTTCTTAGGTTTACTCTCCGTGTTTGTAGTAAAAAGCAGCCCCCTGTCAGCCCCCCACACCCTTTGTGATGAATGTGTTTTGTCTTCTGGCTCTCCGTCTCACAGCGCTGTATCTCCGTGTTTCATACTACTCAGCTTTGAGCCAACGTTGCCCTTTTGTTCTCTTTCATTTAATCCTTTCATCCGATAACCCAATTGGGTGTCGCGCTCTCATTTCCATCAGGGAGGCCGCAGGAAATGTGCCACTGTACACGACCAGTTCTATATTTGGTGTTTATGATGGAGAAACGAAACTGGACAAACAACAAGTTATCAGCTCATCAGCTGTGTGCATCCACCAGTTTGATTTCATCATTTCTCTTCCGGCTGCTATTTCCATTTGTCGCTTCCTTTCTTTTTGTTTTGTTGCGAGGAACAACACTGTCTGTATTTATTGCTTGGGTGGGTATAGGGGGTGTGAGTCATGCCACTGTTCATCCTCAGTGTCGGTAGACAAGACAACTTGCTTTGGAGATCCCGGAGAAACCACACAGTGGGATGTAAACGCCGATATTGTTGGACAGTTTTGGCAGAAAATAGTGATAATTGATCGTCCACTAAGCCTGGCTGCGTTTGCCTGTCGAGCTTTCCCTCATCACCCGGCAAACGTGCCGTTTACAACGACAACAACACGACAACACTAGTGGATTCATCACAGAAAATGTGGCCATTATGAAAACATAAGCTGTCAATTTTATTAGCTTTTGTTTTTTAATGCGTCATTAAAAACGTGTCTGTAAATCCTGAAAGCAGCTTTTTCTGAAATGTAACACAACATAATAATCCAGATATAGCTAGTTAAATGCTAAGGAGGTTATGGTAGGACTGTAGTGTTTAGTCAGCCAGACACACTCATGTTGTTTCAGGGATAAATCAGTTGATCAAACATGTTTAAAGCTTATTAGTATAGTATAACAGGTATTATTTATTGCTTGAAGAGTTATAAATCAGGTTGATGCCTGTTAACTGGAACACATTGAACATGTAATCCCAGAGTAAGTGAATAATCAGATTGTATTAGCAGGATGACAATCGCAGTAAAATAATAACCCATAACATAGTGCAGTGTATCTGAAGTTTTATTTTGAACCAAACTGCTTTAATAAGACACATCATTAATTCATATGTCTGTTTTATCGTGCAGCTGTTGTTTAGCCTCGGGGCTTTGCCGACATAAAACAAACCCCCAGGTAGATTCATATAAAACAGAAATCCCCATGTGATGTCAGCGTTGCTAATCACCAATATGGGACCATTTTGTTCATCGCTCGTTTCACGTGGCAGGAGAGAGCTATAACTTACAACCGGCTATTGGGATGCATGATGCATTTGGGATCACTTTAGGTGAATCGCATTACCGTAAAAACCCCACTTCCACTTTGATGAAGCAGCCCCGCTCAGCCCAGCTGGGTTGCGGCTTTGCATGGAGCCGAGCAGCCGCGACGACAACCCACCGGACTCACTGCAGCCATGTTTACATCCTGTACGCCTCCATCTGTTGACGATGGGCTTTTCTGTCTCTCTCTCTCCGGAGCTAGTGGAGATGGCATGTGGGCTTGTTGTTGTTCTGCTTTCAGTCTGAAGTTGCCTTACGATGGATGCGGCACAGTTCACACAGCTGCACAGCATCTGCCTGGCGGAGGGGCGATCGCTAAAAGACGGGGAATTTTGTGTGGTCACTCCTGGAGTCCTCTTATTACTTTTTGATTAACGCCGTATGTTTTAACTCAAATTTCAAACCTAAATTTGAAGTCACTTAATTTTATTCAGCCACAATAAAATTATTTTCTTGGGCTCAAGATGGCTTATACATTTTATTTTAGGATTAAAAGAAAATGTAGATAGTGAAGGACAGGATCCAAGATCAGTGAGGAACAAGCAGCAGGCCAGTGAATGCTCAGCAAAGGGTTGAAGGTCATGAATGAGCGGTTCCCTCTCAGTGCGCGACCTTTGACCCGGCCATGTGTTTCATTCAGTCTCACTCCTCCACGGGAGCTGAGCCAACGAGCTGTGTCAAGGTGTTGTTTGTGTGTTGTCAGTGTCGCATATGGAGCTGTTTTTATTCTGTGTATAATAAACAATGATTTTGTGTCGCTGCGCACATTATGAAAGACGTTGTTTTAGAAATTGGTCATTACTCAAATTACACAAACTGAATAGAATGGAAACACAACATAAAAGACGCCTTCTCTTTGTTTCTTTGACAATCTTACAAAAACAAAAAAAAACATTTTCAGTTGTACTGATCATTACAACATAAAACGATATGAAAGCGTTTAATTTTTTGTTTGATACAACTCATAACGGACGAAGCCAACCTTTCTCATCGATACCTGACTCCTGGAACAAAATACAGAACCTTCTAGAAATGAATTCATTGATATCTTTTGATACAATTAGATTTTAAACCTCCCAACGTCTACTTGAAACCGTTTTACTGTACATAACTGTATTATTATTTGACGCTTTAATTAGCTTTCAAATTATCTCCCCCAATTGCAAGTATTTATTTCACAATTCTTTTATTTTGCGTTCTTATTAACTAATTTATCCATCAAATTATTTTCCATAAGCTGAAAACTAGCTTTTATTATAATTTGTGTTGCTGTAATTGACTCAATGTCCCCTCAATAATCCCTGAGGGGAGCACAGATAAAGGTTGAATTAATGAATAAACACAAACGTCTGTTTCCAGATGTCGTTAGTGAGCCACCGCTCCCCAGTTTGGAAAGTAAACTCATCCTCATCTACACTGTTTGAATATTTTATTCTTCAAGCACATAACAATAACCGGGTCTGTTTGGCAGATTTTGCAGGTTTCACAAGACTCATCGGGTGGGGCAGCCATTAAAACTCTTCCCTTTGTGTGACGTCACAGGTGCATGCTGCGGGTGCTGGATTCCTTCGGGACCGAGCCCGAGTTCAACCACGCCCACTACGCCCAGTCCAAGGGTCACAAGACGCCCTGGGGGAAGTGGAACCTCAACCCGCAGCAGTTCAACACCATGTTCCGTAAGTCGGCCGGACGCCAACACACCTGCTTACCAAAAGTGCGTTTGTCAAAACGCCACGAAAGGACTATAAACAAAGAGACCATTTGGCTCAACTGTGGCGTGAGTGCAGGATTAAAAATCTGTTTATTACAGTTTATGTAATGAAAACCAGTGCAGTGACTCAACAAGTCCAGAAGAACAGAAAGAACCCTGATCCGTCCAAAATACATTAAAAAAAACTCAGCAAGGACCTCACTTTGTTGTTTAAACAAGTCAAACACTGCCACTCGCAGTAGAAATCTGTTTTCCCATCATGCACCCTTGTTTGTCTCAATCCCAGTCAGTTTCTCTGAATGAGACTGTGGCGGTCGTGGGAAGCACACACACAGAGAACACGTCTCTCACAGGTTGCATCGGCTTTATTCAGGTTTTCCACACAGAACAATACTCGTTCCCTTCCCTGCCACCGGTCTACCTCCCGACTGACTACCCAGCCGGGCTTAAATTGCCTGGTCCACTCATTGGAATCAGCTGTGGCGTATTAGCCACAGCTGATTCGAGTGTTTTCTCCCCTCCCTCTCTCGTGCCGCAGGCGCGCTAACCACGCCCGCAGCCCCACAGAGACGTTTTTGGTTGGCATAAATGAAAACCTGCCGCGTTGCTAATGGAATATCATCGAGCAGATTAAAGGAAAGTACGAGGTCAGACCCTGTAATTATGAATATAGGACGTAGGGTTTTTTATTCTGTCTCACTCTGTAACTGGAGTCAACCCTGTCTCTCTGAGGTGGATGAGTGGCGGCGGTGCAGCAGAGGAGGGAGAGAGAGAGAGAAGGGGAGCCGGCCCCTTGGGGGTATTGACCTTTTCCCCACGGCGAACCTCGTTGTCTCCACTTGCGAGCTGAGGCCCGGCGCTATCCAGAATGCCACGGCACCTGAATGGAGCCTTTGTCCACTGAATAGAGTATGTCTTTCTCACAGCACACTGGGGCCTTTGCACAAAATCCAGTCAAGAGTCGCGAGGTTAGATGATATCGCCGGTGCAACAAGTGCACGGTGGTTCGGTAGAGTGTTAAAACCACAGATTGGCATCGCTTCCAGGCCCGAGAGACTAGTGTCCCTCCCTCCCTCCTCCCCCTGCATTGCACAACACCTTCCCTTTGGACTAAGGAGCGGCATGTGTTTGCCATGCAACTGGAAAGAGTATTACATTAACTAGCTCCGAGGGTGGGGAAGTAGATATCTCAGCTTTGGGATTGTTATCAATCATATTTGAACTCGTGGTTTGTGAATCGAGGCCGGCGCGTCGGTCAGCTCGGGTTACGCTGGCTGGTTCCAGGGCGCTTGGCGCTTCGAGGTTTTTGGACGCGTCCAAATAGGTTAGACGGCCAAATGTTTCACCCAGAACACGCTTGAGAGTTCTCAAACTTTAAATGAAACGTCCAATGTAGAGATCCCCTGGTCTTTTGATTTCCATTGAAACTCACCGACCAAATGTAGACGTAACAACGGACAAATCAGGGGCAAGGAGGTAATCCATCCTCGACTGTGATTGGTCCATTTGTCACGCTTAGGCAGCGCTGTATAAATCCTTGGTCGGGAATGCGTGGCCTCTGGCCAATAAGACAACACGAAGCCAAATTGACCTCATTCATCTATTTCAGTGTGGGGATAGCAGGCAGTGTTTCGTGTTGTACAGTTTGTTTGAATGCGTGGCTCTGTTGAATTTGATCACAGCACAAGAGCTGAATTGCGAATATAATAAAGTATCATGTAGGTCACAATGCCATGGAAGGATTCAAGTCCTGTCGAGTGTGATTTATCAGCTTAAAAAAAAACAGCTTTCTAACACAGGGCTTTGGTCTGGGACCTGACTAGCGACAGATGCATCGAATGAGTCTCAAGAATGGCCGTGAATAACGATCTGTCCTTAAATCGAGATACACGGTAAACACAGCCGAGGAACCGGCTTTCTTTAAAGCCCCTGCCGCAGGTTTCCCGTGCCTAATCCCTCACAGAAATGATGATTAATACCGGTCAGAGCTCGGACACACAGTGGATAGTATTTATCTTTGAGGCATTGCCAACTACGTAATTGACCCCGAGATCTGCCCGGGCTGATAGCGGCTGTAGAGCTTTGATTGATAATGTCGCTGGCTCACCCACTCACTAAAGGTTATCTTTATTTTCAACCTGCGTGGGATCAATAGGCTGATGTCGTGTTGTCTCACAGTGTCTGACTCCCCGTCCAAAAGCACCAATCTACTTTGACAACACCTCGCCCGTGTTTTCTTCTTAAGGCATTGACGTAGCACGGGCACCGCGGTGACCTCAACACCAATCTTAATCCGTTACATACAATATATGCATACAATTAGCATTATGGAGAGCCAGGCACACACTTTACCTCTTTGTGCCTCTGTTTGCAGTATTTCTAGGCTCACAGGGATCAAACAAGGTGAACATATTGAACCCACGTTATCTGGCTCTGAACACCAGAACCGTTCGTTCTTTTCCTGCCTGGTCTGGTTACACGCGCTGAGAGCGGTGTTACTCTGAGATTAACACACTTCATTTTGAATCATTCATCACACTGTTTCGCGTGAAAGCGATTTGTGTGTAGTTTCTGATTGCCCGATAAGTTGCAGAACCACAAGTTCGTGCCGGAGATTCGTTAGTGCTGAGTGTTGCGTATTCGCAGTTTGAACTCCAGCAGTTCAGAAGTTAGTTTCTGTATTTTCAAGTGTTGGGCCAACGTTAATCACATAATCCCTCCCGTCTGTGACGTGGGATTACTTTTTTCCATTGTACCATTGTGAAAATGTAGTCTGCCTCTACCGCTGATTCAGTGAGACTTTCCTGCTTTTACCAATAGACCTCCTTAATGGGCGTGAACAATGAGGACGTCCAGAAGTGTGAGCACGCATTTTGGCAACGGAAGCGAGGCAGCGTGCAACAGCTTGTCGAGCCATGCAAGGGCACGACCCAAAGATGGCGAACGCAACCCAAACACAGGCTTTCTAGACCTGTGTGCCGTTAGGGAGTGGCCCGATATCAGTTTCCAGCGTGTGACGTCACACCGGCAAGACCTTTCGAGCCACAAGGAGATGCTGCCAGCTCTGTTATATGTGGTCGTGTACAGAAGCCATAGATAACACGAGCTGAACATGTAGGTGTCCCGGTAAAAGGTTGCTGCAATCAATGTTAAATACATACTCATCTGTGTTTATCATCCACGGCAACCATTTATGGAGGTTACCGCCAGCCAGCCACCACGAAGACGTTTGGCTGAAAGTCACCCGTCGACACGGTCACCCCTTGAACGACACACTTGTGGCCTTGAAAGCTCAATCCGGTCAACAAGCGAACGCACAACAACCAGACATGTTAACAATTTGAATTTAATGTTTAAAGCTTGCAAACTCGTCCGGAACAACAAAAACACTTCTGTTGCCAACATGTGCGCCCATATGTTCGACGATATTGCCGGCTGTAAAAGGGTTCGTTGACTCCCAATTCCCATTCTGACAGGGAACCCAGGCTCCCCCCCTCGGCAATGCCGTCCTCCCCAGACTGTTGTCAGCTAATGGCAAATGAAGCTGCGGCAAGCTGAGTGACATTTTGAGTGGCGGCTCCGGTGGGAGACGAGGCATCTGCTGCCAAATGCATCGAGAGGACCAAACCCTAATTAAGCGCCTGTCCTGTTTACACAGTTAGTTTGGTACTGGGAGTGTTCCTGCCGCCTCCTCCCAGGGCCCGGGACGTCTCCCTTTATCAGTGACGTTGTGTTGGCGGAGCTGTTAATGTTCCACTATGCCACACAGATCTGGCGATGTCTTCATAACCTCTGTCCACACATCCCTGTGCTCTCCTACACACAAACACACACACACACACACGACCCAAAGTGAACCAACCGGCTCCTCGGTACGCTGTTTCCGGGAAGTGCAGCAGATTTGGAGTTGGAGGAAACGTTCAAGCCCGAGACGTGTAAGCGAGAGTGCGGCTCTCTGGCTCTGCGCCCGGAGAGAACGCCGCTCCGCTCATCAGCATACGTCTCACTGAACGAGTCTGGTCAGGCCGTTGTACAGGTATGAAGAAAAATTCTCGACGTTGTTTAATCATTACGTCGTCTGGGGCTGGGCTCATTTGCTCTGCATAAGACATTTCCTGCACCCTGTTTCTTTTGTTCTTTCTTTTTTAATGTTTGCCCAACGGTCTTTAGCCGGAGCCAATATGTGAACTGCCTGCAGAGATGGAGCGAGCACAAAATGTTTGCTTTTGTGGGGAATGTCACATTCCAGCCAGCACCCTGATGAACAAACAGACGTGTTTGCTGGACTGCTGTATGTCATTGTCATCAGTCATGACACACCAGATTACTGTGTCATGATTCATCCTCTATTAATACGTCAAGTGGGATCACTCCACAGGATATTTGTATCCGAGTTTGGAGCTGAATGTATATGAAATCTCTTTTATTTATGAACCCCGACTCCCTCTGACTGATCGGCCCTAATTGGCCTCCTGTAATGTTGTGGTAAAGAAAAAAACAAGGCTCGACCACAGCAGCTCCCCCAGGAGCTCGACCACAAACCACAACTGTGCAGCAAACGCCTCCGCTGCCTGCTTCATTCACTCCCACTGGGGGTGATTCTTTTCGGCCCATACTCGTCTTCACATTTCCTTCACGGGGCAGATGGCGGCGAGGTAAAGCGCTGCCAGCTTGACCGGTTGTTCCCATAGTAACTAGTTATCAGCAGGCAATAAGGAGCGCAGGGAACAGGGATGATACACGAGTGTGAGATTTATCCGAGGCTCTGCTGTTAAAGGTTGAATGAGGTCTTTGAGAGCTTTTAACTCATTCGTCTTAAAGCAAGCGCTGATATTTATATTTATATTATTTTCTTGCAGCTCACACCCCAGACAACAGTTTCCTGGGCTTCGTAGTGGAGCAGCACCTCAACGCCAGCGACATCCGCCACATCGACGACATCAAGAGGCAGAACCAGTCGCTGGTCTACGGCAAGGTCGACAACTTCTGGAAGGTATTATCGCCTTTTTATGGAGGAAACGTTTACGACATCACGAACATTCTTACACCCTGAAACACGTGGCGGGCTGGGTGACGCAATAAAAGAAGTGCTGCGCAGAGCACGTTGGAAGTCAAGTTTGAACCCACAAAGACATCCATGTACACACTGTTCAAATACTTCTGACATACACAAAGTAGGCGAGCACACACATGCCTTGAGATGAAAGGGACAGACGAGGCGTTCCACCGTCACACTCTTTGAACAACCTTGGGTGAAAGCTTTCACAGTGAAACCGGTTTACGGGCTCAAATCAAAGTTTCCTAATATATTCAAATGCATGCTCGCACTGCGGCACAGAGGCCGAGGGATTACTGTATTCCAGACACAAAATAAAAAGCGACTCCGAGACTTGGAGAGATTTGCACATTGTTTGGCATGCCACGGCTGCTTGGGATTACCGGCCTTGATGAGCTTTCTGCCCGACACCATGTACGTTTCAGAGCGGCTCCACCCGGATCCGACTGTGGAACGATAATAGAGAGAAATTGTCTTCATGTGCAAAATGCCTTCCTGCGTCAGGACGCCGCGTGATTAGGATGTGTAGGATTGAATGAGCCGTAAATGATCTGCATCAGCCAGTGACGATTCATTCCTCTGTGATCTACTTCACCAACTCACTGCTTTACATATGAGCAGATGGGAGTTATGCGTCCAGATCAAGGGCACCTAAACGGTGCGCTTCAAGGCTTGGATGTTTATTTGTTCACTCACACGTCCATTTCTCAAACTTTGTCCCTGAGTTAATAATGTGAGCAAAATCCAACCAGAGGCCGATTAAACCGGCACACGGAAGGGTTTGAAAATACAAGTGGAATGGAAAGAAAACAACTACCAACCTAATCTAAAGCGTATTTGAATTTCAAAGCCACATTGTAAGGCTCTAAATCCCAGAGTGTATTCGTTTTTTTAATCCACAGGTAGCTGCTGTGCTTTGAAGGCTTTTAGGACCGAGTCAGAGAACGCAGCGTTCTCGCTTCAGACGGGAGGGGGAGGGGCCCCATCAGCTCACATCGAGGGGCATTAGTTGCCAATCAGACTCCCAAGCGTGTTCATTACCTCCTGCTTTTAATTAAAGGGCCATTTTGGAGCCGACTGATAACGAGCTTCCTCCGTGTTCCCCTCCTTCGTCCTTTTACACCGCTCTCCATCTCTTTCTCTGCGCTCCGGAGGTTTCATTCCGACATGATACGTCTGACATAGAAAGTGGGAACCACTTTAAGAAATCTATTTCTCGCATGAAGGTAAAACTCACAATGGAATTACATTCCGGTAATGGGATTAATGATCTGCATACTCGCCAACTAACAGTTGAGCAAAGTGCAGTCAGCTTTTTAATATGAGGCAAACAAATCTCCTTTCAGCCCCGATCCCTGTTGTTTATCAAATCCTCCCTCCTGCCGCCCATGTTTTACCACCATCACAGTACCTGCCCCCCTCCTATTTTCCACTCTTATTTTCCTACGCTGTGGTTCAATGTTACTTTGAGTCCATGCAAGTTTAATCTCGAATTACAAGTAAAATCATTCAGAAACAATGAAAAATGAGTGCTTTCCTGACAACCAATTTAATTTTACATGAATCAAACTGAACATGTGCTGCAGTAAAGCAACACATGCAAATGCCTGCTTCTTCATATCTGACCCCTAAAACACAGTATCATTTTTTTCTTATCCAACATCCTAATAAAAGTTTTTGTAACTGCACATGTGGGCCTTTTTATTGTCTGCTTTACAGGCATAATAAATGAAAAGAAACTTCAGACTTTGGAACCCGCAAGAGGAATTTCCATCGAAGACGTATGCCAGTTCTTTGTTTGTTTTTTTCACTTTATTGAGCTGTAAAACAAAAATAACATTGGCGACAGTGGCCAGTCCAAACCAAGACACGGCCGAGCGCCCGAGCCAGCGTTGTTGCCGAAGGTATTCTCCAGCCGAGTCTCTCTCCACGCCTTTACTTTGGAGGGGTTAATGTGGGTTAGACAAGTAACGGTGTCCCTGTTGAAAGGCTCTCTCCCTGATCGGCATGCAGAGGTGCTCACTCATCCCACCGTGTGTGTGTGAAGCCGGCTGAGGAACCACGTTCTCTCATCCAGACACATTTTTCAAGGACGTGTTTGATCAACACCGGTCAAAAGGGGAGAAATGTACTGTGATGCAGTACTAGCAGTGCTTTTTGAGAAATGGTGACAAAGCTAATATTTATATAAATGGCTGCATATTTGTAAGACGGGAAGAGCAAAAATGCTGGGGATGACGGCCCGGGATGGCAAGTCATTATTTTTTGCTGGTGAGGCCCGAAAATAAAATGGCCACGCCACCTCTTAGGGAGACGTTTCCATGGCAACCCAGTTGGAGTCGCAGGAGTGGAGGAGCAGCGCCAGAGAGAGAGAGAGTCTTTTCTCTCCCTCTCTTTGTCTCTCTTTCCAATCACACACACACACACACACACACACACACACATATTGGACAAACCGATGTGACATATTTAAGTATGAAATATGTTTTTGTTCCGTCTCTCCATCGTAATCTACATCTCTCCAACTGGGGCCGATTAAATTAAAGAAACCACCCATCAGTGCAAGACATTAAAGCGGTCTGTGTCCCTATTTCTCAGTGTAAGAAGGCATTTGGCGAGGCAGAAGGGAGCACGGAGAAAGGTGAGAATGAGTAGGAGTTAGCGAGCTGCAGGCCTTTGGCAGCAGATCAGAGGACATGATGAAGAATGACAAATCACACACACGCACGCACGCACACACACACACACATTGAGCTGGCGCATGCAGAGCAGGAAGAGCCACAATGTGCGTTGTCCCTTTCCTGATTGACAACCGAGTCGAGTCAAACATTAAACCGTCTTCCAACCTCGTGCCATTAAAGTATCCTGAGTGTCAGGCTGGAAACCTGAATTTGACGTTTGAGGAGCGCGTTGGATCGGAGCGGGGGAATGTTGTTGCGGTTATTGAATCGACGACTCCTGTCACAGATGTTTTATTGAATTAGGCTCAAGATGTTTCCAGAGGGTGCTGTTTGCTGCTTTATTTTGAAACTCAGATCCGTAGTGCTAAATTCATGTTATATAAATGTTTTCTATTTTTCTTTAGTAAAGAATATACATATTATTTGTATTTGTCTTATCTCTGAAGACATTTCACTCATGCTCACTGCTGAACATTTGACATAGAAAATGAAGGTAAAACAATTACTCAGGTTGAAGTTAAAAATCATTTTTCTGTCACTTTAAGCATACGTGTTGAAAGAAGCTAACGATTCAGTAGATTCGAGCTGTGAAAGGAGTTGAAATGTCCGTTGTGTGTCGTTGATGACTTGCGCTGCATGGGTCAGTGAGTCCCGATAGAATGAACCACTTCACGTGTAGAAACTGAGAAGATTTGAAGGGTTAGCTGAAGTGTAAGCACTGGAAGCAGTGGGTGTGAACGGGGTGGGACTCGGAGTTCAAAGGTGAGGATCAGAGCCCTGAAAGGGTGCGAAGCCTCCGTTGAAGTGGCAGAATTAAAGACAAATAAACTCAGGAAACGGAGAGGTAAAAGCAGTCGAACTGTTAGTGGACATGTCGCTGAAAGCAATTCAGTTGAAGAATAAGTGAGCAAAATCTTAACGCCGCAAAAAAGCCTGAACACTAAAAGACAGGAAGTCTCTAGGAATGATTCATCAAGATCCTCTCTTGGCATGGGGACACACCGACCTTTCTTGATTCAGAACGATCCGAAGTGTGTTGCGCTCCATCCACTTCGATTTTATTGAGCAAAAGCAGGACGAGTGCCTTGAACGTCGACAGCGCTCTCTCCGACAGTCATTCTCAGAAGCAGTAAATTACTAATCCAGATGTACGAGGGATGGCGGCAACAAATGTGCGGGGCACATCAGAAAAAAACAGCGAGATCAATTAGAGCCGCTACGGTAGGGCAACAATAAGTACAATAATAAATAGACATGATGCAATGTTTTAATTGAGCAAGCAGCCCCCGCTTACACCACATTGACCGAGCACAGCACATTTTGTGATAATTGGGCTTGAAACCCCCACCGGTGCCATTAGATTCTGTACACAAGGTGCAATGCTTTTAATTGCACCCAGTGAAGCATGTGACGTTACAGGTGTTCCCATCGCTGCAGGGCAGGCGGGAATAATATAGCTGCTGCGTGTGTTTTAAAAAAATGTCTCTCGAACTGGGCCTGTTGCACTTGGATGATTGCGCTGCCCACGTATGCGCATTAGGGACGCACCCTCCATCCATCACAGAGCGCCTCCTCCACTGTCTCCACGCTCTGGCCGGCCACCAGACTCCAATAGGTTGCACACTGTTATGTCTAATGGGGCGTGGGAGGGCATTGGCGTAAATAACATCTCCTGACTGCACTCCAGGCACTTCTGGATACTACTTACACCCATGTTCCCCCGGCGGTTTCCAGGTATCTGTCAAAGCCGCTAATGGGTTTCCACAGTGCATGCGTTCAGGTGTTTGTGTCCACGTGCAGCTGTCAGCAGTCCTTTCAATGCCAATGTTGTGGTCGGATATGTTTCGCGGTCAAATTTCATTTCCTATAAAGTCCTAAATTATTAATAAACGTCCCCTGTTCATTTTTGCCGCTCACTCTTCCTCCCTGCAGTGTTTATTGAAGAGATAACAAAGCCATGCTAATCCAGCAGTAAAACACATTTTATTTGCTGTGAATCCTTTTATATTGAAGCAACAAAAATGAGGAAAATCTTAACAAGACTCAGACAGCGAGTATCGTGTACCGTGTGTGTGTGTTGTCCTTCAGGTGACAGGTGGAGTGAATCTTCGTCCTGACTGACGAGCGTTGAGCTCCCAGGGTGTCAGTTGGAAATTATTTCAGATGGGAAGACGATCAGAGGTGCGTTTGATGTCAAAGGCAGTATGAGTAAGTCGAACCAAGCGCACCTGTCTGCATTCTGATGAGGCGAAAAGCTCTTTTCTTCTTTTGAGGTTACTGCAGTAGACTTGGAAACTATTGCGCTGATGAGGAACATGAGGAATGAACACGAGGGAGAGCGAAGAGGATGAATGTGGAGGGAGAAGAGGATTGTTTCCGTTGAAATGTGCAATAAAGCAAGATGAATCTGCTCGCTCCATGGTGTTGTTGACATCAGTACATGTACCATCAGTACCAAATCTGCTCTCAGGCTGCAGCTCTGGCCCTCAACATAGAAAATAACAGGCTCCTGTAGACGCGCTAATCAAGCTGGTTGCCGCCAGGAAATAATAAGTAAGGATTGTTTCACTTCGCAACTATGGTTTTGTTTTTCCCATCGATGTAAAAAATATTTTTTGGGATGAGTTCACCTATGAGATGACCATTTTAAACATGAATAGAACATAAAAACAACAAAGTTACCAGGGCTCATACACAAGCTCCAAGTCCTGCCTTGGTAGTTTCCGAGGAGAAAAAGGAAATAGGATTGTATGTTAAAATTATATATAAAAATAAGAATAACAACAGAGGGGAATTCTGAATTCGGGGACCGCTCGATATAATCCTCAGCTGTAACTGAAAAGAAAGGAATGGCCTTGTAGAAACACGCAGCTCGTCACCAGAGAGCAAGGTGAAAATAAAATAATAAGTGAAAGGCGAGGTGTTGTGCTTTCTGAAAAACATCTGCAGTAGATGCACGTGAAATGGTTAAAATGGTGAAACGGTGTGAGCTGCGATGTCTGAAGTGGCAGTCGGAATCAGAAATACTGAAAGAAGTTAAGTGACTGTGGCTCACTGACTTTCAATCAGAAGGTCGGTGGTTCAAACCCCGGCTCAGCCAGTCCATGTCGTTGTGTCCTTGAGCAAGACACTTAACCCTCATTGCTCACCGTTGCTGTGTCTACTGTATACTGTATAGCATGTAATGTAATGAATATCAGCACTGAATGAAGTTGAAGTGTCGAAAGAAATGAAAGGAATTGAGTTGGCAATTTGTGCTCAATAGCATTCCAACAATAAAGCATATTAAGAACAAGAACAATAAAGCATATTAAGAACAATAAAGCATATTAAGAACAAGAACAATAAAGCATATTAAGAACAAGAACAATAAAGCATATTAAGAACAAGAACAATAAAGCATATTAAGAACAAGAACAATAAAGCATATCAAGAACAAGTATCTCTGCGGTCTATCGACTGGCTGTGATGTTGGCGGTGTTCATACAGTGAAGCTGACGAGCATTTTGATGCAACTTCTGACTCATCTCTTGTGAATGCTGTAATGCCAGCAGTCATAAAGAGGAGTGTATCAACCTTGTTGTACCTTTATTTCCTCACTATGTGTCTCTCAGCCTGTAGGCTCACCCCCCCCCCCCCCCGACAGAAAGCAAGAAAGCAGCAGCCTCTACCGTTTCCTCTCCGAGGGTTTACAGATTCCCTGATTTACAAGGTCCTAAAACTCTCCTCCTCCTCCTGCTTCAATCAACCTCTCCAGCTAAAGCGGTTATTTTATAACTCCCCCAGCACGTGCTCCCCTACAAGGCTGCTGCAATCGATCCGCTTCCTGGTTTCAGATTGCTCGCTGCATGTGGTCGCCTGTGCTCCCATCCACACAGGGATCCACGTCCGTTAACGGTCTGTTTAACCTCTTAGTGTTACAAACGCTTAACTTTTCACTGCTGGCAGCCAAGACAAAGGAAATCCACAATGAAACTAAAAATAACAACACCGTGTCCTACTTGTCCAGCAATGTGGTTTTCTTTTTCAGTTTGTTCCTCATTCCATCACAAGTGTGTCATGCTCCTGAGAGCACTGGGTTAGTCGCCCCCTGACCATCACACACACACACACACACACACACACACACACACACACACACACACACACACACACACACACACACACACACACACACACACACACACACACACACACACACACACACAGACTTTAGTAACATTTTCTTTTCTTCTTTCATCTCCAGGCAGTCATAAAATGTTCATTACAATCCATATTATATCTTACGGTTTTTTACTATTGCTTTGCCTCTGCACAGAAACAATTGTAAAATACAATCATTTAAATTTATATTATATAAATATAATATGAATCTGTCTCCAATTAAACTATTCCCAATCGGAACCGCTGATGTATCTTAATAAACCATTCAAAAACACTTCCATGAATAGCTGCAGTTTTTAGCCTCACTTCCAGATGGATGAACATGTAAAACATATCAGTAATAACAGTATTTATTGAACCTTTTCTTTAGCTTTTTCATGTGTGTGTGTGTGTGTGTGTGTGTCTGTGTTCGTTCTGTTTCCTACCTGCAATCTTCATTTTTAAATCCCCTCACACATAAATCCAAGCTCAGTTCCTATGGATGAAAAGATTACAGGGTAGTGATTTCACCTTATAATTAGGACTTCATCTCTCACACACACACACACACACACACACACACACACACACACACACACACACACACACACACACACACACACGCGCGCGCACAAAGACATAAACACACCAGACTGCTTTAGTTACAGCAGGCTGGCTGGATGCATCTGATAGCCGGGGCTCCAGGGACTCGGACGAGCTGCTACCTGAAATTTAAGCCCCAAAAGGAAGCACTGAGAGACACACACACACACACACACACACACACACACACACACACGGTGAGAGCAGGGACATGTCTATGAGGCAAAGCAGTTTCAAAGGCTTGTGTGTAGGAGTTGTGTGTGAGTTTGAAGCAGGTAGCTTTTAAAAACAATGGCCTTGTTGCCCCGTGAGTGTTGAAACTATTGGTAATCAATAGTGTGTGTGTGTGTGTGTGTGTGGACATACTGGGGAAGGTGCCTTTGAGGCATCCTGTTATGGAGAAAATGGCCAGTTTCATCTCTACTGCCTCTCTGAAGGGCTTTAAGAGCGTTCCGCTGGTCCCCCTATATAAATATGCCATTAAAAAGATCTATTTTGCAATAGATTGAATAAAGAGGATCACGTTCGACCTCTCAGGGTCACCTGGTATTCTGTGTAAGTACCAAACACTCCGATGTGGTGTTTAAAGCTACAATAGCTCAGTTTCCTCCTGAGAGGTCCAGGGTGTTGACATGGACCCAAATCAGTTAGAAAGGGTTACTCCAGTGGTTGAGCATTTCTCTATTCAAGTTGGAAAACTCTCAAATGTTGCATTAAACAGGATGTGTAAATGTGTTCTTTTTAGTTTCTCTTTTGAAATCAGAAGTGGGCTGGATGTGACTTTTGGTTTAAAGGAATCTTTTATTGCCGTGCTTTGAATGCTTTATTGTGTTGCATCACGGACATGATGGATCAGGTGGACTTCAGCAGGGTATCGGTGCACCGACGCTCCTCATACAATGCTATTTTTAGCTCCGCCTGCCTTTGTGGCCAGATGGTCAGTCAGGTAGCTCGAACAAAAGTTCACCGGGCCACATAACAAAGTAATGATCCTGATCCCCTCTCAAAAATAATAAATAATCCAGACTGGTTCATTTCAGGATGCTTGTGTTTTTATTTATTTCCAGGAGGATTTTGGTTTGTGGACCTCTTTTAGTAGACGGTGCCAACACCCTGAATGTGTCTCCCTGTTTGTTCCAGGACAAAAAGAAATACCTCGACATCATCCACAGCTACATGGATGTCCACGGCACCGTGCACGGCACCAGCACCGTGCACCTCCCGAGCTACGTCAAGAACCATGGCATCCTGAGCGGCCGAGACCTGCAGTTCCTCCTCCGGGAAACCAAGGTGAGGAAAGAAAACTGAAACCCCTCTGGGAAATACAAGTTATTAGGCGGCAAAGAAATATACAAACCAACTCCCACGCGTTCCAGCTAAGCTGCAGAATATTGAGGATTCACGATCTTCTCACAAATCACAGCCTGCTTTTAAGTGCAGAGGTTGTGAAGCAGGCTCTGCACATTCCTGTGTAGTAATCACTGTGAGACACTTCTTAGAATGAAAAAGGATAGCCCAGATATTAAAAGGCAATGTTGGGTAACATAATGAGGCATTCACTGTGTCATCAACCCACGTATGTTTAAGTGCTAAGAGTCAGTAATAACTGAAGCCCTTTGAAGTGCGAGATAATAAGAGAAGTACCACACGGATTCCTAAAAGAGATGTTGGTTGTTTGGAAAGATCGGCATCTTTATGTGAGCAGGTTGCAGCGCTTCTCCATTCACGTCATGACTCGTCTCCTCTCGCCACTCGAGCCGCTCTCATCCACAAGGACGCACCCGGGCCGAAACACACACTTCCCATCGGTCCCAGGATGTGTGTCCGGCTGTTCCACACAAAATGTCTTTGTTTGAAAGCTGTCCTTCGAAAGCTGCTGCCACCTCGAACTGATGGAAGACTCCATCTGGTGTAAATCTTTGCGTCAAACTCTGAAGCTATTGAAACAGGAGCCGCAAACATGCCGTTATTAATAATACCCGACACATATCAGGGTTTTTCTTTGTTCAGATTTATCAGGATATACGATTGGCTGGTCACAAAGGGAACCGTGCCAGATATAACACTCAAAAAGGCTAAAGCTCGAGACAAAAGGTCAATTTTCTCAACACTTGATCCACGTAGAAGAAACAAAGGCAACACATTGTTAGTCCCGTAGTGTAAGTATGACGAGATGTAAGAACAAGCTGTTATTTTGGGTTTGGCTAGCGTACGGCCTTCTTGGGTATCGCTAGCTGGGGCTATTCCAAATCCACTGAAGAGTGGCACAACTTTAATAAAACGCTGGTTCCTGTTCAACTGATGTCGCTCATCAACCTGTAATGCTCCAAACCAATGCAGTGGGTTCATGATGAACGGTTACTAGGACAGAATTTGAATTCACTTTTAGGGAATGAAATTAAAATACATGGTCCTCTTTAAAAAAAGAACCTGCCAGCAATCTGTCTGCTGAAGGTGAAAACCGTCGTTGGCATTGAAAGATGGAGTTTGTCTTTTGGCTCCTTTTCAGGAGAATAAGGTGGGAGGGAGCTTGGATTTCTTTAGCTTCTGAAACCAGATGCCTTCCCATCAGCGCAGGGAGGAGAGCAGAGGCTGACATCAGACAGGGAAGTTCAAAAGAGCTGGAGGTCACGGTTCAGGCACTTCTAAAGAAAAAGATGGATTGAAAGAATTCTCCACATGCGATGCTGGGCTGTACTGAGCACCTGAAACCGAGGAGGATGTGGAGGCGCTGACAGAGAGGCTGAGGTGTATTCAGCAGTGGAGCGGATCATTAAAGTGTTGAAAACAACTTGCGGAGGACGAGAGGGGAGCAACACACACATTAACTCGCACCAGAGATGCGATGCCGTATAAACTCCCACATCCTCTCATTACGCAAGGTTCTGCGTGGAAAACCCAAAAGGGGAGAACGGCCAATTAAATCCCACAAGAAGAGTTCAGCCACAGGAGAACAGGGCCCCGTTCTCATGCGCTCACTGTTACCTGCAGCCAGAGCTAATTGGCCTCGCAGGGTTTAACTATTGACAGAGCGTCTTGTGAATCGCACTCTGAGGTGTGGCGGCGTTTCCGCGAAGAGGAAGAAGAGCGGGTTGTTGTTGGCGTCTGACCTTTGTATTTTTCCTCAAACTGAATTTCCTGAAATAAACTCTGACACACCGCTCCGCATCAGGGGAACGGCGTCGATGATCAAACCGCTGCAGAGCTCCACCGCACCGCACCGCCTGTTTTTACTTTCTTCTGACGCTGCGTGTCTGTCTAGTACCTGTCTGAGTCTTCCTTATGTTTCTTATTTTCCTTCTCACACACACCACATTATACACTGACTATGGAGTTGTGTGTGTGTGTGACACAGCAGTTAGAGCTGCTTCCTCTCTCACAGCGTTGGCATGGCATTCTGCATGGCAGGACTGACTCTTCTCATCATTTGCATGACAACCGTCATAAACACAGTGAGCAAGTCCACGGTGGAGATGCTCTGACGGGGTCCTATCTCTGTATGCGGGTTTAGATGCTCTCAGTACAGATGTGGATGAAAGGTCGGGATCAGGACGCGAGTGTCCACTCGGGCAGGGCGTTTGAACGGGAAGACAGATCGATGGAAGTGCGGCTCTGATCTTACAAGCAGAATGTCATTCAGCACTAAGCCTCGCGGTGCACGTCGGAGACGCTAATGAGGAGCTTTCAGATGGAGGATCGGACTCTTATTGATTCTCTTTTTCAATCTCAAACAGTCACACCGGAGACGCAGGCATCATTCATTACATCACTGCTTCTCCACTCTCGCCCCCTCCCCCCTTCGCCCCCTCCCCTCCCTAGAAATACTGTTTTTCAGCATTGAGGAGCTTTTGCACACACACTTACAGAAGAAGAAGAAGCGAGCTTTGCTGCCACCTGCTGGCAGACGTCCGCCGCTCACAAGGCTGTAGGTGTTGAACAGAAACGTTTGAGCAATGTCCGCACATGAGTTAAAGGAGCATAAAACCACAAACCAGGTCTGACTATTCAAGTGAATCAGACACGCACACACACACGCTGGCAGATACAAACACACACAGACCAGTCATTGTAGCCCACCAGCAAACGTGCCACTCCTCCATTGGCCACCGGCACTCCCCATCTCACCCTCGTATGGACAAGCGGCTTCTGGCTGCGGCTCGCTGCCACCGTCCCACAAATATTTGCTCTTCCCATCTGGGAGGAGGGAGCTTGGTCATAGAGCCCCCGTTGTGCTTTATGAGTAAAGTATTAACTTTAGGTTTATTAGCGTTAACGTGTGAGCAGGACTGCGGATCGTAGAGTTTGTCTTTTTAAAAATGTCTTCAAGTCACATTGAAATGAAAATATCTTCTTGACATCCTTTCCGTGTTAGTGATGTGGGACAAAATCCAGCGGGATTACGATATGAGCTCATTTGAGGCTTCGGCAGTCTGTGTTTATCCAATCCAGAGAGTATCCTCGGCAGTAACATTCCCTCTTTGTGTTTCTGTCCCTCCACCGCAGCTCAGCATGGAAACGGTGTCTGGAAGCACAAAGATGAGACGGAGGAAACTTTGCAATTCAGTTTAGAGCAGGAAAGACGAGTGTGGAGTCCTCCATCACTTCCTGTTACTTCCTTTTAGCAAAACCTGACTTTTGTTTTTAAAGGCAGACAAATTGCAGTAAGGATGAAATATCCTTCAATGCGTGTGCTTTATTCCCTTTTTAATATGGCCTTGTCTTGCTTTACAATATCAGTGCTCACAAGTGGTCGACTTGTGCAACAAGTAGTGATTTGTAAAGTGGGCCGTCCAAAATGTCCTTGGGACTCCTCACCAAACATCGAGTGGCCTTTGAGAGGAATAATCATTAGTGCTTATTATCCTGCTTGTTTTCCCTCCCTCGTTTCCCAGAGAAAATGTGCTGCGGCCGCTGTATTTTGTGCTGATATCGCGGGAGGTTTTGTTTCAGCGAGGGCTAACTGCTGCTATCAGCAGACATCAGAACCTCCTCAACACAGCCACAGGGCTTTTCTAACTTTTCTAACTTTTATCAAACCGTCTCGCGGGGGCTAATCTCCATGTTTTCCCTCCACTGCAGCTGTTTGTGGGTCTGTCCTTCCCCTACGAGGGTCCCGCCCCCCTGGAGGCCATCGCCAACGGCTGCGTTTTCCTCAACCCCAAATTCCACCCTCCAAAGAGCAGCAAGAACACAGACTTCTTCAAGGGCAAGCCCACGCTGAGAGAGGTGAGGAGGGCAGCTCACGGGAGTCCTTTCCCCACAGATGCTGCTCATAATACCTCTTTTCACCGCCTCTCCTGTTTGTTGTGTGCAGCTGACCTCTCAACACCCGTATGCTGAGGTGTACATCGGCCAGCCCCACGTGTGGACGGTGGATATCGAAAACCCTGTGGAGGTGGAGAGGGCCCTCCGTGCCATCCTCAGCCAGAAGGTAAACAAAAGCCCTTCAGAGAGATCTTCCTCAGGAAACGTCTGCGTTGTGTAAATGATGCCGTAAAAAGACTTGGAAGCATTATGAAACGGGTGACGCTCTCAAAATAATATCACGGTTCAATTTTCTGAGGTTCAATCAGTTAAGAAAGCGTTCGATCAAACGTTACGACTTCAGTTTTCAGTTTTTATTCAACCTTGTTTAATTACATTTTTTAATTGTGTTTTTAAGGACACACAACAATGCAAAGTAGGGCTGGGACTCACTTGTCCTCACTATTGATTAGTCTACCGATTTATTTATTTAGGCTCTGTAAAATATAAGAGAAGAAAACAACAGAAACTATTTTAGTTGCGGAAACAATGACTTGATTTTCAAAATGTTGCCGATTAATCTTCAGTTTGACGAACCGATTAAGGCCCCCGAATTGTTTCAGCAACAATATGAAGAGGATGTACAACAAAATGGGATATAAATGATGAAAACTGGAGTAGACCAATCACACGAATAATTCATGTTCGAGGTAATCTGTGAGGCCGGCCAGATGTGTTTACATGCATACCGTATATACATGCAGTACATACGCAATGAATCTGATTGATCTGTGGATTGATCGTTTGGTGTATAAAATATCAAAAAGCTGTCACCATTTAATAGTCACTTAAATTTAAGTAAGTATTAAACAACGATGAAAACTGGACACTGATATCAGCAGAGTGTGAGGGAAAGTACAGGGGGAAGAGAGAGAGAGAGAGAGAGATCCAGTTCCATCTTCCCGTCCAGGCCCATGCATATTTAAAGGGCCGGGACCTCGTGTTGTGTTGTGCTCCGCCGAGCAACTCGGAACAATGGCCTTGTTCACTTGACGAGCCTGCACTGCCTCATATGTTCTGGGATCCGTGGCGGGTTGCAGCCTACCAGTCTCCGGCTTGGCGCCCCTCCTCCTCCTCACCTTCCTCCCCCACCACATAGACGTGGAGAAAGCAGCGAGTGACTTAGTGCCACGACAAAGGCTTCGGTTGTTGGTCCTCACCCTTTGAAGTTTCCCTAAATCAGAGTCGGTGGAGGTCACTGGCCTGAGCTCTCACACACACACACACACACACACACACACACACACACACACACGCAGCGCGTGACACACTTCTCTGTGTCTTGTTTGTGTGATCAGATTGAGCCCTACCTGCCCTACGAGTTCACCTGTGAGGGGATGCTGCAGAGAGTCAACGCCTTCATTGAGAACCAGGTAATACATCCAACACTCGGTAGAATGCAGGAAGAAAACATTTCACCCCTTGAAGCTCGATTATGCTGACTCCATGTTGTGTTGTCAGGACTTCTGCCACGGCCAGGTGATGTGGCCCCCCCTCAACGCCCTGCAGGTGAAAGTGGCCGAGCCGGGGCGCACCTGCAAGCAGGTGTGTCAGGAGGAGCAGCTCATCTGTGAGCCCTCCTTCTTCCAGCACCTCAACAAGGACAAGGACCTGGCCAGGTGGGACACCCACACACTTCACTTTCCTCCATGTTCTAGGTGTGATTTAAAAAGTGGCCATCAGGTGGCAGCACACAACCAGTTTGAATTAAAATGTACAGTTTGTCATCCAGAGTGGAGAATTAAAATGAACTGCAGTGTTGAGTTAAAACCACCAGAGGGCCCCGTTTGTTTACTGGGATTAAATGGGTCAAGGCTCATGACTGATGCTGAAGAACTGTGTGTGTGTGTGTGTGTGTGTGTGTGTGTGTGTGTGTGTGTGTGTGTGTGTGTGTGTGTGTGTGTGTGTGTGTGTGTGTGTGTGTGTGTGTGTGTGTGTGTGTGTGTGTGTGTGTGTGTGTGTGTGTGTGTGTGTGTGTGCATAGAAACTGAAGGCTCTCTCTCTCCTCAGGTTCGGCGTGGACTGTCAGACGGTGGAGACCAGCGCCGACACGCTGGTCCCGGCCTACAGCGACACCCGGCGCCACTGCATCTTCCAGTCCGACCTGCTGCTGTTCAGCTGCGCCGGCGCCCACCAGACGCTGAGGCGCATCTGCCCCTGCCGCGACTACATGAAGGGCCAGGTGGCGCTGTGCAAAGACTGCCTATAGCACCAACATGGTGGGGGGAGGGGCGTGGCTGGGAGGAGCTAGTGTGTTTTAGACTCATGCAAGCTCTCTATCAAACACACTTCTGTGGGAAGACGTCTGGACAGAAGAGACTGAAAATGTCCATCATATTTATTGTTTTCCCCCCAGCGGCAGGAGGCGAAGCCGCCAACCTGAGCGTCCGCCGGCCCCCTGATTCTGTGGAAGCGGTGTGAAATTACTTGAATCAACAAAAAGGGAGCAGCAAACGAGCTGCTGCCTCCTCCTTTGGTAGACTGCACCGATCGGTGACCGCCTGCCTGTTTGTCTTCAGGTTCAGGGCAGCAAGGGACCAAGGAGGCTCCGCCCCCCCCCAACCCACCCACCCACCCCACTCCAACCCCTGCATCCACCACCCCTGGTCTAATCTGAAACTGTTTATTCTTTAGGTAGGTTTGCACTGGACTGACTCGCCAGAAGGCGCAGGGGAACACACACACACACACACACACACACACACACACACACACACGGCGGCTAAAGAAGAACCCAGTTTTACACTGTAACCAACTCGTTCGTATCGTAGATCTCTAGATTTGTACCCTGACCCTCGTTTGCCCTTGAAAGAGAGGAAAGTCCAGCAGTGATCAGCCACTGGCCCCTTCATTTACAGACATTCATTTTTAAATGTCAGTGTCATTTAAAAGAAAAGAGGATCGAGGGTGTGTGTGTTTCCCACAAAAAGGCCAGTAGAGGAGCGTAGATATGTCTTTCCGCAGCATGCCATCCGGTACTCCGCTCACACCGAGAGGATCGGGGGAGGGGGTGGGGGGTCATTCTCTGTAGCTAAGGCTGTCGTGTACGGGAGTCGCCGTGTCGTAGGACGTTGTCGTAGATGATAGCGATGGTCACACCTAGTCGACAGGAAGTCTACAGAGAAACAGGAAAACCTCACGAGGTGTTTGTCCGTGTCTTAATGTACGAGCTGTTTGAATAAAAAAACTCACTCACCTCCCATCTCATCTCCAGCTGGAAATCCTTTCTAGCCAACTGTAAACAACAAACATGCCAACAAAGCGTCGCTGCAGCGCAAAAACTAAACTCGCATCCTTTGTCCTGCGACTCGTTAGGATCCTGATTTTCCTGCAGATTTGCGAAGAAAAAGAAAATTAATATAAGTCAAATTCCGTTATTGTGGTGAATTGGAGAAAATACAATGCACTACAGTAATCTATTTGAGGTTTAACAAGATATTAGTAACACTGTAAATTGTTCATAAGGGTTTTAAAGGTTTTCTTTATTTATTTTGTATACAAATCTTTATCTGTGTTTTGCTGGAAATCTTCTTTTTATTTATAGGAGGGGTGTGTCTTTTTTTCCTTTTATAGATTTTTATTTATGGAGAGTAATTTAAAAAAAGCTTGCTTGTCTTTCAGTATATGGACAGGAGGTGGAGGCTTCGTCTGCTTCTGTTCAGCTTTCAGCAGTGATGAGAAGAAGTTTAGAGTCTCGCTGGTTTCAGCAATTATTATATAGAAAAAGTTTTAACTAAAAAGTGATTGTTTTACTCCTTAAAAAGCAAAAAAAAACACGCATGATTGGTTTTAAACGGAAATATTTAGCAGTGAATAATGAGAGCGACTGTTTTAACTGCAGAATGGGGATCGTCTTCATCTTTTCATCGTCATCATCACTGTTAGAGATGGACAGCGGTGGACGAGCGTGCCTCGTGTCACATGACAGCCAGCAGGAGCCTCGTACACTTTGTGCTTTGATTTGTTTGCACGTATGCATCAGCGCCGCCCACCTGTACTGTCTCACTGTCAGCTGACTGGTTTACGTTGTTTCTTTGTTTGTTTTTTACTTTTGTTAACGGGTCATTGATCTGCCGCCAAGTTAGCGTTTCAAAGAACATGATGTGCCTTTTTAACCGTTTAGTTCTGTCCCGTCTGATTATCAGCGAGCTGTTTTCGGCCTGACAGTCGGCTGCGAAAAAAAATAAAAATAAAACACAATCTTGTGATACAAGCCTTCAGTCCCAAACTCCACATATCAGCTAAAGGATTCCTTTTCTCTCATGGGTCAGTTTTATGGGTCACTTGAATTTAAATCATCTTAGTTTCTCATCTAATTTCAAGTTAATACAATTAAAATCTGTTCAATTGAATCAGTCTGAACCTTGTGATTGGTTACATTTGGAAAACACTCTTCAGATTGGCTATTATACAACTAGAAGAATGGATGGAAAACCTTTGCTGTGCATTCTTGAGAAACAGCCAGAATGTACATGTTTCACACTAATTGGATTACCCACCTCTAGCAGCAATCTGATTTCAATAACATCCATGGTGTCCCTTTTTCCTCCAGTGAATCAATTAGGAACGGGAGTTATTATTTGTACGTTTGTTGAGTACAAACTAGAAAACAGTGAAATGGTCCAACCGGTTTTCTGCAGTGGAAGCCTCATTACTTACTTAGTCAGGCTTATTCTGCATGCTGTCGATCGGATTATCAACCGCTTGGTTTCTGTCTTGGTTAACCTCTGCATCGAATGTCTCATTGTACAGAAACAAACGTGCTACTTACAGCCACACAAACATGTAATCTTTGTTTTTCAAGCTCGATCTTGTTGTAATCCGTCAGTTAGCATCCAGCCAAGCAACAAAGGTGAATAACGCAATGACAACTGTTTTGTTTTCAGTCATGAGTAAGAGGGATATAACTTTATTTTTAAATAAACCTTTTTTCTGTGACAAAAGGCTCAGACTCTGGTTTAATAGTTTTACATCACAGCAATACAGATTGAGTATTTACACGTGTGTGTGTGTGTCAATACTGAGTGGGCCTCAAACATTTTAGGCACAAATATAACTCAAACTTTGCTCAAATGTTTTCACAACTTCGAAATACCACTTCAAATATTCAAATAAGTCCTTAAATGTGACAACACATCTGCGCACCATACAAACTAGTCCCACAGCACAGTGTGTACATTCGGTTACAGTGACTGCACCTCTACAGCTGATGATGATTACATCATGCTCCACCGTCACCAAACATTGAGCGGTGCGATTTAAGGCTTCGGAGTCAGAAGGAGCCCAGATGGGATGGAAAGAAAGATTTTTCAGGTGTGGTTCCATGTTGATAGAATAGTAAGTATGTACGAATAAATAACACTAATACAAGTAATTAACAGCCTCCTCCTGTGCTACAGTAACTCACTTTTGTGCTTTTACTCATTCAAATTGAGATTTCATGGTAAAACTAACCACCATAAAAAATAAAGAGCTGCTGTTGAGGGTCTAACAGACTTAATTCAAAACATCCTCTGAAAAGGTTATCGTCTTTTGTAAATGATTATCACTGTTTTATCACTACATAAGTCACCAGAAAGATACAGAGGTTCCCTTTTTAAATGCCGAAACAAACGGCAGCTCCAGCTACGAGGACATGTTGACACAGTGTCAGGAATGTTGACTTGTGTGATGTCCGAAACCACCACTGCCCACCGGGTCAGTTCCACTGCAAACAGTGATCGGTGGGAAAAGTGACAACGCCAGAAAGATTAAACACGGCTCAAAAGGTTCAAGTCAGTGTAACCCTCCAGTAGTGGGCGTATCTTACTCCACCAGCGTCTCCTGTCAATAACAACCTGAACAATCATTCACAGTATACTGAATTTAAATATTCACAGCTGGCAAATTAAATTAAAGTAGTCAGTTCTCTACAGGTACGTCTCAGTGCTGGTCCTTCGTCCGGCACCAACGCAACCAGACCAGGCTACCGACCCAATCCAAGAAAACATGTAAACGGTGGGAACATGACCCCGGAGTCCAAACCCAACTCTAATCCAACAGATTCCACTGACTGGTCTTGCCCTCAGTCTCTGTAGCTGGGAGCTAAACCCCGATGAACGGGACAGAAGCTGCTGCCTGACGGCATCCGGACTAAGAAACCTTCACACATCAAGGGCCACGAACCAAATTGGTGAAATTGGCTAAACCCACACACAACCCTCCACCTGTCACATACTGGCTCACCTAGTGTGAGAAGCAGGTGAGTGTTTAAATGTGTAACATACGGGCTGTGGAGGAGAGACGCAGGGAGCATATATGATGTTTGTCTAATTATAATTCCTATTGATTATTGATCTCACTCTTGGGTGTTACAGATCTGGCTGCTAATTGGCTCTTGCAGCCTCTGTCTCCAGTATAAAGATAATATTGTGCAGAGTTGTGTCTCCTGTGAAATGAGTGCAGGAACCTTCTGCATTAGATGCACAGTCAAATATATTCATCACATGTGCGTCAGGCGTCTCTCCTGGGCAGTAGATGGCACAACTTCAACTTAAAAAAGAGAAGAGAAGGTGGCAACCTGAAGCTACTGATCTAGTGTCTGCTGTTTACCTTCCAGTGAAGTGGAGGCTGAGTGAGGTCATCACTCTCTTTTGCAACTGGATGCCAAAAGATTTTTATCGTCCAGGACTGGCGCTGGCCTCGCGCTGCTGAAACGGTGCCAGCTCCAGGCTCCCGCCACAACACTCCAGATACAGATTGTGAACAGTAGCTTGCTACCGAGCCTCTGTGCGCTCCCCATTGCCAAACGAGCCTTGTATTGATGTATCCTCTTGTCATAAAGAAAAGGTAAAACGGCATTAATCCTCCACTGCTGCATCAGCGCCATCCATCCGTCTCACCTGCTACACAAGCACTTTATAGCACGCCTGAGCAAAGGCCTCTAAGAACCATGGGAAAAATAAACTGCAGTGTTGTGACAGGGCGATGAGGTGTAACTGAGGTACTGTACATCATAAATGTGCCTCTTGTGGACTCTCCTGTGTCCATATGTCTCCCGTACGCCGCAGTCCAATCGTCTCTGTCTCCATCTTTTTTACCGTTTTGTTTAAATACAGAGGTGTGAAACAACAGACTGCCCCATTTACTTTTAAAAGACAGACAAAGATATATAATATGTATCAAGTTGTAAACACTTAAAAGGCGGCAGGAATTTGAACCATCCGTGCCGCCATCATCGGATCCTCGGTTCCAAAGAATGTATAGACACTGAAGCCTCCGCTGGCACCCGAGGACTCAATGTGATTGTCTGTGGAGAGAGAGTGGGGACCGTAACCCCCGTCAGTCGGTCGGCCAGCCCTCTTTCCAAAACCCTCCTCTTCTCCCTCTTCCTCTCCCTCCGCGGCCCGTCACTCAAAGCGCTCGTAGTTCCTGGTTTGTCGGACCCGTGGGACCATGTCGAGCAGCAGCCTGTGGTACAAGAAGAGGAGGCTTTTCAGGAAGAAGAAGACAAACGGGGAATTGATGCGAGCACTTTGATCCCCATGCACAGCAAACAGACATACATTGATTTTATGTTTTTGCTCAAGACAGAATCTCACTGCATCTGCAGTGAGGATGCAACTCTTCATCCGAGAGCCCTCCTGTTCCAGGAATAATGTTTGGACAGAATGGGCATGATCTCTGGAGAAGGTTAGGCGTCATTGTTTTGTGCTTAGTTTCAATTCGTGAACAGAAAGCAGTGATGGCTTGATTTAGAAGAAGTGACCGTATAGAATACTGTCATCTGCATACAATTAGACTGCTGGTGGAATGATCCTCCCTTTGCTGGTTATACAAATGGACAACGGACCGGGTGCTAATATAGAACTTTATGTGATCTTCATATCATCAGCACAAATACCCCTGGAGCTCGAGTGATCACTTACTTGACTCCATAGGAGAGGATGATGAGACCTATGAGGACGCCTATTGTCCCATCCAGGTACCACACCTGGGGCTCATGCTTGAACACTTCAGCACTGATGAGAATGGAGAACCCCATGACTCCCCCCACCAGTGAGTTGAAGCCTGGAAAGACAACACAACACTTTGTTTTTCGTTTCAGTAGAGTCAGTAGATGAGGGTTTTGTATGCTGTGCACCTACCATCAGTGATGAGGGCCCGGCTCGTGAGCACCCTGCCGAGCATGAACTTGATCAAAGCCAGGGTGAGGCACACCAAGCCGCTGACAATGGACACGCTGAACAGGAAGTCATCCTGAGGAGACGGAAGACAGAGAGACAGTTGGAGTAATGTGTCCAGTCACATCACTGGTGTCCCACAGGGTTTGATCCTAGAGCCTCCCTCAAATTACCCTAGTTTGTAAAAGAAAAGGTTACAAAAAAATTAACAGTGTAGTACGTCAAAATAAGTGATAGAAAAATAGTACAGTATGTCGAAAAGGTTTTTAAAATATGGTCATAATATCCCCAAAAACTAAAATTATAATTTGACATTGTAAAAAAAAAAATCCTTGTATAGTTTGGTGAAACAAGTGGACAAATAAAAATGTACAGTATTCATAATAAAGTCATTGTATTGAATGGTAGTATAGTATTTTGGAAACGGCAAAGTCATAGTATGTTGAAAAAAGTTCAAAGAAAGTCATGGAAGTATGTCCGGAAAAAAATAAATAATTCAAAATATATTATATATCTAGTTATAATGGATATATTACATATGTTAATTGAGTTGTGGCAAAAACGCCACAGTGACTCAGAGGATGTGTGCCACCTTCAGATTCAGAACGCTGCAGCTCGAGTCCTCACTAAGACCAGGAGAGTGGATCACATCACTCCGGTTCTGAGGTCTTTGCACTGGCTTCCTGTCCAACAAAGAATTGACTTTAAAATCCTGCTGCTGGTTTATAAAGCCCTGAATGGTTTAGGGCCTAAATACATTAGTGATCTGCTGCTGCCTTATGAACCATCCCGACCCCTCAGGTCGTCTGGGACTGGGCCTACTTTCTGTTCCAAGAGTCAGAACTAAACATGGAGAGGCAGCGTTCAGCTTTTCTGCTCCACACATCTGGAACAAGGTCCCAGAGAGCTGCAGGTCTTCTGAGACCCTCAGCCTCTTTAAAGCCAGACTGAAGACCTTTCTGTTTGCTGTTGCCTTTAATTAAACCAGATTCTACATCTTTTGTTTTGGTTTCCAACCTGCGTGTTGATGAAACGACTCCCTGCTCTTGCAAGTGCAGCGCTTATACTTTGCTCGTGACCAGAGAAATAAATCTACCAAAATGAGAGAAGTTTTACAAAATTGTACCTTGTCACAAGTAAAGTGAAAGCACATATTTCCCCGGGTTTTTTAGTAGGGAATGAGAATAAGTGTCCGCAAGGTTAGGGATTTAGGTAAAAGAATAAGGAGTTTAAATAGGACAAAGGGATGCTCTTTGGAGCTACCGGAGGTCGACTCTAGTCGGTAGAAATCCAAGTTGAATCCGTGTGGCACGTTGATACCTCTGGTA